>OY294067.1:221291070-221816070 GCA_958510875.1 Endomychus coccineus
TAGTTATACAGATATATCTCACCTATATATTTAACCTGCAGGAATTTTCGTAATTCCCATTTTAAGATTCATGTGACGTCATCGAATTCGAAGCTTTACGTCTTTATTTTGGGGTACATTTTGAGATGAAGAATTAAATTTTTTGAATTATGAAGATAACTTAGATAATTTAACATAGGATTATAAAGATGAATAAACGTAAAACATTGAACCATAGGCGCAATACGAACCCACATTACTGGATGTCTAGTCCAGAGTCCAGGGTGTTGTTTACCAAGTACACCACTTTGGTCCCGTCAGATTTTTATATTCTTATAAATATAAACTTCTGAAAGGATAGTAGATCATTGATGAACACAATGCGATTCGATGTCTTACCATAGATCAACTATTCACGCACATTCATCTGAAGTTCAGTAGTTTTGAAGTGAAGATTGTAGGTTAGAGTATTACTATGGTTGGCAATTACTCGACAGTACTTATTCAATGATAGCATCCCGGTTTTTTTATATTTTTTATATTGCAATAAAACTAACCGAGAAATGTTCTGGTTTCAAGTATGAACAAGCTTAAAGTTTCTTTGCCTAATTAACCACAATTTCATGTAGGTACATTAAGAGATATAGAATCAAATTGTCTGAATTATGATGATTCACATTTCATCTCTATTACTAAAAACTAATCAAGTTTAAGATAATTTTATGCAATCTAAGCTCAACAGTGTCATTCATAAATGTCAGATAATACATTATCTATTTTAGGTTGAATTAAATAGACAATAGAAAGTGGTACTTCAAAATAACTGAATTTAGTAAAGTTTGAATTAGATTATTATAAAGTTTGGAAAGACTAGAATCTATTTTGTCATTAACATAATTATTTCTTTTAATTTTGATACTTTCCAATATCAAACGTTTATTATTATTCTTTTCAATATTTAAAACTTTGTATTGTTGTAGTCAAATGAATAGTTTGTGTCTTTTACATGTTTACTAAGAGCAGTGGATGAATTTTTGGTATATTTATGCCCATTTAATCTGTTATCGAGGTATTAGAAAACCAAGTTTCTATAGAGTAAGTTATTGAGGACTTCGAAGAATAATTCTACCTGATATCTATCATATTAGGATTTGTGGGATGCGCCTTCTTGGAGCAAATAAGAGCTCTAATAACTCTACCAGATTATCAGACCCCATTTCTAATTTTTTGCCAGATATTCATCATCGTTAAACCGTATATCTATTTTGATTAAAATTAAGCAATCTAATCCTCTTTTCATAAAAAAAGCATTCCGGAAATTTCTGTGAAAATACACTTTTCTCTCCAATATTCAGTACTGAACGATGTCAGATTAAATGATGCCTGTGTGAATGCCATTTCATTTTTCATTGTGTCATTTTTCCTTTCTTTTTTGTAGACTCCTTACATTCTGGTTTTATTGTTTTCTCAATGGAGACCCTCCAACAATCAGAAAATCATGCATTCTTCATAATACTTAGTTTGTTTTTATAGTCTTGTATGACTCATTGTTTGAAGTGGCCTTTTAACACGTAAGACTTTTCAATCACACACATTAGTGAACCATTTCAATGTTCTCTTCCAGATATATCAATAATATGTTCTGCTTAAGATGAAGTTTCAACTTTCTTGGCGCAAATATTCTGCAAGATTATTCTGATCTATATACTTTTTGATATGATCACTATTTTTATTTTAATATTTTCAGTTGTATAATTTTAGCCAGGTCTTCTGAATTAAGTTTTGTCAATAATTTATCCCATAAAACTATACTTGAAGCACATAAAGTTATTTTATAACCGTCACACTGATCAATGATTAATTTAATCATTGCACTGATTGACAACACGTAGGTTGGAACTGAATTTAGGACTTCGTCCCATCATAAAATTCCTCCACTAATTTGAAGCGCAGAATATTTTATAATTTTTTTTGCTCGAACGTAAGATTTGCATGAAAGAAAAAGGTCAGAATCAATAACCAAATCAGATGATCAAGACGATTTAATGATTCATTCGCACCAAGAATCTCCCTACTATTGCGATCGACTCTTATGTCTTCTTTTCTTTAATGTTCGTTTAAAATTAATATTTCGAAAAGATCAAAGGATTTGTAAAGAGGGATCTATAAGCTCATTATTATTTTCTTGAGTATATATACGAGTGTATTAGCTCCAGTTGAAGTATATTCAAATTTATTGTTACAAATATACCTATAGTGAATTATATTTGATATCACCTTTTAACATAATAAATGTAACAGCGCTATCATTCATAATAATTGAATCTTCGTTGTGAAACACTTCTGTATTCGTGAAATTTAGACACTGAATGTTTAACAAGCTTAAGATTACTACTGAAGTTAAAATTTCAACAGTTATGAAATGAGTTTTATTGCCTCCAAATTAGGTTTATACTAAGTGTAACGCCGTAGAAAGGAAACAAAGTTGTACGTTGTACCTTAGATTTACAGATAATCCATTGATATATTGAGGGAAAGACATTGTTTGAGATATCTTAGATGCAATTCTCAGATTGGCCCCAAGACATGAGGACGTTACTTTTTGATTATAAGGTACTCACTCGTTTTGAATTTATTTGTTCCAAACTTTCTTCTATTTATGTGTAGTAATTGTAAATGTAGCTATTTGTTGCAAAACCCACTAACATGTGTTACATGCTTTTCCAATAAAGCAGATGGTTTCTACATGGTGATTAGTTTCCACAATCCGCAATTCAATAGTAATTGAAGAACCTGTTGATCTGTTGAGGACAGCATTAAAATATAGAATATTCCATGTCGCGACGAAATGGAAGGCGTTAATAGTAGCATTTGCATCAAGCGGGAGGTGATTTTGTTTTTGAGTAGTAATAAAACGACAAATTTAGATTTGTCATTTGTCTGAACAAGCTATGGCAATGGATGAGTTAAGTCCGCTGATTAAAAACGAGGTTCAATAAAATGCAAGGCAACGCATTTTAATAAATATTTAACAAAATTTGAACCGTCCGAAAATACTAAAGATGTCATTCAACTAGAACAAAAAATTGAAAGATTTGATTTTGAATTCTGGGAGAATTCGATGATATTCAACTAACGTGAACAGTTACAAATTTAATTTTATGAAAATCAGGCAACAGCCAAGGTGTTAATTAGAGATCTGATGGCAACCAATAAATGCGAATCAGTTACTGGTAGTGAATCATGGGTTTGGGTGTTAATTATTTAACCACAAATTCAGTGAAACTACCTACTATTCAATTACCTAGTTTTGAGGGCGAGTTTGGAAACTGGTTGGAATTCAACAACCCATAATAACCAGCAAATCAACCAAGTACAAAAATTTCATTATTTAAGAGCGGCGTTAAGAGGAACAGCTGCTAAGGTAATAAAATACATTGATTATATGAAAGAATAACTACTTTGTTTTTATACCACTTTTATTAATAATAACGTGGAGACGTAACTATGATTTCAACACAGAAGTGTCATTATCAAACAATTAGAAAATTATGAAGAAATCAATGGAACAGTTCAAATATAAATAGGATAGAGTAAAGTAGGGTTGAGATTAAGGGATCAACGGAAATTCCAAAAACAGGTAGAACCTAGGAAAGTAAAGTATCACATAGTAAACATAGTAACAATTTGTAAATTAGTGTGATTATAATTTAATATTCTAAGAATTATTTTGAGAGCGGTTTGAAAGACAGTTTGATATAGGTCTAACTGATCATTGAGGATATTTTCATTAGAGTTTTTGACACCTTTGTAAATCTCTATTGATTCTAATGTATTCAATTTAAAATCTCTGGTTTGGTTATGTAAAATGTTTAGGCTATCTAAATTAGGGAAATTATGACCAGTTTGTAAAAAATGATTAGCAAAGGTTGAGTCTGTTTTGTTGAGTCTAATCGAGCAAAAATGTTCTTCGTATCTTAATTTGAAATTACGACAAGTTCTACCTATATAAAAGTCATCACACTCTGGGCAAATCATCTTATAAACTCCATGTTTACTATATTTATTGGTTTTGTCTTTGGCGTTGTAAATAAGATGGCAAAGTTTATTTTGAGGTTTGAAACTGATTTTAAAATTATGGCGTGATAAACTGTCAGCAATATGTTCGCTTACTGGACCAAACGTGGATAAATTTTGTAAAAAGTTAATTGTTGTTGTTTGCGTATTATTAGTTTAATTATTTTATCTACCGGGAAACCATTATTGATGGCTATTCGTTGTATCGTGTTCTACTCAATAGTAAGATGTTTTGTTTTTGACAATGGTATCGAAAATGCTCTATGAATCATTGAGTGATATGCTGCTAGTTTATGGCTACGAGGGTTAAACGATGAGTTCGGAATAGTGATGTATGTACAAGTGAGTTTCCTGTAGATATTGAAGTTAATATTATTATGGTGACGTATTTGTGTTAAGTCCCAAAAGCTTATTGTTCTATCTTTTTCTGTCTCCAACGTGAGTTAAATTTTTCGGTGAAGTTGGTTAATAAATGAAAGAAAGGAATTTAATTGTCTGGATGTGCCTTTGAAGAAGGCAAGTACATCATCCACGTATCTATACCAAAATTGAATACGTTTTTTACTAATGTGCAGCTCATAATTTTGTCCTCCAGATCAGACATAAAAATGTCTGCTAATAATGGACTCAATGGGTTACTCATAGCGAGACCTGAATTGTGTACATAAAATTTATTATTAAATTGACAATAGTTTTGACTCAAGCATAGGTCAAACGTAAGTTCTATTTCATTGTGAATTAGAGGGCTAATATGTGATCCATCTAAAATGCTTCTGATTAGGGACTTACATTCTGAAGTTGGAATATTTGAAAACATGTTTGAAACACCAAAGGAAACTTAAAAGCCATTGGTTGGTATATGGTGCGTTTTGACTAATTCGGACAATTCGATAGAGTTTTTAACAATAAATTTAAGTTTAAAATTAGTGAATTTCTTGAATTTCTGATTTAATTTGATTGCAGGTCCTTTGTGTAACTATTAATGTAAGACACTACAGGTCGTATGGGGGCATTTTCTTTATGATTTTTAATAAGTCCGTATAGTTTAGGAGAGCAAGGATTGCTATCAATGAGTTTAATTTTTCGAAACCACTGTCAAATAGAATTTCACTATTTTGTAGGAATTGTTTTGTTTTCAATTAAAAAAGGTTAGTTGGGTCTTTACGTATTTCGTTTATTTTCTGCTTGGATAAATTGGACATTTTATCCTCATAATATTGTTTAGGGATGATTATTATTGCTTTCGATTTATCTGCCTTTGTAAGGGTTAAATTGTTTTCTTTAAGTTTTTGATTGATTGATTTCATTTTAGATGTATCTGTATGATTGAATTGTTTTTTAGTTGATGAAAGTGATTTTCCTATTTCTAATTTTGTTAATTCAGAATTATTCGCGTTAATAATTTTTAAGGCTAATTCCATTTCAGCAATACTAGTTTCCAGCAAGGTGTTAATTTGAATATGTGGAGAATACTTTGGTTCCTTATTGCGTAAACAAAGTTCTTCTTTTGAGAATATGATTTTGGAGTAATTAATAACTTTCACTAAATTTGAAATTTGTTATTTGTTGGAGGTGATTATTGACCGGTTTACATTTTAAAAGATTATTTAACTTTTTTGACTGTGTGAGATATTTAGTGTGAATGAATTTACTAACACAATCTTCAACATAATCAAAAAATAAATCGAATTCGACAGGATGGAGTTGATTTCTTCATGATTTTCTATTTGTTTGATAATGGCACTTCGGCGTTGAAAGTATATAGTTACGTCTTCACGTTATTATTAATATAATTGGTATAAAAACAAAGTAGTTATTCTTTCATATAATCAAAATGATGAATTATCATAAAGTAACGACTTCCACCATCGATTTTTTGAAAATATTTGAATTTTCAGGAGCAAATTATTCAGTTGCCTGGGAAATACTGAATAAAAGATTTCACATTAATAAATTATTGATCGAAAAGGCGCTGTTTGATATTCAACTAATTTATAACGGTTACAATAAAATCATTGAACTCAATGAAGCAAGACTGAGTATTTGAGATTCTTTGATAATCTACATCATAATATCAAAATTAGATTCAGATTCTATTCGAAAATGGGGTTAGCATGTGTGGAGATTAGATTACCCAACTTTAGATAGTTTTCATAATTTCTTGAGGGACATGGAAAATGTGCTAGAAACGACAGCTCCTAAAGTAGAAAAAAAACTCCAAAAACATGATGGTCAATTAAAAACAAGAAGGTTTTTAACAACCAAACCGGAAAAGGTAATTTGTCTGATTTGCAAAGGCGAACACAAAATGTACTCCTGCGATAAATTCAAAGAAATGGGTTTGAGTGAAAAATATGAAAAAGTTAACGTAAACAAATGTTGTTTTAATTGCTTACGAATAGGGCCTGATGTGAAAAATTGTAAACTTAGCTCATGTAAAAAATGCAACAAAAGACAATAGTTTGTTACATGTAGAAGAAAATACAAATAATCAGACTAATACCAAAGTTAGTTTATCTTCTTTGGATATCATTGAACATGTTCTGTTTTAGACAGCCGTCGTTCGAATTTTTGACAGCAATGATTTTTCTCTTATAAGGTCAGACTATCACTCGATTCAGGTTCTCAGTCCAGTTCTATTTCAGAAAATACATGCAAAAAAGTTAAACTGAAATGCAGAAATGTTTCAGTTAAAATTTCAGGTCTAAACAATACAATATCGAATTCCAATAAAGAATGTGATGTAACTATTCTTCCAATTGCTTGTAAATTTAGTATTACAGTCAAATGTTCAGTTTTATCAGAAATTACGACTATATTGCCAAATTTGAAATTAAATATTACTGAGTTGAGTATTACAAGGAATGTAAGGTTAGCTGATCCACTATTTAAGAAACCTTAAAGAAATTGACATCTTCTTGGGAGCTAATGTTTTTTGGGAAATCATTTCTTCAAAACAATTCAAATTGGGATACAATAAGTTAATTTCAGGTCCGATGGGAAACATCACAACATACACTTCGCAACTTTAGTCATAATACTGAATTACAAGTTCAATTGGCGCATTTCTGGGAATTAGAAGTGGTAAAAATTAAATCGAGTATGTTAGTTGAAAAAAATAATTGTGAAAATCGTCTTAAGAATACAACCAGAAGACTAGAAAATGGTCAATTTTTATTCCTAATAAAGAGTCTATAGGTGCTTAGGGGATTCGTTTGAAATGGCTAACAGTAAATTTCTATCTCTAGAGCGTAGGCTCCAAAAAAACCTTATTATAAAAGATTTATACGTAAAATTCATGACAGAATATGAACAGTTGAATCACTTGACAGTATGTGATACAATGGAACTGAATAATACAGTTTCATATTTCATGCCTCTACACAGTGTTTTACGTGAAGAAAGTTTCAGAACAAAATTAAGAGTTGTTCTTAATGCATCTGCACAAACAACCACCGGAATTTCATTCAATGATATTCAACTGGTCGCACCAGTTGTACAAGATCTTTTAGCGATACTACTGCGGTTTCGACAACATAAATTTGTAGTCTGTGCCGATGTAGTCAAGATGTATAGACGAATAATTGTTGCCCCAGAACAACGTAATTTGCGAAAGATTTTACGGAGTAAACATCCAGATGAGTTGATTGAAGCTTATAAATTAAATACAGTAACATATGGGACTGCTTCTGAGCCTTATTCGGCAACTTGATGTATAGTTCAATTGGGAATAGAATTCAAAATACAAAATATATCCGAAATAATTCAAAGAGATTCCTACGTTGATGATTTTTTGACAAGAGCAGGGTTCTTAGAAGATGTTCAATTTATTTGCTCAAAAGTAACAGCAAGTCTGAAATCAGAGGGATTTGAATTAAAGAAATGGAAATCGAACAATGAAAATACTCTTACTAATGTGATTTGGACGTGATGCTGGTAAACTAGAATTTTCCGAAAGTCAAACAGACAAAACATTGGGTTTAACGTGGTGTTCACTTTCAGATTCTTTATTGTTTAACATAAATATTCAAAACCGAAGGTAATGTCAAAACGACAAGTCTTATCGACAATAGCAAAATTATTCGACCTGTTAGGTCTGTTGAGTGTGAGCACAATTATTGAAAAAATCATAATGCAAATGATATGGATTGAAAAATTATGCAACTGCAATGATACTTTACCATCTCATATAAAATTAGAATGGGTGAAATTTATTACTGAATTGCCGACATTAAATGAATTATTAACAATAATTAATAATAATTAATAATTAATTAATATTTACATACGTGTCATATGCGATAATTATCAATCCTTAGAATTACACGGGTTTTGTGACAGTTCTGAAAAAGCATATGGGGTTGCTTATATGTTCGATCAATTGATGAAAACGAACAAATATTTACTAACTTATTGTGATCAAAGGCAAAAGTTGCACCATTGAAAGTTCAAACAATTTCTAGGTTATAATTGTGTGGAGCGCTTGTTCTTTCACGATCAGTACATAAAATAATTAATTCATTACGGTTGAAGTTTAGTAGAATTATTTTGTGAACAGATACAACTTTGTTTTGGGGTGACTCACAAGACATCCTAGTACTCTTAACACATTTGTAAGCCATAGTCTCAGAAACGCAGGAACTTACAAGCTTATACGAATTGTTTCATGTTGCTTACTCGAGACGTGTGTCCAGGTTTATTAATGACCTCGAAATTATGGTTTCGTGGACCAGAGTGATTATCTTTTGATGACAATTCTTGGCCTATGTCAAATACATTTCAGAAAATTTGCCTGATATTAAGATTAAAGTTAATTCGTTACTATCGGCTCAATTATCAGTAAGTTTTCCTTTCACACGGTTTTGCAATACTAACAAGAATTAATCGAGTCATGGCATATATTCTAAGATTTAAATTCAATGGCACCTTCAATATGAACCACAAGATAATTGTTGGTGAACTTATTTTAAGCGAAATGGATAATGCTTGTCACGGGTAGAAATGGCACTAAGAGTTATTACCTGATTTCGTCAGTTTGTTTCAAACTTTACGTAATATTTCAATTATCTCTGTATGTTGGTGCATTGCAATTTTACTGATTAAGGAAGCGTTGGTTATAGTTACTAATTTGTTTCAATAATAATATCAACTTGTTTCATCAACTGTATATTACATAGAATCTCATACTATATTGTATCACAGTTTAGTTTGTATAACATATACTGTGTAGCCATAATCTTATGTTTCTTCTTCTTCTTCAATTAAGTGAATGGCCTCAGCAGCAAAGGCTATCCAGCCAATAACAATATGATGTCACTGCTTAGTACATAGAACGGGGCTGTCTCGAGGAAGACGTCTGGAAATTTTCCATGGCCCCATTAGCTAGTTGGCAAGACAGTTAATTGTAAATATTTACGGAAAACTACGCAATCGTGTGTTTACTAGCTGAGGATAGGGAAGACATACATAACAGAACTGTAGACAAATTTATATAATTAGCTGACGAAATATTAAGAAGTGTGTTATTAATTGAAAATTCTAGTGCAAAAATACCAAGCAATGCTTTACCCAATGAAATATCACAAGCTGATGTTTGACTTCGATAGAAAATTAACTAGTGTTTTAATAACGTTTAAATCATTGCTAAATACAATTGTTTCTAATAATAAAGGACCAGGAAATCCAAGCTTAATAAGTTCTTTATACAGAATGTTACAGTTATCTATGTTGTCGGAACATTCAAAAAATATATGGCTGAGGGAACCAACTGCTCCACATGAACAATTAGGGGAGTCTATAACATTAATACGATATAAAAAGGCCGGATATAGACAATGATTAGATCTTAGACGACATATTGTGGAAATATATTTTCTAGGTAAAGAGATGTTACTGAACCATGGCTTGTCGCAAATACTGCGAGCACTTCGGTTGGCCACGTAGATCTTCCCTTTATTCAGCCCCCTTCTAGACCATTCGTTACTCCAATTTAAACGGATGTCATTTTTAAATTTAGGGTAAAATTCTTTAGGATCAGCCAACATTCTTACATTTTGATTCGTAAATTTTCGCCCTTTATTTGCCAATAAGTCCGCTTTATCATTACCCGATATGCCAGTATGACTAGGAACCCAACTAAAGTGAATTATAAAGTTCAGCTTATGGATATCAACAATTAATTTACGTATTTTTAGACTAATCATGTCATTCTGTGAGCTTACTTCCCATTTAGAAATTTTTTCTAAAGCACTTTTGGAATCTGATATAATAATAACTTTTGATAAATTATGGTCTATAGTAAAAGTTAAAGCCCGTTCTATGGCAAGTAGTTCTAATGTACAAATCGCAAGATAAGATGGTACATATTGGGAAAACTCAATGTTAAGTGAAGGAATGAAGACTCCAATTCCAGCGGAGGTCGAATTCCGGGAAGCATCCGTAAATATCTTAACATAGCCCCTAAAATATTTATCACATAGCCTTTCAAGTTCAGAATTATTATTCAAGTTCGATTTCTGTAATCCAAAATCCGTATAGTTGATCGATTCATAGTGAATTCCCAAATCAAACATAAAGCAAGGTAATAAATCAGATTTTTCAATATAATAAACCAACTGCTTGATTTTTTTAATAGCAAAAATGATGGGGGGAACAATCCTGTTATTCCAGTAGCCGTTAAAGTTCGCAATGTTGGAGATTCTTTCAATTATAGGGTCGTGATTAATTCTAGAAAGTTTAGAAATATATTTTAGTGCAAGCCAATTTCTGCGATCAACCAATGGAATTTCACCTCCTTATGCCAATAGGATAATTATGGGAGTAGATTTCATAAGCCCCAGGGCTACTCTCAAAGCTTGGTGCTGGACTCGATCCAGAGCCGAGAGGAGTGTTAGGGAGCAACGACCCATGAACATTGAGCCGAATTCTAAATGGGGTCTCACAATTGCCTTATAAATTGATAGAAGAGTAGATGGATGGGCTCCCCACCACGTTCTGCATAATGCCTTCATAACATTGACTCCTTTCAGTGCTCTGCCACACATGTGCTCTACCTGTTTCTTCCAGCTAAGTTTTGAATCGATAAAAACTCCGAGGTAATTAACAGCTTTCCGCCAAGGAATTATTTCATTATTGACAACCAGGTTAGCTAAATGATCAGTAGATAAAGATGTTTTATGACAAAGCAACGCCGCAGATTTGTTAGGAGAGAGAGAAAGTCCACGAGACAAACACCATTCAGAAATATTATTTAAAGTTCTATTTAGCTTCTGAATAACTTCATCAGTATTACTTCCAGTACATATAGCACAGGAGTCATCCGCGAACTGCACAATTTTGACTCCATCAACACTGCAAGAACGAAGAGAAGATGAATATATATTGTACAATAACGGGCTTAACGAAGATCCTTGAGGAACACCTGTATTGGCCTCCTGAGGTCCAATGATCACATCAGATGTAGGGTCTCTAATATACAATGCTCTGCCAAATAATAAATTTTTAATTATGAGAATTAAATCCTTAGGAATATGTAAATTGTTTAAGTCTTCCAATAAGATGAATAGGTCAACATTATCGTATGCTGCTTTAAAATCCAGGAACACCACGACAGTGACTTTATTCGTAATGAAAGAATGGTAAATTGATGAAATAACATAGGATAAACAATCGGAAACTGACCTTCCTCTCCGGAAACCAAATTGGAACGAGTCTACAGGATAATTTCTTTCAATCATAAATTCCAACCTATTCTTTATCATTGTTTCCAGTATCTTAATAACACAAGAAGTCAAAGCGATGGGGCGATAGCTTGTAGCCACATCAGGAGGTTTACCAGGTTTACATATAGGGATTATCAGTGATTCTTTGAGAACACCCAATATAATTGGGTTCATGAGTAGGTCATTAAAGAGGCGCAGAAGACATTCTTTACCAGGCTTCGTTAATTTTGTAATCATTGAATAAGTAATCAAATCCTTGCCGGGAGAGGTTTCCTTTTTTTTAGAAATTATTGAATCAAGTTCCTGGAATGAAAATAGTTCAGAAGGAGTAGTATTAGTGAAGTCAATATCATTATCTGGAGGAATGATCGGTGAAGCCAGAAGATTTAAAATATCTCTACAACATTGATCCGATGGAAAAGAATCATTATAATTTTGATGGATTCCCCTAGAAAACCGTTTAATGCACCGCCACATGTCGTGAGAAGATTTCGAAGAAAGATTTTCACAATATAATCGGAAAGATTCCTTTTTCTTTTTTTTAACTAAAAATCTAAATCTTGCGATGGCTCCTTTAGCGAAAATAAAATTTTCTAATGATGGGACAGATTTAAAAGAGAACAGGGCCTGTTTTCTAACATTATTAGTATCCGACAATTCATCGTCCCACCAGGGTACACCACGTTTCTTGGTAGGAACAGATTTATTCAAAGGAATTGATTTATATGCAGAATATTGAATTCTTTCCGCAAAACTGGCTAAGTTGTTAATAGATAAAAGCGAATCTTCTACGACAGAGTTGAAATGATTCCAATTTGCCTTGGCACAGTTAAACTTAGTTCTTGATCTAATTCGATTCGGTTTTGATTTGAGAATTGATGAATCCGAGATAACAATATTAATTGGAAAATGATCACTAAATCCAGGGTCCAGACCTGTGGACCAATTAGTTTTGATAGCTATATCAGTTGTACAATATGACAAATCCGGAACACTAGCATTCACTCCCGGGGGAGTGAACCTAGTGGGGGATCCAGTGTTAAGTATGGCCAGATCATGTAGATCAAGAAATTCCTGAACTACCAACCCATTAGAATTATTTGTACCAGATCCCCACATCACATTTTGTGCATTGAAGTCTCCTAAGAACATGAACGATGATCCTAAATGAGGAATAAATTCATTCAGCGTGTTCACGTTGAGTCTTATATCCGGAGGTGAGTAAATATTCACAAAAGAAATGTTCGAGATTTCAATTATCCTATACTGAATACGGTTAGGGACATCAAGAAATTGAGGATTTACTGTTTTAAATTTTAGAGAATTTTTGATGATAAATGCGATCCCACCTCTACCATCAAATCTGTCATCTCTACAAATTGTATACCCAAAAATTTGGAAATTGATATTAGGTTTCAAAAACGTTTCAGATAAAGCTATTAGGTCAAAGTCATGATTTTCAATCAAATTTACTAAATTAATTTTATTAGTGTTAATGGAACGAATATTCCATTGTAATATTTTAATATCAGAGTGTGTGTTATTCATCATTAGACTCCATTGACATCGGATTATCACCATCCGATGGTAACGGAATTTTATAACTTAACGAGTTGATGATTTTTTTAGCTACTAGAACATCTCTATCAGTTAGTTTGTCTTTATTCATTAATAAATCTAAATCTGCAAAATTCAGAGTGTAACCTCCAACCGAAAAAGAATTAGTACACTCACTGCCTGGAGCAATTACTTTAATTTTAGATGGTTTATTATACTGGTAATTGATAAGACATTCCTTATGTCGTTGTCTGTCATATCCAAGAGATAAAGGAGGAGGCGGGGATCGTGGAATTTTACGTTTCGTGACTTTAGATTTAGTAACTGTGTTATAGGATGGCTTATCCTTGTTTGAAGGGAGCGCTAATCGCCTATGTTCAACCGGAGTTGAATCAGGGCTAATGCCGGATGAAGAGGGGAGTCTTGGAAAGTTACGAGCATCAAACCGAGGAGCGTCACCATTCTGTGTAATAGCCTTATTAGCCTCATAATGGGAAATATTTTCCACTGCCATTATATGATTGATATGTTTTTGTCTTGAATATTCCGGACATTTTCTATCTGTAGATGCATATTTGTCATTACAAAAAATACATGCAGGCGACAAAGCATTCTCACATTCATCTTCAATATGCCCTTCTCCACAATTTCTACAGCGTTTTTTACCACGGCACATTGCCATTGTATGACCATATCTCAAACAGTTGTAGCACTGAATGACTAGATTAACATAGAGCAAAACATCCTTAATGTTATGGTACAGGGAGACAAACTTGGGTAAAGTTTTCCCCTCAAAAGTAAGCAAGCATGTACCGGTCGAAACATAGGAAACATTATCCCCCTCAACCTTACGTCTCTTGAGACGCTTGACATTGAGTATTTTAAATGAGGAATCAGAGTTATTCAAGATATCTTCATCAGAGATGGAAGATCCTACATCTCTGATGATCCCCCTACAAGTAACCATACGTGTTGGGATATATATGTCGTAGTCTGATTTATTAAGAGAGTTATTATCTATAAAGGAGTTAGCTTCTGTAAATTTATGAAACTCAATTGATACTCTGTTCGCCCCTTTTCTAGAAATCTCTTTAATTCCCTGAACATTTCCCTCCACTAAGAGTTTACCCAAGTTCATAGGATGAATATTACCTATATTATTGTTAGTAGATTCAATAATTACCATAAAAGGTCCCCTACTGGAGCAGGAATATTTCAAACTTTCAAATTTTTTACGAAAATTAGGTAATTTTTGAGATAGAGAATCAATTTCTTCTAGGAGAACTATATCGTCCGAATTCTGAAATTGGTTCTTTAAAGCTAGTATTTCTCGCCTAAGCAAATGACTATCAGCTGGAGATATTTGAGAAGATGATTCAAAATTTTCACATACATGTCTAGACTTTGGAGTAAGATGAACAAACGTCAGGGGGAACGATGTTCCCCTAGACGCCTCACCCATCGTAGCTCACCAATTTACTAAAATAAAATGATACAGTAGCAAGCAAGTGAAAAAGCAGTATAACTAACTAACTGAATGAAGCAAATACAAATAAGCGTCAGCCAATTATTAAAAACAATTAACTCACCACAATAGAATGGAAAAAAGGATGTGAAGGTCTTCACATACAAATAACAATAAATAATTCACAAAGGAAAACACAGGAAAAACTTTGCAGGTTAAACACGTGCGATCTTTCTAGCATTTCACCTCAGAATCAATCTTATGTTTCAGCACTGCACTGTCATAGAATTCAATTTTTTATTTTCTGGCGAAAGGGCGACACTGGATAATAACGTTGTTTGATTGGTGGAGAATCAAATTGAATTTCATGTTCAATAACGGGTGTGAACCCCAAATTATGACCCATCGCCTCAAATTTATCTTTAATTAGAAAATTCAACAATTCAGTACGTTCTGTATTTAATTCATACGATGACACAGCATTGAAATTGATTAGGTGAATTTGCAAAATTCCAAGCACTATTTCTAAGATCAGGTATTATTCACATAGCTAACCAAAAATCATTTCCCAAAAATTAAATGTCGTTTTAACGAAGGAATCACAAGTACATCAATGATTTTAATTTTCCCCATAAGACAAAATCGCGTACGTACCGTACCTATGATACTACAGCTATTCCCATTTGCGACTGTACACACAACCGGATCACTACTGTCTAAAATTAAACCCAATGATAATAATAATATATCAACACCAGTTTGACCCACTACTGTATTTGTAGCACCACTGTCTAACAACCCTAGGCATTTATAACCTAATATTGAGATTTCTAAATAAGGTCTTTGATCACCGACAACGTGAGAAATAATATAGTCCAGAATTACATTGTTACGATTGATGGTCGATAAAGAGTTTGAAGACACTATACGACCCTTCAATGTCTTCTGTTGACGTTTTCCCGACTACCAAGGAAAATCCCAGATAGTACAATCAGGGCACATAAGAACTAGTGACGAAACTAAGAACTCTTCAATAGTCTTGAACGCAGCTTCACAATCTGAAGTCCATGAAACAAACTGACGGTAATGACTCTTGGTGCTATTTCGACCCGTGACATGCTCTGAAATTACTCATACAATTGGCTCAAATCGAATCATTCCTGAACTGAATATTTGATATTACTAAATGGGAAACCAATTCAAAAAAAGCTTAAATCCTTCTATGGATCCGGAAGTGTTACTCAGAGTAGGGGGACGATTGTCAAATTCACAATTCGATTATAGTAAGAAGCATCCATATCTTATTTCATCAAGTAGTCATTTATCAAAACTGATATTCGAACATGAGCACCTTAGACTCATGCATGGGGGTCTTCAATTATTAATAAGTAGAATTCAACTATTCAAGAATAGAAGAAATCTCGCAAAATATATTGTTCACAAGTGTGTGAAATGCTATAGATTTGAAACAAAGGGAGTTGTTCCGACGATGGGAGATTTACCTGAGCATCGGTTTCAATTAATTAAGAGCTACATTTGTGTTTTTGTTTCTTTCACCAGTAAAGCTTTACACCTGGAGTTAGTGTGTGATCTGTCTACCGAGGTGTTTTTATCTGCGCTGAATGGATTTATTGGTAGGAGAGGAAAACCTAGCCATATTTACTAAGATAATGAAAATAAAAATATTAACAATTTTTTTAATATTGAAGGAATAACTTGGCATTTCATTCCGCCATATGCTCCTCCCCATCTTAGGGGGTTATGGGAGGTAGATGTGTAGTCGATTAAATTTCAATAAAAACGAGCCTTAGGGAACGCTCATTTGACATATGAGTCCTTTAACTCTGTTCTTGTTCATATAGAGGCAATTCTTGATTCGCATCCCTTATTTCCGTTATCCTCCGATCCGCAACATCTTACACCAATCACTACAGCTCACTTCATCATCGGAAAGCTGTTAACTGCATTAACAGAGCCTGACGTGCCATACTTACCTGATTCGAGACTGTCTTATTATCAGTATTTTGAATAATTACTACAAAATTTCTGGGAGAGCTCCAGCCGTGAGTATCTTGCAATACTTCAACAGGGAATGATGTGGTTACAACAGGAAATTTACAAGCAGGAGACCTGGTGTTGTTGAAAGAAGACAACGTTCCTTCATTGAACTGGCACCTTGGGCGAATTCACGAAATTATAGTGGGTTGCCGACGGAATTGGTAGAGTTGCAACTGTTATTAGAACTAATGGTTTAATCAAGAGAGTTTCTCCAAAAGTATGCCCACTGCCAAAGAATGATGTTGAAAGCCAAAGCTTCCAAGGCCGGGGCATGTTGAGGACAGCATTAAAATATAGAAAACTCCATTTCGCGACGAAATGGGAGGCGTTAAAAATAGCACGGTAGCATTTGCATCAAGCGAGATTTGATTTTGATTTGAGTAGTAATAAAAAGACTATCATAAAAAATGTCAAAAAAGGAATAATAAGTTAGAGTTTGATCCATAAGAAGAACTTATTTATAGTTCACATATTACATTATTTAACACACTTTTCTGCCTAACCTTATCGATGTTTGCGTTCGATTCTACATCTATTTCGAATAATTAAAAGCCAACTCAGAAGGTGAAAAGTTTGCTTTTGCGCTCAGGGCGAATTGTTTTCCAAAAGTAAAATTTCGCTGTGAATATCCTGGAATAACTTTTTATAAACTTGACTCAGCACCAGTCTATGATATATCACATTATTTGCAATTGTGTGTAGAAGTGAAATGAACTGTTGAAGGTTGCATATGTAAAACTGTTTGGCTGCTATTTGCAGAAAAGTACAAAAAAAACGCAAAAGTTTCATCAAATTTGAAGTAAGAATCGCCAAATAAGGAAATCGTATAGCCAAATTCAGATACAAATACCGTTTTTTCGCGATTTGTATCTGTAGAGTGACTCATTACGAATAGATTGATAACATTCCCAGGTGCATATGGACTTTTATTAAAAAGTCATAGCGCGTTAACCCATTAAGTTTCGTGAAAATTCACACATATTTAACCCATCAAGGTCCAGGCAAAACGCAGCCTTATTACAGCCAAACTAACTACGCAGTTCATAGCGTAAGTGGAAAAAAAATTACCCGTGTTTTCTTTTATGCCGAAATAATTGTTCAAACAATTGTAAGAATCATCGGAATTCTTTCGATTTGAGGGTGCCGATCGACTTAGAAGACCAAATTACTACGAGATATGGACTTATCCTCGCATTTTGCACAATTGTTTATTGTTAAAACGCTAATAACCAATTCAGCTGTTGAAAAGTCTGTTAGATCCATGTTCAGGAAAGTGCAAAAAAATGAAACGCAGATCATAGAATCAATGAAAAAAAAATTACCCGTCCTTTTGTTCAGCCAAATTGATTATTTAAACAATCATTGTTTAAACAATTATTATTAATTATCAAAATTTTGTCGATTCAATGGAGCCAATGGACTCAGCGAACAAAATTACTATGACCTACGGACTTTTTGTCGCAAACCCAGCGATTGTAAAACGCTCATTAATGAATGATTATTTATTGTTTAAATAATCAATTTGGCCAAACAAATAAAAACAGTTAGTTTTCGTTCTTAGTTTGGCTGTAATTAGGCTGCGTTTTGCCTGGGCCTTGATGGGTTAAATATGCGAGAACTTTCACGAAACTTAATCGGTTAACGCGCTATAACTTTTTATTAAAACTCCATATGTACTTCGGAATGGTATCAATATCTTCATAATGAGTCATTCTACAGATACAAATTGCGAAAAAACGGTATTTGGCTCTACGGTTTTTTATTTGGCAATTTTTACCTCAAATTTGATGAAAATGTATCGTTTTTTTTTACTTTTCTGCAAAAAGCAGTCAAACAGTCTCACATACGCAACTTTTAACTATTTATCTCACCCTTCCAAACAATTGCGAATAATTTGATATACAATAGACTGATGCTGAGTCAAGTTTATAAAAAGTTATTCCAGGATATTCACAGCGAAGTTTTACTTTTTAACTTCTAAGGTGGCTTTTAATCATTCGAAATAGATGTAGAATCGAACGCAAACATCGAAAAGGTTAGGCAGAACAAAAAGTTGAATTTTGTTACATAGTGCTATTATAATTACCGAATTGTAATATCATTCAAATAAAAATTCAAATTCAACACGATCAGATATAATGCTATTTATTTATTCGAGCCGACGTTATACTATCCACATCCTGTTAATGAATAGTTTCAATCTTATTCGCTACTGAAATATTTCAAGTTGAAATATCCAATCAATGACTAGTTTCAGCTACAAGTAGTGCTACCTACAATAATATTAGAATTCAAAAGGTTATTTGGAAAATTTAATAAAAAATAAGATACGTTCAATTCAAATTCAACTAATCTTTCCTAACAAAGGAACTGTGAATAATTATTCTCAAACAATTACCTCCCTAACTTGTTAAATTAGTAGAATCCAAGATAACCAAGATAAATCAGGCTTTTGTTAATTGAAATTTCAGATCCTAAATTGTTAGAAGATTACCTTTGGATGGTCGAGTTTATACAGTAGCAGTCCAGTTTTACAGTATCTAGGACGCAAGCTGTTAAGGATTAGTCCAGTCATCCTGGGAAATTTTCTACAGCAAAAAAATCCAAAAAATTCCAATGGACTTTTTCAACGTATAGGGGGGTATTTTAGTGCGCTAAACACGATGGTACGGTCCAAATTGAGCTACCGGATACGGAACATGCCGCAAATCACCGATTTATGACCATTTTTTGGCCATTTTCGGGTTTTTCGAAGATATAACAACTCATCGTCTGGTTCAAACTAGATGGCGCTAGCGTTGTTAGAACTCAAAATATGGCCATTTTAATGTGGCGAAAATGACAATTTTTGCGTTTTTCGAAGATAGGGCCGAATCTATGCATTTTTATAAAAATAGTCAGGATAGCAAAGTTATAGTAGTCAAAAATACCTGTAATATGGCCGTTTTTGCGTCAAAAAAATAATAACTTTTTGGGTTTTTCGACAATAGGACAGAATCTATGCATTTTCATAAAAATAGTAGAGATAACAAAGTTATAGTAATCGGAAATACCCATAATCTGGTTCAAACTAGATGGCGCTAGTGGTCATAGAACTCAAAATATAGCGGTTTTACTTTAAATATTTTACAAGTTGCAGTTTCATCTGTTTTTCTGAGATTTCATATGCTTCCTTATCTATTTATGAATGCAGGCCCAAATTAAATACAGGATTTTATTGAGGATCAAAGGAAGGTTTCAAAGAATTGAGAAAAAGAATAAAAAATGGCATATTAAAAATTGACGATTCAAAAAAGTAGTTTCAATTTGAGTTTTAAATGTTCTTCTTTATTTAACATGAAACAACTTGAACTGAATCTTATTTAATTTGAGCCTGCATTCATGAATAGGTAAGGAAGCATATGAAATCTCAGAAAAACAGATGAAACTGCAACTTGTAAAATATTTAAAGTAAAACCGCTATATTTCGAGTTCTATGACCACTAGCGCCATCTAGTTTGAACCAGATTATGGGTATTTCCGCCTACTATAACTTTGTTATCCCTACTATTTTTATGAAAATGCATAGATTCTGTCCTATTGTCGAAAATCCTAAAAAGTTATTCTTTTTTTGACGCTAAAACGGCCATATTTTGAGTTTCATGATTTGAGTTTCATGACCGCTAGCGCCATCTAGTTTGGACCAGATTACTGGTATTTTTGACCACTCTAACTTTGTTTGTCTGACTATATGCATAAAAATACGCAGGTTTTGTCCTATTGTGAAAAAAAGACAAATAGTTATAATTTTTTTGAAGCCCTATTTTGAGTTTCATGACCGCTAGCGCCATCTAGTTTGGACCAGATTGCTACTATAACTCTATAACTTCGCTCCCCTGACTATTTCCATAAAAATAGATTCGGCCCTATCTTCGAAAAACGCAAAAATTGCCATTTTCACCACATTAAAATGGCCATATTTTGAGTTATAACAACGTTAGCGCCATCTAGTTTGGACCAGATGATCGGTGTTGATAAGCACTACAACTATTTTCATAAAAATGCATAGATTTTGTTATATCTTCGAAAAAACCGAAAATAGCCAAAAAAATGGCCATAAATCGGCGATTTGCGGCATGTTCCGTATCCGGTAGCTCAATTTGGACCATACCATCGTGTTTAGCGCACCAGAATACCCCTTTTTACGTTGAAAAAGTTCATTGGAATTTTTTGGACTACTATAAGCCCACACCACAAGAACAAACATGCTTAAGAATTATTTTAATTTTAAATTGGCTTTATAAACAACGTCTGATTTAATACCATGGTTTCATTAACATGAAAGATATTCAGAAATACTGAATTTGGCAAGTTTGTGAACATAGATATGAAACTCTTAGTTTAATAAAAATAGAATGTCCATGTCTGTTTTTTGTTAGCAATCAACGGACATGCTTGCTATTGCACATTGGAGGAAGCTTCGAGAGGCAGAAAATGTTTCTCGGACATTTTGAAATTTTATATAAATTGCATTTCACTCCATGAGTGTCTAAATCCTAAAAATTGTGTAATTATTTATTAATATGTATAATGAGTGAGAAATTAACTGACTAAGAACTACTACACAAAACATAAAGCACTGAAACTAAGCTTGGAAAAACAGCCAAATTAGTTCTGTTTTTCATCAATTGCAGACTTTGCTACAGATCTAATGTCATCAACATGATTTCTCAGTTATTACACATATCAAAAATAATTTTCAACCTTTAGATACTCATGGAGTGAAATGGAATTATTTCAAAATTTCAAAATAGCCGAAAAACACGTTCCGCCTCATAAAGCTTCCTCTAAAATGTTAGCAAAGTGGATATTAAGAGATTTTGGGGTCCACTTTTTCCAGTTTCGAGGATTGCTAACAAAAAAACCAACAGGGGTATTCGATTTTTATTAAACTCGATATAGCGCCGAAGAGCTTCCTCCGCGCGCGACAGGACATGGTGGGCATGGTTGGTGGGATCATTCTCTACCACTTTATAATAATTGCTGACAAAAAGCGTGACAAGACATATTACGGGGTGAGTGGCGGTTTTATATATATATGGCCACTGTGAAGACGACTACCGCCGTTCCTATTCACATTTGAAATTTTGTAAATAGCTTTGAAGTAGTGAGAATAGGGACTATATTGTTCTTGGGCGCGGTGTCCCCTTGCAAGTGGTACTTTTGGTATCGATCTTCAGATTTTCAAATGGAACTATATTTTATTGTATATTATAATACATAATAATATATGAAAAACAAAAGAGCAGTCACCGAGCACTGCTGACAGAAGTGAAAACTGACATTATGAAGTAGGTAACCAATTTATTTTATGTTATCTTTGAATTATTATAGCATCCGAAATTACAATTTTATTATTTTTAAATGGAAATTGATATAATTAGTTTTTCTTTAGTTTTCACAACTGTCAGCATTTCAATCAACAATTATATACATTTTTATATTTAATAATAAAAAACGTATAATGGGCGGTACAATCCCTGTAAAGAGTATGAATGTCACCCGATAGCCATTATAATAAATACACATTATTTCATTAAACATATAATTTATTGATATTTACATCGATGTAAATCAAAGTGATGTTAAACAACATTTTCTTCATTTGCGTCGTCATTATCGGTAACTTTGACGATACTTGAATTATTAGATTAGATCCAAGCAAGAAACATACTGTGGAATCAGGTGTGCTCATATATAAAAACAGGCTACTTTTACCGATCACACATAATTTAATTATTACTTTTTACTCTGTAATAATTAAAGTATGAGTTGTATTGCAAAAAAGGTCCATTTTTTCAGTTAGCATAAAAATATAACTTTCGTCTTCACGAGGACGGAGGATTGAATAAATGAATAACGTCGAGTATATGTATGTATACAGTGTATAGTGTGTACACGCAGTGTATACGTATACCTGTCCTGTATACCGTAATCGAGAGCACTGGCTCACACAGGCAGGCTCACCAACACCGACTCAGATATGCACACGTGAGTTACGGAGTGGGTGTAAACCATCCGACTAGAATACACAAAAAGCCCCAGCGACTAAGGTCTGATCACAGTTCATTTCATTTAATGTAGTTGGATCATAGCATTGTGAATAAATCATGTTGCATACCTTCTATTAATCAAGCAACCATTGTTTAAGCTGTCTGTCAATTTAGCTTGATACATTGGCAGACAGTTGATACATTGGTTGTTAGAATGACGCATGTCAACGTTACCCGTCTTGTTGATGGGTTATGTGTTGTCTCTCATAGCACGACAGTCTGAACTGTGATATAGATCCATTAATTATAGATCTGTCCGTCATGTGAATTATACGTGATTATATCAGCAGACATAAGCGTCAAAAGATATCGAATCCGTTTCACCCCCTTTGAGAAAGATCCGTTCTTAGCGGGTGTCTTCGTTGTATTATAAGGAACTTATCTGTCAAGTTTTAAGGCGGTCCGCTTTATAGTTTCGGAGATTTTGAGATGACTCAGTTCAGTCAGTGAGTGAGTGAGTGAGTGGTATTTGCCTTTTATATATACAGGGTAACATTGAAGAAAGAACAATGTATAGTTCCATAGGATAGAGCAGCCTAATAAAATTAAAATGTTCATATACTCTATGTCTCATTTCTTTCATTTTCGAGATAGAGCGTGTTGAACATTTCTTTTGAATATTAATTATTTTCTTATTTTGCAACGTTTTCCACAAAGAAAAATTTCCTGTTGACGTACCTTCGGTAGTTTCGAGTTACTAGAATATGAACATGTTTTTTAAATAGCTGTATAACGTTTATGTGCAGTGAGCTATGAAACAAAGAAGCTCAGCAAACCTACCGAGAAAAGTATCCCACACGACAGGTTCCTAATGTGAGAACATTTATTTACGTTCATCGGCGATTGAGAGAAGATGGGGTTTTGAAAAGAGCAACAGTTGACAGTGGCAAAGGAAGAACTCATCGTACTGTTAACAACGACAAAAGTATTTTGAAAATTGTAAAAAATAGTTCGGGAATAATGAATGGAAAAATAAGTAGAGCTTTACAAATTATCAAACGTGACTCTGTTAGATAAGTTCTTATAGGTCAGCTTCTTTATCCCTTCCATTTGCGAAAAGTTCATCACTTACTAGAAGGAGATAATTTACCCCGTGTACAACACTGCGATTAGCTGCAAAATCACGATGGAAATTTTCTTTCATTAATTTTGTTTACTGTTGAAGTGACGAAAATCACCATCGAACCGTTATTCTATCAATGTGTGGGCAGGTTTAATTGACCATTTCTCAATTGGACTATTTCAGGTGCCCAATCGTTTGACAGGTGAACTTCATCGAAATTTCATGCTGGATGAAGTTAACACTTTGTTAGAGGATGTACCATTAGATGTTATTTGAAGTATGTACTACATGCATGACGCTGCACCAACTAATTTCTCTCGAACAGCAAGATAATTTCTAAATAGAAGATTTGGAAAAAGGTGGATTGACTGTAGAAATATTGCATTGCCGGCATGAAGTTCAGACATTTATCCACCTCGATTTTTTATTTAGGTGATTTATGCTGGAGTGTTAGCAGCGAATTCCACTTTGGATCCACGAGGGAAGTACCCTCCTCATATTGCTGGCATCGATAACCATATGCCTTAAGTTGTCTTTTCTACAAGGTTGTTCACCCTTTCATATAAGCTTGGTGTGTTTCCTTCCAGTCGGAAAGCAGCTAGAGTCCAACAAGCTCAGAAAAAAAGGAAAGAAGCTTCCTAATAATTATAGACACATCGCACTATTATCTGTGATCTCTAAAGTGATGAAGGAAGCAATCAACATCGAGCTCATTCAATACCTAGAGGGCATCAAAATCGTGAATGACCGGAAATAAGGCTGCGGTCAGCAGAGATCATTAGGAGACCTGCTTGCCTACATAACACATGTAATGCAGAATTGTATTGAGATGTATGGGGAATCTCTGGCTGTAGCATTGGATATATCCAAACATTGACCGAGTCTGGCACCAAAGCCCGTCATATGATTTGCCGCCTCAAATTTGTAGTTTGCGAGTATTCTCTTAGATAAATCACTCCATGTGGTGGTTGACGGAATATCCTCGGATACAATCTGGTGTTCCACATGTATCTGTCTTGGCACCAACTGTGTTTCTGCTCCACATCAACGATCTGGTAAAGGTGACCATCTGTCCCGTTTACAGCTTTGCAGATCATGGTAAACTGCATACCGCTTCCTAATCCACAACCCCTATATCATCTAATGAAGCCAGAAGAGCGAGACAGAGACAGGTTAACATAATCAATGGAGATCTGGCACCGATTTGGAATGGGGATCTGAGAATCTAGTAGAGTTTAATGCAACCAGAGGTTGTTTCTTCAACAGGGGGTGTATTCCACAATCCCTAATATAATGATGTCAGGTACAACTATACCTATGAAGGCTTCTATGTCCATGCTCGGACTCACCACCAATAGGACTCCCTTATGAGATGATCATGTAAGGTCCATTGCTTGAACCGCTTCTCAAAAACTTGGTTTTCCAATCCTTGCTACTTTACATCACTGCAGGTCCTCATAATCTACAAAGCAGTTCGACCTATTCGGGAGTACTGTTGTCAGGTTTGGAGTTCGGCTCCCAAATATACGCTGAAACTGTTGGATTATATTCAGAAGAGAGCTATTCATCTGATTTTTTATGTCACATTTACGAATTCGTTGACGTCTCCAGAACATCGTGGAAAGGTGATCTCAACCTTTTTAATAAATATGTCTTCCATCGTCGGTGTTCATCAGAAATCTCGTCTGCTACTCCACTACGAGAGATTCCATATAAGCGGACTACGAGCTCGAACTAGTCATCCCTTCATTGTCAAGTTCGAGATCTGCCAAATTTTTTCATACCAGATTTGATTCTTCTATCGAACGGCGAAGTTGTGGAACTCTTTGCCTAGTGAGGTATTTCTTTATACTTATAACCTTCAAACCTTCAAGAAAAATTCGAATGCCTATCTGCTCTCTCAACGCTCCACCGCTGACTCACACGATGTTCTTCGAACATTATAGGATCTCCTTTAGCGTAGTGAAAGTATAGAAAAAAAATTAAGAGAATTTAAGGAACACAGTTGTTGAATCTGATGATGATGGGTTTGGTTATAATCCCGGGATATTACAGAGATGTCGTCAATCAATACTGAGAAGATTGGATTGTGTGGGTTATATTTCTGTCTGTTGTAATTGAGCTCGATTGATAAAAGTATTTTGAATAGTAGACTTCCACGGATAGTTAATCTGGAGAAATCTTGGCTTCCGGATGGATTCCGCGTCACAATAGCTCGACTTGATGCCGACGTTTCGCCAACCATTACAGGTGACATCTTCAGGGCAGGCTTTAGGCTTGAACTGAAACTGGTTCCACTGGTTTCTGTAGCCGTATTTATGATAGGAAAAATCCTTCACGCTACACACTTCACTGCCTCTATTCCGGTAGTTAACTTCGTTCCGGCACCTGACCCCGCCGTTGTGCGATCATGAGCGGAGTGGAATTTTCGAGGATGGGTTTCCAAATGTTGGGAAGATAATATCACGGTTCAGATTATTCGGATGTTTTAGGATTTCTATAGCTTCAAGGATTTTTCGCTGATAAAAGTTTGGAGCTCGGGCTAGGATTTTAGTATCTTCAAAAAGGATTTGATGATAAGTATCAAACTTATGTTCCGCAAGTGCTGATCTACTGGTGTCACATTTCCTAATTTCGTGTTCTTCATCAAAAATATTCCTACGACTTCCATTATTTCCGCTGTAGAAGCATCTCTACATAAGGTTCCTCATTTCGCAGCAGATGAAATTCGTTTCGAAGCTGCTAAAATTCTTCGTCATTCCAAGATTCCTGAATCAAATTGCCCTAAACCTTTAGTTCGAGCTCTCAATTTACTCAAATCAAATCCTGGTTTGGCTATTTTGAGGGCTGATAAAGGAAACTCCACTGTTGTCATGAATCGTTCAGATTATGATGACAAAATCCTGCAACATCTGCAAACTAATTCCTATAAGCTCCTACCAAAAGATCCCACCTCCTCTATAGAACGTTCAATTTCACAAATTATCCGTCATTCTTCCCTTCCTGATTAAGATAAGAAATTTCTTATACCCCATTGTTCAAAATGTCCCCGTTTATATGGTTTGCCTAAAATTCATAAGCCCTCAGTTCCCTTGAGACCAATTGTCAGCACTATCGGATCCCCTACTTATAAACTCTCTCGATATCTGTCATCTATTCTCAAACCCCTTGTAGGTTATTCCAATAGTTTTATCCTAAATTCCTTTCATTTCGTTGAAAAACTTCAAATGCTGAAAGTTGACCCAGGCGATTTGCTGGTCAGCTTCGACGTCGAATCACTGTTTACCAATGTTCCCATTCCAGACACCCTTTACATAATTTCTCAATTGTTACCTGCCAAAAACATTTCAACGGACTTACTACCGTTAATTGATTTTTGTCTATCCTCCACATATTTTCTATACGATGGCAAGTTTTACGAGCAGTCCTCGGGAGCTGCCATGGGTTCCCCTCTTTCTCCGATCATAGCTAATATCTTCATGGAAACTTTTGAACAAGATGCCATTGACTCATCTGTTCTCGAGCCGAAATGTTGGATTAGATATGTCGACGATACTTTTGTTATTTGGCAACATGGTCGCGAAAAGCTTGTTCCCTTCCTCAATCATTTAAATTCATTACATCCCAAAATCCTTTTCACCATGGAAGTCGAATCGGAAGGTTCACTTCCGTTCCTAGATGTATTGGGTAGTCGACAGACTGACGGTACTTTAGAACATTCTGTGTATCGAAAACCCAGTCATACCGATAGATACCCCAGTGGCCTTTCCCACCACCAACCTGCCCAAAAGCTATCTGTCATAAACTCCCTGGTCCACAGAGCTGTCAAATTATCTCAAACTCAATCCTTAAAATCAGAATAGAAACATCTTTCATCTACCTTATTATCAAACAATTTCTCCCATTACAACATTCAAAAAGCCATAGAGAAATACACTTCACCTACAATTTCAAATCGACCTGAGCCAGAAACCCCCTCGCTTGCTTCATCCACGGCCTATCTTCCATATATTGAAAACATAACAAATCGAATTTCCAAAATTCTCAAAAAACATAACATTTCTACCCGTTTTTCCACACTTCCAAAATTATCTCAGTTTTACAAACCTATCAAAGATCCCCTTCCTCCTCTTCACTTAGAAGGTGTTCATAGCATTCCCTGTTCTTGCGGTGGAGTCTACATTGGTGAAACAGGTCGTACAGTAGCTACTCGTGTGAAAGAACATGACCGCTATACAAGGCTTCGTGACACCAGTAGATCTGCACTTGCGGAACACAACTCTTATACTAATCATCAAATCCTTTTTGAAGGTACTAAAATCCTAGCCCGAGCCCCAAACTTCTATCAGCGAAAAATCCTTGAAGCTATAGAAATCCTAAAACATCCGAATAATCTGAACCGTGACTCAGGATATTACCTTCCGACCATTCGGAAACCCATCCTCGAAAATTCCACTTCGCACATGATCGCACAACGGCGGGGTCAGGTGCCGGAACGAAGTTAACCACCGAAATAAAAGCAGTGAACTGTGTAGCGTGGAGGATTTTCCCTACAATAAATACGGCTACAGAAACCATTACAACCAGTTTCAGTTAAATCCTCAAGCCTGCCCTGGAGATGGCACCTGTAAGGGTTGGCGAAACGTCGGCATCAAGTCGAGCTGTTGTGACGCGGAATCCATCCGGAGGCCAAGATTTGATAAAAGTATTATTGTTTCCATTCTTTCACTGCATTCATTAGTTATTTAAGAAAACATGGATTTTTATCGGATCAAATCGATAGAAAAAATTTTTTTTTGTGGGAAACCGTTGAAAAAAATGGAAAGGAATTATTTGGAAATAAGAAGAAAATTAATATTCGAAATAAATTCAGACACGCTCTATGTCGAAAACGAAAGGAATTGGGACATAAGTGTATCCGATCCTTTTTAATTTTTTCAGTCTCCTCTATCGTGTGATACTAAGCATTGTACTTTTTTCAATGTATCTCCCTGTATAGCTAATTCAGAAACACCTAATGAAAGGCTTTAAATTATATTCTAAGTTACATTGTAATGACCATAGATGTTTAAATTGTCTATATTTATATTTTATTATTGTTCTATACTGACACCTGATGCTTTAGAAATTTTTCGCACTATAACAAAATCTTGCTTTATACTAACACATGCTGCCACATGAATTATCAAAATCTGTCACAGAGTAAACACATACAATAGACTGTGACCTCGCATCGATGACAACACTTGAATTTTAAAATGAGAATTTCGGAGACTTCTGCAGGTTCTAAGTATATGAGTGTGTATAACTTACTTACACATAATCGTGAGTAAGTTATACATATATCGAAAAATAGCTCTTTAGTTCATTAGAATTGACATTTCTTGTGTAAAAAATTTGGACTACATACAGACTTGTTTTTTTAGGAAGGTTTTGAGTTCTAGAACACTAATTTCACAACCTGCAAATGAACGGAGGGGTGATTTTTCAGATATATATATGTATATATATAATTTTTTTTGGCATTTTTGGGCGTTTTTTGCATTTTACGTGAAAAATATAAATTTTGGTGAAAATTATCAATGGGGCAATATTGTAGAATGGAAAATTTCCTATTTTTGTATTGCAAAAGTTTTTTCTGAAATTGCGCATTTTCACAGCTAGAACGCGCCAAAGACTGGTCGCGGATTATAGATAATCAGGATTTTAAGTGATTTTTCGCGTGAAAATTATCAAGAGAGCAAAGGTGTAGAATGGAAAATTTCCTATTTTTACGTTGCAGAGGCATTTTTTTCCTGAAATTACGTATTTTTACCGCTAAAACGCGCCATAGAAAGTGCGCGATTATAGATAATCAGCTTTTGAAGAGATTTTTCATATTTTCAGTACGAAATACTAATTTTGGGGAAAATTGTCAAGAGCAAATTTGGAGAAAGGAAAATTTGCAACTATTTCAAATTACTTATTTTTGCCGCTAAAAGGAGACAATGCGATATAGGATATACATATATAGATAATTTTTTGAATTTCGAGTATTTTTTTCTTGTTTTTCTTCATTTTTATTTAGAGTATTAACTATCAATTTCCACGGGAAGATACAAAAAAGCTTATAGCGGAAATTTTTCTAGTGAGTCGGAAAATTTAATTTTTTCAAACGTGAATAATAATTTTTTATTAGCATACTAAATAATCATATTCTTACAAAAAAATAATTTAATTTTAATTTTTTTTATTGTACATAATAAAAATCAAATTTGTATGCAGTCTTTGCTCTTTTTACTTTCATATCTTCATTCTCGCCGCTACTTGGGCTATATACTTCTTCCTCCAACGATGATGCTTCAAGTGGATCATTCAGAAAACTCATATCAATATCAGGGCAAACTTGAATCTACTACATCAGGATAATCCAGTTCGAAATGTGAAAAATCGCTCATTCTTTATAGCCGCGAAGCTTCTACGGCGTATTTTAGCAGAGAAAATACGCAATTTCAGAAAAAACTTTTGCAACATAAAAATAGAAAATTTTCCATTCTACAACTTTGCTCTCGTAATAATTTTCACCAAAATTATTATTCCACACTGAAAATGTAAAAAATCACTCAAAAAGCTGAATATCTATAGCCGGTCACCTTCTACGGCGCGTTCTAGCGGTGAAAATAGAACAAAAAATATTTGAACATAAAATAGGAAAATTCCCGCTCTACAACTTTGTTCTTCAGATAATTTTCACCAAAATTCATATTTTTCACGTAAATTGCAAAAAACGGCCAAAAATGACAAAACAATTTATGTATATATAAATTTATATAAGTTCGTCGTGGTTTTCTTTTGCTGGTTTATCTAAAGTAAGTTGTGGGTTTTCGTAGGTTTTCAGCAATTTAAACGATTTATCTTAATGAAACAATCTTTTCATTTGACGCATTTCGGCGGTCCCCTTCTTCAGAAATTTATTTATTGCTTACATTTGAAATGAGTTGACTTTACGGAAGCACACACTCATCTTGGCTTTGAAATTCAGACTGTAATGATGCAAAATAATCGACACCTACTATCAGCAAAACTCTGATTATTATTATGTATCAACGTATCAACAAGATAAAACCAATAAAATTATTTCGAATGCATAATTCACAACTTCTTCCAGTACTGTACTAATAAAGATACTTACTGGCATGGTTATTTAGATATAATGTATTTCCAACTACTGGATATGCAACTGGTCCAGGCATAGTATATGCCAATATTACAGCTCGAAAATAATCTTTCAACTTGATAAGAATGTACATGGTGAAGATAAAAATCAATACCATCCATATCTGTCCGATTTTCAAGTCCCTGTAACAAAGAGAGGTATGTTATAAATATGCCAAAACTTATAATTGAATCATGAACAAATCCCAAATACTGGGAGATAACACATTTCACCTAATCGTCATTAGCATGGTATTGAAGGGAAATTATGGTGAGTGTTTGTCTTGATTTGTCTTCTGACTGAGAAGGTCGTAAAGTAGTGAGAATTTCATAGCGAAATATAACAATTCTCATGTTAGGTATTCAGCATCTCAAAGCATAGCTTATAGCACATTTCTCAGTCAGTCTTATTAGAGAATCAGGATGTTTATTACTAGATCAGAGTAGTTCCTAAGGTTAGTAGTTCTCATACACCTCTTATCTAAAAATATTGAACTTAAGAACAATATGTTTATGAAAGTCCGTCTGTTCTTTCAGAGGCTTCTATTCACAAAATATAAAACGTTTGGTTAACACGATACACTAGCAAACCATAAGATGAGGGCTTAGATTTCCTTACGCCTTTATATTAGGATGAAGGAAAGTCCAACATTTTGATAATATTTCTCCAGTATCAAGGATTAAAATTTCGAATGATTAAATGGAATATATTCAAAATCAAATCTTTTAATTGTTTTTTCATCTTATCATAATAATAAATTAACATAAAGTAACGGCTTCTACCATCGATCTTTCAATTATTGTTTGCTCGTTTGTAAATCAGTAAATTTTAGTCGTAGCTTGAACGTCTGATTTTAGTAATAATAATAGTATAGATACAACGTATCCTCAAATATCCGTATGATTATGCTGTAATTTTTATATCAGCTAACTTCCATCCCCAAGTGCAATCCATCCATTGAAATTTTATATTATCAAACGAAAATGATTACTGAATGTCGGGAAACAAACTGTTTTAGGAATAGGTAGAAAGCGATATCAAATAACTTATATGACTCTCTTTTCGCAGATATCAAACCATATTTACCTGCGTCCCTTTCTATCAACCTGTTGGAATTTCAAATAATGGCAAAATTGAACGTCCTTCTAAATTCAAGACGTACTTGAACTTGAACATACGCTTGGTATAAGAGGAGAATTCCATTTTCAACATGAAACATTGTACTGCTCCTTTACATATCTTCGTTTTTCACTCACTTACATCATTTAGAAACTTCCGTTGCAACACACTGATATCCAATGTTTAATAATATTGAAATAATGTGACAAAAACATCTAGGAAGTTTGTATGTGACTTGAAAATAGTCTAAGTAAAAGCGAATAGTTACATGAAAATCATTTAACATACATTCATATGGGTATAGCATATAAAGTAAGGAATTACATATAGCATCCACTGAACAAATGAAACTATCGACCAAAAGTTTAGTGGATGCTATATTCGACTTTCGCAATGTATTCTTATTATACTCTTCGCAGACAAAGTCTGAAGAGTATATTGTATTTACACAAGCCATTTCTAAGATATTGAAGGATGTGCTAAAGCAAAAATTCCTGCATGATAGTATTTCTCATCCAATTTTAAGCAACTTTGAGAGCATCCGTCTGTCTATCTATCTGTCTGTCTGGATGTATGTCACGAAATGTTGTAAGCACTATAACTCAAATACGAAAGATTCTATCATATTCAAACCAAATGCTTAACCAAAACACGACTATCTTATTTATGGCAAAAGGATCAGCGATCAATCAGTAAGTATGAGTTCAGTAAATAGGAAGGCATATGAATTTCGAAAGGTAGTCTATTATATAAACATACAATTTGGTGAAAAAATTCCCATACGACCGTTTGGGTAAATTGGACGGCGTTTGAAAAATTTCGTAAAATTAGGATTAAAAATGGAACTATTGAATATTTTTAGCTATAAGTTTGTGATCAATGTGGACTACCTTTTTCTAAATTTTTAGCCAAATTTGTAGTGAAGGTTGAATATCGACAATAAAAGGGTTCCAATTTCGCATTCGTTCTCGAATTGTTTGCCGTTCGGTTACGAACCCTATTGTTTTTCAGGCAAATCGTGTGATAAATACATCCTTTTCTGACTGGCTGAAATTTTAGAAAAATCGTAACTCCCAGAAGCGGAAAATTTGTTTTTGTACATTTTCTTAAAAACATTATTGATTTGAATATATTATTTAGTTTTGTAAAAATAATGAGATAAATAATTTATTTCATTTTCTTATATAAAAAACAGTAACCAATTCGACTGATTTGCGAAGAGTGAGTTTGCCACACACTATTTATCCATTCTCCAAAAGGGCAACACATTTTTGATTTATTTGCGTCGTTACAATGAGTATAGATTTACTGGAGCAGCAATTCAGACTAATTCTGAATTTAAAGTTACTGTATTTGTAATATATATTAAATGTGTCTAATTTAATGTTTTAAATTAGTGAAAATCAAACTTTCAAGTTTACAAATGGATTTCCCTCATGTAATGGCTGATTCTATCCACTTCAATGCACGCTTAGTTTATTATACAGGTGTTTCATAATATATGCGCAGGACTTCAGGATGTGACAGCTCGTGCAAAAATTTGAAAAAAAGTTTCCATTAACTTACCCTCTAAAATGCACAATTTTCGAGATAATGGGTGTTGAAATTGACAAAAAAATTTCGTCCTTTGCAAATATCTCCGGAACCGTTTATCGTACAAAAAACAGCTTTTGTAAGCATTTTTTACTCATAATAAGCTATGTTTTGTACGAGAAAAACATTTCTTAAGTCATAATTGGTGAAATTTTGAAGGGGTAGTGGGTGTTTTTCTCCCCAACTTCTACGCCACTGAAAAAAGTACGGTTTTGAGTCCATTTGAACCGTCATAAGCTCTAAAGTTGACCATTTTCGAGAAAAATCAACTTTTATGTGGAAAAACATGGTCAATTTTTTTAAATAAATTTTTTTTTATTAATTAAACAAAATTTATTCAAACGTTAGAACAAGTAACAATACCAAATGTTACCTTCATAATTGCGAAATTAAAAAAAAATAACAAATCATACACAGTTAAATTAAATATTGGAAATGTCCCCGTTAGCTTCAATGCACGCAGTAATTCTTCGACGCATTGACTGTCTAACACGCAGGAAAATTCCTGGAGTGTTCCGAATTATGTCGCAAGATGCAACAATGCGTTCTCTTAATTGGTCAACATTTTCAACTGGAGTAGCGTAACTAGGGTTTTGAGAAAAAGTCTAAACAATTAAGTTCGGGAGATCGCGGGGGCCAAGGGTGCTGACCTCCTCGACCGATCCAACGGTCTTGGTATTCGTCGTCCAAGTATTGGCGAGCAACCAAATTGAAGTGGGCCGGAGCTCCATCATGCATAAAGTACATGTTCTGTCTTACTTGAAGCGGTACTTCTTCCAGCAGTTCCAGCAGTACTTTTTTTAAAAATTGTCGATAATCTGCACCGTTTAATCTGTTCAGTAAAAAATGTGGGCCTACCAAATGATCACCGACGATGCCAGCCCATACATTCACGGTAAATTGTTGCTGATGATGGCCTTCTGCAATTTCATGTGGATTTTCTTCAACCCATATGTGGTTATTGTGAAAATTGAAAATACCATCTCTCGAGGAAGATGCTTCATCGGTAAACAGAACTTCGACTCCAAACTGAGGATTTTGAGCTATTTTGTCTTGTATCCATCTGCAAAAAGCCAATCTTGGCGGAAAATCTCTTGGCAATAAGGCTTGTACTCTTTGGATATGGTAGGGATACAAAAGTTGTCGTTTCAAAATTTTCCAAACCGTCGAGTGAGGTAAGTTTAAGTTGTGAGCAATTTTTCTGGTACTTGTGGTCGGAATTTCTTCAATTTCGTTGAGGACAGTCTCTTCTAATTGGGGATTTGCAACTTCCATAGGTCGCCCATTATCAGCAGTATTCTTTTTGAAACTTCCATTTCCCCATAGTCGTTGGTGAATGCGTTGAAACAAGTTATGGTGTGGTACTTGGCGATCAAGATGTCTTTCTTGATACAACCGCTTTGCTTCTGCCGAATTATCGCTCGCCATTCCGTAAAGGTTTCGCACATTTCAGCGTTTGCATAATTCATTTTTAATTTTGTAATACAAATTTACTTTTTGCAGGTAAAAGCTAATTGTTATTTTGACAGGAGGTAGCTTTTGTTTTAAAATTTAAAGCCTACTTGATGAAAAAAAAAATTTTACACAATTGCTGAAATGAGCGAAATGTTACCTTTAGGTTTGGAGAATTTTGCAGACAACTTTTGTATCATTTGTTAATTTTTTTTAAATTTTGCAATTATGAAATAAACCTTTGGCTTTGTTACATGTTTTAACGTTTAAATAAATTTTGTTCAATTAGTAAAAAAAATTATCTTTCTTATGTTTTTCAACATAAAAGTTGATTTTTCTCGAAAACGGTCAATTTTAAAGTTTATGGATAGGATAGGATAGGAGTATCTTTTTTTTGTAGAAAACATTGGCGGTTCAGATGGGTGTCTCAAAACCATACTTTTTTTAGTGGCGTAGAAGTTGGGGAGAAAAACATCCACTACCCCTTCAAAATCTTCACCGATTATGACTTAAAAAATTGAATTTTATCGCACAAAACATAGCTTACTATGAGTAGAATATGCTCACCGAAGCTGTTTCCTGTACAATAATTGGTTCCGAAGATATTTGCGAGAAACAAAATTTTTTTTTCAATTTCAACACACTGTATCTCGAAAATTATGCTTTTTAGAGGGTAGGTTGATAGAAACTTTTTTTCGAATTTTTAGACTAGCTATCACATCCTGAAGTCCTGCGCATATGTTATGAAACATCCTGTATTTCTAGAGTTTAGTACGAGGGCATGGTGAAAACTCCCTGAAAAATAAAGCAGATAGAGCCACAATCGGTGATCCCATGTGACATTAGTGATGTACCATCTTTAACTAGAACACATTACAATTTTCAGTTTGATATGTCATTCAGTTCTGTTTTGACACCCTTCGAAAGCAAGCAACCTTGAAGATACTTATAAATATGGAAAAGTGAATTTCGCGTCTTCATTAAACATTATTTCCTGCGTGGAAAAAACATTACACAAACCAAAGCAACGCTTGTTGCTCGGCAGAAAGAGATATGGCTCTAACAATTAGGTCATCGCTGAAAGAAACGCCTATTTTGAAGGATTGCCGAAATCTTGTTATTTGAAAGGGATCGGAAAATTAGAAAAACATTGGACGAACTGTATCGGGTTACAAAGAGATTATGTTGAGAAATAAAATAAGTTTAGACAAAATAAATCATTTCTTGTTTAATTTTTCAGACACTTTTCACCTTACCCTCGTATTAGAGAAAAAACTCAAAAATGTCCATTATATTATTATAAATAGTAACAACTGAATGGATACTGGATCATTGATGAACTAGAATGGATTTATGTGTTGACTAGGGCATTTCTATTGTGTACTTCGATGTCATCATAGAACAATAATAATTGATCTTTCTTGAATAGTTTCTATTCACGTACATGTCTTGACTTATCTTTCTGAATGGGTACTTCATGAAACTATGTTCGACAGTTGCTCCAACAGCTCATCTGGTAACAGCGTTCTAGTAGTGTAGGATTCAGCTGCAGGTGAACACAAAAAAATCAGGGTTTCTCGAAGGTAATATCTTCTTAGAGGAGCACACAATCTCTGATGTTTGAGACGCCTTGGCCCATCAGATGTCGTGAGGCCATTCAATTTTTATATGTTATAAAAAAAATAAGCATCTGAGACTTGTGGTTATTAAAAGAGTATAATATATTTCAGATTGTAAAACATCAGTTGAAACGCTTGAATTCCTATATGATAATGATCTTAAACCTTGCATGTTGGAATTCTATAAGCTTCTTTGCGTATCAGCGCTGATTGAAACTCTTTCAATCAATGGTATCAGTAAGTTTGCCAGAACGTCCACCTCTATTGACAGAAATTTTTCGGCACTGAAACTAATGAAGAATTACACTCGCACCTATTGCTAACATAGTATTATCGATCTATAATTATTTTGTAACAATCTAATACAATAGTTGATGAATTATTCAACTGAATACTGATTGAGTAGCGCACCCCTTTCTATATCGCGTTATGTTATTTGAAACATCCGAGAAAACATCAATTAAGATTAAAAATAGTGTCGGGTACTGAAGTATAGTAAGAGAATTAGGAACAAATGAATATATGAATATACTCATTTATCTCATATTGTAGTTCTCAGTGGGAATTCTATTCATAGATGGCGTGAGATATTTTGGTCTTTTTATCACGTTGAAGTTTGATTATGACTACCTTCAACAGAGATCCGTCGGTAAAGTTGCAAACATGCTGGTTCCACTGATGAGCTCTATGAGAAGAACGAAACAGCTATCTGGAACTACAAGTTTGTGATCGTTAGTGATCTATCTGAACTAGAAAGATATTATCAGTAAAGTAAAGTTTAACTGCAAATAAATTGGGCTTAGGCCCCAGCCCCTTTTCAATTCACTATTGTTAATACTACAGATTGAAAATTATGACTCATCATAGTTTAGAACCACCAGCCGCCACTGGGATTAATCAAAGTTTTCCTATTTTCTATAAATGTACAATTTTGAGATAAATAGAGAAGTGTATATTCTATTTCCATAAATATAACGATTACAACCAATGAGAACATTCTGAATAGAAAATTAAGTAATAGACGAAAAATAGGTATTACGGATATCTCATAGAAATAGAGAGGGAATAAGCAATTTTAGAATTTGTTTCACTAAATGTTAGATTAGCATTTCGAGAAGTTGTTTTTATATTATTTTCGCAATTCTGTAGTTTGGTCAATATTTAATTCTTCAAATATAGTTTGTTCTAGGAATTGATTTATCTATCATATTATGATTCGGAGAAATTTTTTTCTGTATCTTTCAATTTTCTGATATTCTCTGAATAGGAAGATATTTTCTGTGCAAGATTGACGAGAGTGTATTAAATAAAATACTTCTGACTGAAATGCTTCCCATGATGTATTCATTTAAACAGAAATGATGAGAAAACACAACAACTCAACTAAAGTGGGGAGCTCATCGTTTTCAAATTTGGTCTATCTACACAAATAGTTTTCTACTCCGAACAATTTTTCTGATTGAAATATTCCTGCATCTTACACGGAAAAGGCCACCTTACATTGTATAAGAAATATTTAAAAAATAGCAATAAAGTCAAAAAAAGATCATAGGCTGATTAGTGCAGGGGGATAGTTCCCTATTCTGAAAAAAAATTTTTTCTTAGTTGTATTATGGGGTGTCAATATTATTTTTGTTATTTTTAAGAAATGATCCAGTAGATGATAACAAACAATTTTTGAATTAATCATACTCACATCCTAATAATTTGAGGGGGAAACTAATTGACATAGATGAAATTATTTCCATGTTTGTCCGAAAAAGGACAACAAAATATAACAATTTCTTATTCATAGTTTGTTTGTTGAACCGCTGTTTCCAGTTCAGTAACACTGGCTGGTTGAATATAATCTACGTGGTAGAGATTAAATCGGAATGTGTAATTAAAATTCCTCAAGGCCAAGGGAACTTTTCTTGCTTAATATCATTATAGAATAACAACATATTACCCTCTGAATTAAAGTTTTTATTATTCAGTGCAAGCAGGAAACTCATACTCTAATTATACATTATGGAAATCCAATTCTAATAAATATCCACATATGCTATTTAAGTGGTTATTTTTCTAAAAATTTCATTCAAGAAACGACTTCATAACTATTATATTACAATCATATCCATGCTGTTATTAATTTATCCACTTTTTTTTATTACATGATTAAATATTGTGTTCATCCTCCGAACACAACGCCCCCCGGAATCGATACTAAGACTAAGATATGGATTGTGATAAATTCTTGGAAAATACGTCATTTACGATATGCTTATTTTGATTAATGTATTTTCAAATTAACTTTTTTGATTACAATTTTCACCAATTACCCTATTTGTGAAGATTACAGACGTGAATTTCTCATTATATGATTTTCTCAGTTATTTCTCAAACAGGAATCGAACTCCACTAATGAAGCATTTCAATCAGGTGTACAGATGGACAAATTTCGATGTTTGCATAGGGTAACTGGGTGACTACAGGAGATACAAAAAAATGGTCTCTTTTTTTGAGACAAATTTACTGGCGGGAACAAAAATTTGTTATCATCTTTTGTTTTTGAGTTGTAAACAAAAGTTTAATTTCTCGACGTTTAGACACATGTTAATATCGTGGTTGTTTGTAAAGTTAGGAGAAAATAACTCATACATTCTTTAGCTACTTTTTTCGGTGTAATTCAATGTCGTCGAAAAAAATTGAACAAAATACATGCAATTCCGAGTTATGGTCTAAAGTTCTATTTTTTCAAATAGGCATTATATCATGATTTAGTTAAAACTTATTTGTTTTTCTCTTTCTAACTATATATCATATGTGTCGGGTCGCTTTTGATGTGTAAGTCTAATAGCGAAAATAATATTTTACTATATTACTTTTAGCATTTTTTATATCTATAACAGTGTATATTCGTTTGTCAGTAAATTGCGTATTAACAAAAATTTTTCGTCATAATAACATTAACTCATTTAATCGTAAAAGTTAATATGTTTTACGAAAATTACGAGAAATATGATATGTTGCTTTATTCAAAGTAATAACAATTGTGATATTCCTTCTGAAATATATTCCAATCGCTATCCACAGAAAAGACAACCTTATAAAGCTATTTTCAAGAGGTTAGAACAAAATCTTATTAATTGTGGATCCTTCAACAAGCGGAGACAAAAAATTCCAACAATGAAGTTGATGAAGAAACCACTATGTATGTAATGATGGTTGCAAATCCTTCAATTTCAACTAATCAGATTGGACCTGAATCTGGAATTTCAAGACTTCGAACTTTGGTTATTTTGAAGACATACAAATTCAAGACTTATTCAATAAGGAAACAACATCACCTGCAACCAACTCATTTCCAACGAAGATTAGAGTTTTGCATGTGGTATCGTTAAAAATTTCAACAGATCCATTATTCTCTGAAAATGTAGTTTGTACAGATGAGGCCTACATTAGCAGTAATGAAATTATCAACAGGCATAACGAACACTATAGGTCTGACCCACGGTCGTACATACAGGTCTGGAAACTCGGGGCTGTTTCCTATGTGAGAAGTGGGACCGCTAAGCGTCGACTGTCTCGTAGTACCAAAAGACGTCACGGGTGACGCAGTAGTCTACGAGTATTCTCTGACAACTGTCAGTTGACTTGTAAACACAAGCAACACCTGCGTTTTCAGAAACAAATTACAAAACCGTGCATTGTGCCGAAATGCAAAACGGGGTACAAAAGTGTAAAGCAAGAAACTTCTGTTTTTAAAGTGCCGAAAAATGCGGAAATGCGAAAAAAGTGGATGCTTGCGATTCCGGATAGAAATCGTTTTAACGACGTCTTTTATGTGTGCGAGCATGTATAACGAAAAAGGGGAAGTTATTTTTAAGGTGAGTAATACATTTTGACAAGAGTAACAGTTCTATTCCTCTCTCAAATCAGAATACTCAATACCACTGCTTGCGATTTCGGAATGAAATAGTTTTACCACGTCGATCCAAGCGCTAGCTAGTGGCTGAGCAAGGGACTACGAGTTTGGCAACGCGTAAGAGACCCATGTCAAACATACGAGTCCTCAAACCTGTATGTACGACCGTAGTCTGACCTTCACCGTACCGTCCACGTTCAATCTCAGGGACGCGTACGTTTTAGTGTTTGGCATATTCTATGGGGCAATCGTGTTTCAACATATTACATGTATCATTGAAATCTGAATGGTCAACGGTAATACGAATTCTTCAGCCAGAAATTTGTTAATATTATTATTTACGGACAATGTACCCTTAATTGAGGTAAGAAATCAGTGCAGGTGCACCACCTCATAATATCAGAACCGTCTCAAAATTAGTGAATACCAATTTTGGAAATAACTGAATGGGAAGTAATGAACTAGGTGGTCACCATGATCATCTGACTTAACGCAACTAGATTTTCCTTTTGGGGCTACATTGGATAGAAATTATACAATAAAACCAGTAACGACATAAATGAACTCAGACAAAATTTTATAAACTGTGAATTCCGTTTCAAGTCTTAATGTTTATAGTGCAGTTCAAACTGTTATGTAGAAGTATAATTTATTTATCGAACATAACGGACATCAGTTTGAACATTTACTTTAATTTGTATTTATATTTTGTAGTGGGAATAAAGTATTAAAAAATTATATATAAATATCTGGTTTATTGGATTTTTTAACCTCTCAAAATTAACGATTGAAATATATTTCAGATGCAATATCACAATTGTTTTCACACTTTCTTCTTACACATATTTCTCGTAATTTTCGTAAGACTTTTACGATTAAATGAGTTAATTGTTGTTATGACGAAAACAAAATCGTTATTATGCACTTCACTGACAAACGGATAAACACTGACATAGATGACACCCGCCTACTTGGAATAAATATTAAAAACGCAAAACGTAATATAGTAAAATATTGTTCACGCTATTAAAGACTTACACAAAAAAAGCGATCCGACATATGATAATTAGGAATGTAAAAGTTTATTTTCTCCTAACTTTACCATGATATTCACATGTGTCGAAAAATCGGACTTTTGTTTATAACTCGAAAACAAAAGACGACAGCAAATTTTTGTTTCCCTCCGTGAATTTGTTTAAAAAAAAGGAGAACGATACTGTCTTTCATTTTTTTGTATCTCCAATAGTTGCAGAGTTACCTTATAGAAACATCGAAATTTGCCCATCCTATACATCGTTCGCAATATTTTACAGAATGGAAACTTGAAGCCTTGAAACTGAAATAACCATCTCGACCGAAAATTAATGCATTTCATCCCAAAGATGTACTGTTCGGAAGAATATCTACTCTGAAGTTTGAAGATGTTCAACATTTTACAATACAAAATCTCCACTTTAGTTATTCATGCTGCAGATAAATATTCTTTAGTGAATTTTATATGGCAAACAGGTAGAGTATGAAGATTATTATCGAATTATAGTAGATTTCACTCAGTCCTTGAATTCAACTTATCGTTAAAGAATTCCGTCGGATATTGATCATTCTTAACTTTGATTTTTTCGTAATTATTAGATTTGATAGATAAAATTGAAACAATTCAGTTCCGGATAGACGGTTCTCTAAATTTAACCTTAAACCCATAATCGTAGCCTCTGATGTATAATTTATTTGTAGAATTTAATGATAATTGTGTTGAATGAAAAAATCTGAAAAAGAAGTGTGAATTAATGAAGATTGTTGGGAGACAAACGGATCCCCAATTAAATTGCAGTTTCGTTGAATATCACATTGGATTGTCAAGGTCCATTATTGACGTTAAAAATTATCGGACATAACATACTGATTTGAATAAAATTCGCAACACTCAGTATTAGATATACAATTTATTTAAAATTTTCACATAAAATACAGATACTACTTCGATATAGTGAGGGACACTCTGAATCAAATGTTCAATTGGGGTAAGTCGTATATCATTCCAAGCAATTCGCATCTGAAGCCTACTACCAACACATATTACAGCACAAACCATCTCCTCACGTGTAAGGGCAATTTGTATTTCAACAGCTAGTTGTAAATTCCTCCGTTCCCAACGGAAACGTTTCACCCTTATCCGTCCATCATGAGCCTACAATCAGAGTTGGAACTCGTCGGTAAATATCATCTGATTTCATTGATGTGCCCAGTGTATTCGTTCATTATATCATTTTAGTCTGTGGGCATGATGAACTCCTAAAACAGTTGTCACGTTGCGGTCTATGAGGTCGGCAAGTTCCTCTAGAGAAAATCCGGTTACTTCCAAAATAATTTTGAATTTATGGAATTCTAGACATCGTAGATAATGTTTACTTTAGAAATATAGAAATTTATTTATTTTTAGCAAAAACTTCAAATAAAGTACTTAACTAATACTGGATGTTGCGGTTTTCAGTATATAATAAAAAAATTGAACTTTGGGAGACGCGATAGGTAGCATGCCATGTGAAAAAGATGTCATTGAAATGACCAAATTTGAAAGATTATATTTTTTAGGAACTATGTCTCCAAGACATGTTATATTTAAGTAACTAGACTATAAATTTACGACAATGATTGCTGATTAGAGAACTTGAACGTGTAAGTGTAGCTACATCCATTTTTTGCAACAAATGTTCCTCCAAATCTGTTAAGTTAAAGTTCATTTACAATGCCCTATTGTAAAGATAAGCTTCAAACTCAACTACAGCCATATTTGAATAATCTCAATTGTTGAAGTTGGTTGCAAAACCGGCTCCTGTACAAAGTTGGTTCCAAACTGAGTCCACAATGGGAGCATGAGCGTTGTTTTTTCTCCTTCCTTTTTTTAGTGACATCCACTTTTGATGTCTGCTCAATATGTGGTGATTTTGAGGTAATGTGGTTTATTATGTTGTTATAACTATACAAATAAAGTAACTTTCAATTTAAAATTGCATCCAAGTATTAATTTCAAAACGAGCAGCATCCAAAACAATATTATTTTCTTCGTTTTGAGTAGGGTGCGAAGTATTGATATTTCTTAAAAAAACATGAACCAATTGCCAGATATCAGTAGAAAACGTCGTGTTTTTGCTTTTTCCTAAAATTTTCATTTTGTGATGTGGCTGGTTTTGAAACTACACGACGCTTATGGTGATATTTATTATATAAAGATTTTTGGGAAATAGATTCACCTCAACACATATGTCAACAATATTTTCGTCTTTACGTACGTTTCGGTCTCTCGACCATTATCAGAAGACTTTTGTAAACTAATTCACATCAACTAAAGCGCAGGATTTCTCAATCTAAAAATTGTACTTACCACCGAGCGTGATGTGAATTATTTTTCGAAGGTCTTCTGATGATGGTCGTGAGACCGAAACGTACGTAAAGACGAAAATATAGTTACCATATATATAACATATGTGTTATTGTGACCTATTTCTTAAGAATTCACATATAACTCCGACCTAGGTCAAGAATCATTATTAATTTGTGATATTTATAGAAAATAAGGTTTAATTTCATTACCAAAATATTTTATCTCCAATTTTTTCCAAATTCGTTTCTGGATCTATATTATCCAATATTTCAAGGAGATGATAAGTCAATTTTTTCCGATTTTCACCAAAACACATTGTTTCTTATTGTGTCTTCGATTTGTGATCTTATATTTTTTGATTATTTGAAAGTTGAAGGAAGTGGAAAGGAGGTGGACAAGTTTTCTGAAGAATTTTCATATTTTCAATGTTCAGATATAATACTCAACTCCAATGTTACAGATGATAATGAATTTATTCATTATTTTATTTATCTAGAAATTACAATAAAAAATATTTTTTGTTACCTAAGTTTTCATAACGGGTTAAAAGTTTATATACGCATAGAAAGAACAGAAAGCAGCGACAGATTCTAATACAATACATGAAATAAATTTCCAGGTTATGTATATATCTGGTATTGAAAAGTAAACATGTTAAACATAAGGTCACCTATTGCCATTGAATCACATTCACCCTTCATATTGTTTTATTACTTATGAATGCTTACAAATCAATTCGTAGGCGTAGAAATGGATAAGTAATTGAACAAATTTTTAGAAACGTTACTTACATTTTTTTATGAATTTAATGTATCATGAAATCACTAATCTCCTTAATGTGAGAGAAAAAGTTTCATAAATTGACCAGAAACCACTTTACGAATGCACAACAAATCCGAATAGAAGCGCAACAAAAATAAATCAGAACACAAGTAAATACATACGCAGAATGCGGAAAACTGTTTTGTATTTCGATGTAACCGCGCGAAAACACGTGAATTGAATGCTTCACAGCTTTATGGTCATGTATCATATCTGAATAAACAAACAGGTGGAAAGAAATACGCATACGAGAATAAGTGGGGAATCTGCAATTATTAGTGTTGTATCCAATTCGTGGGATGGTACATACTTAAAATTTGCCAAACTCGTTTTACTTGACTTCAAGAGTAAATGTCCACTATACCCGAACTCGTATTGCAGCTCAGTCGATCACTCAGTTCCGGTAAATATCATCGTAGGCGGAACATAATTATTAAATTTTGAAGAACAAAAAAAAAACACATTATTATACAATGAAATTCTACGTTGGTTCAATGCTATCCTACGATCAATTCTCAAGATACGGGTGCTCCCAAGAGTGAGCCTTCGGAAGATAAAGAACCGTTGTGAAGTGTTTACAAAGAAAAAATTCTTCTTCATCCCGGGTCAAAATCTGCATTATGTTTGGATACTCTAAAACGATAATCAAAAATGTTATTCTAGACTACTGACACCAGCACATGAGCTGTCAAAGAATAATATATCGTTCTTGGTATTCAATTTATTCTCCATGAACGTTAAAGAATAAACAAGCATCAATAATTTGACTACAACGATGTGAAATTACACGTGATTTACCATAGAACATTTGAATTCACATTCTATGTGAGTTATTTTTGAGTGATTAATGGATTAATAACTAAACACTAATTCAATTGAGAGCCACTTTGTTGTGAATATTTCGGCATCGTGTGCAAAATAACAACAAATCAAAAACTCATTTCCTCTAAATACAAAATAGTAGTTAACTAAATATAGAGAGCAGTCAGCTTGAGAAGATATTGATCTCCTGGTATCCCAAGATACGTGCCTGAAAAGATTGGTAAATATTATAACGCAGGGCCTGACTTAGGACAAGGCAGAGTAGGCAGCTGCATACAGGTCCCCACTAACTTGAAGCGCAGATATGTTTTTAGTATAATTTGTTAGGGCGAATGCTCAGAAATATTAATGAAATCAGATTATGAGATTATTATATGCTTCTGATTGTCAACAAATCTTATTTCATTCACACTCACAATCCTCCTAATATTACGATCGACTGTACTTTATGTTCATTAATGTTCGTTTGAAACAATTTTTTCGATATAAGTAATCCCTCACCAAAATACCTATGGCCCCGTCAAAACTAAATCATTGTCCAGTCTACTACATATTCATCACTTATATAACTCAATGAATACTATAAATATTCTTTAATTAAGGCAACAGTTTTCCAATTATAAAAGTCACAAGAGGTCTTCAAATTTAAAAAAATCTTTGATAACAAGTTTTTGAATATCAACTTTTCAGTAATCTTAGTGCGAATATAATAATATGATAATCAATTTCCCCCAAGATTACATATTCAGTAGTTATCATAGCAAGTTAGTGAACCAATATGTTACATAGAATAAAATCCGATTCGTGCGATCCTCCGTCACAACGAATAACACTTTCCACTGTGATACCAGTATGGAGGACATGGGCAAAATGAGGTACCGGTACTAGCTCTGTGCACACTGTGAGCTAGAACAGCCATCGACTGAGATATATTTCAGAACAAAATGTTCGCAAGGGCTTTGCATGTTGCGGAGCCCATAAATAGTTGGTTACTTTGATAATCGGGACTGCATTCAATTAAAATTAATATTTTATATTGAAGCTAAAAATATTGAAAAAAGGGTTTGATTTTGTTGATGGTTCCATAATAGAGATAAGAAGATATAGGTACGTCTCTCGAGTTTTTTGATTGCATTCATTTGAAGAGGCTAAAAACGTATAAAGTACTAAAGTCGACAACATTCACGAGAATATTTTAGGATATTCATTAGAAACGATAGAGTTCACTTCTCACATATAATATGTGTCGATTGAGAGCAAGGATTTTAAATTGTATCTTGCGATTCAGCGCAAGGCGGAAAGTTTTAAATTTTGTTGGAATCTATATTTATTTCATAGTAAATATAAGTTAATGTTAATATTAAACAAAATTTATTAATTTTCTCAATATTCGAGTTAGACAGTAAGGAATTATAAGATTGAGTGAAATCTATGATAAGGAAATACTCGCCTTCTTTCTCTCGAATATTGTAATTGAATTTCAAAATTACTAGAATTTGTTTGAATAGAAACGATCAAAAATTATTTAGAAATAAAATTTATTAACGAACTTTATAGGTTTACAGAATCAAATCTAGAAATATTTTTTCTTTTATAAATGTTAATTAAATTTAATATATAGGTTGGAGGTTTCTTATAATTCAAATTCATTTAATTTTTAAAATGAACTCTCATTTTAATATAAGTCAGAGTTTGAACACTTTTTAATTCATTGAGAAATATAATTATATTTGAATGTGTGGAATAAAATTTAGCGTTGAAATGCCTGTGAAACGGTTAAGAGGCAAGTACTTTTTTCTTATTTCTCTACTTGCCGAACATTTAGTTCATATTTCTGTTTTCTGGTGGAAATCTTGCTGACTCACTAATATAGTCCGTTAAGTAGTCGCAGAAGGTAGAAATTCTGATATCTGCAGGCGCGATAGCTATGAAAACTTCTACAAAACAATCCGAAACATACGTGCTTAACAAAAAGATCAGACCAAACGTACAACGCAGCCATTTTCCTATTTCGCCCTCTGTTTCTTCTTTGACGCCAAGGTTCCGGATTTTCCGCATCCAAGCTTGCGAGAGATAGAATCAACATCCAATGATAGCCCGTGCTGCCTTGTCTATCGTCTCTTCGAAGTCACACGTGATTGATGGAGCAAAAGAAATGTTATCTTCTTCACAAACATTTTTCATATGCGAAGACATTCATTTCTCACAACATGTATGGTGAAGAATTGCGTAAAAATTGTGAAGAATAATTAAATCTTCCATAACAAAAGAATTTTTCTTCTTCACAAAGAAATCGTAAATTTCTTTTGGAACTGAATACAACAATTTGCAGAAATTAAAAAATTTCCTGTTGTCGATGTTTATTTTTCCAATGCTTAGAAGACTTCGTCAATTGGAAGACGTGGAAGCAAATTTCATCACCCTTCATGGGAATGATACGAAGAAGTTGTAGTGTTTTTGACAATTCCACTGACACCAAAATAAAATGTATTCTCTGTTAGTAGAACTGTCAATATCATTGAACTTTTACAACTTCTTTCTCATAACCAACGAATTTTGAAAAATCATCTGGTGGACCGTTTTGAGGAATAATCGACAATATCCCCACGTATTACGGCTTGGAACATCTCATGATCATCAGTGAGTCACAGGACACTTAATTTCATATAACATTTCTGGCAGAATTAATCAAATTTTCAGAGTTATCTGTTTTGCTGATCCTCACAAATTTTTGTATTCATTTCAATTATTAATTTATCGAAATTCAATTTCTTCTCAAGTCAAATTTAACTTATCATTATTTATTGCTCATCTCAAGCCCAAATTTTAATTGTGAACGTTTTAATTTTGTTAATTAATTATTCAATTGGTGAAAAAAAAAGTTGAACTATTCCTTTTATTTTCTCTATTCAACAACATCTATCTAACACCATTGTAATGCCGGCGATTCTTAATTGAGGTTGTTTTTCTTATCTTATAAATAAAGTTGTTGTCACCCGAGTATAACTCTCAATCAGGAATCGAAAGGTACATTCCATTACGATAGACCCTGAATGAGTACTGTCAGATTAATTACCAACCATAGTAATACTCTTACCTAAATTGGTCACTTCAAAACGATTGAACTTTAGATGAATGTACGTGCATAGTTGATCCATAGCGGAGCATCGGATCGCATTGTGTTGATCAATGATCTACTATCCTTTCAGAGGTTTATATTTACAAAAATATAAGAATCTGACGGGATCGAAGTGGTGTGATTGGTAAACACCCTGGACTAGACATATAGAAATGTGGGTTCGAATTCCGCCTATGATTCAATGTTTTACGTTTATTCATCTTTATAATCTCATGTTAAATTATCTAAGTTATCTTCATAATTCAGAAAATGTAATTCTATATCTCTTAATATATTGACACGTAATTGTGGCCAATTAGGCAAATTTTTCTTGATATGGGCAAAATGTTCCTTATGACTAATTAAAATGTTCTTTCTAGTTTGACCCACATAGCATTTTGAACACGACAAACAATTGATTTTGTAAATCCTGGATTTGTTGGAATCGGAAACTTTATCAAAGGATTTGCCTAATTTGGCTTGTTCTTAAATCTATAAACTGGTTGTATTGCAAATTTAGAAAACAAACTATTGAATTTATTAATTACTGAAGAATGATATTTTAAATTTAAAAAGAAAATATATGAAGACAATGGCTCTAATTTGGTTAGTTGGCTGTTCCAATTTCCTTTTTTGTTTAGAAATTTAATTATCGATTCGTGGCAACCATTGTCCAACGCAATTTGCTAAAGTTGTTATAATTTTGTTGGCTCGAAGGGATGTTCAATAATCTATACACTTGAGTATTGAACGGAGCTATTTTATGTCTAAATGGTGTAGCTGAAACCGCCGGGGTTTGAGTGGGTTTTCTGTATATGTCGAAATTCAAGTGATTACCATTAGTCCAAGCAATAGACAGAAGTGCGTGCAGAAATTAATACCTCGAAAAAAAAATATTAACGTATAGGAAATTAAATTTAAAAGTGAGTTTCTGTTTCATGCAACTCGATCCGAGATAGCGAACATAACCTAAAAAATTGGCAAAGTTGCAAAAAGCGGTTGTTCTTAAATAAATAAAGAACTATAGCTCAGATCGAAAAAAGTTGAATGAGAAAGTTGTAGGTATCAAATAGATCTATCGATTTGCTTCCATAATAATTATCGTCTTTCCTACTTTTCGAGTTATATTGAAAAAACGGTTGAGAATCGGGGTATCGAGAAGTTGTAAACTATTACGTTTCTATACTTGCTATTTGCTGTACGTATAGCCCATGGCAAGCTTAGGAAGCGATTTTTTTTAATTTGAAAATATTAATAAGTTTTCGAAATATATCGATTTTTCGAAAAAAAATCTCTCTCATAAATTAGCTAGATCTTCTCAGCGGATCGTTCTAGACTAACGATTCCGGGGTCATTTTCTTCTTGACGAGTTGTGCTAAAATTTTATTGAAGAAATATAGCGATTTTTTAAATATTGAGGGTAAGAAAAGATTTTGAAAAAATTGCACCATTTTTGAACATGTTTTTTTCAGATAAGTTTTACAATTTTTATTTTAGGGAAATGTGTTTGGCGGAAATCGATTCCTGACATTTTTTCACAAATTATCAAAAAAAATGTTTCATCTACGAGCTTCTCGAGCAGAGATAACTTTCTTATTTCAAAACAATTTGTAAGATGCAATAAACATTTTACAGAAGTGTACGTTATGGATGTTAATGTTAAATACCTATATTCCCAAAAAGAAATTCTAGGATATGTTTTAAGGTTTAAAATATTAGAATTGAGTAACAAAATGAAGCGTATGTAGCTGCCGGAGCTTGCGGCGGAGTGGGTGAAACTGATTTGCGTTCAAAGTGGTTTGTGCTTGCAAAGTATTCAATATCTTGGCTTTTGGATCACTACAAAAATCCCTTTGTACTTCATCTGGGGAATATCGTTTTCGTTTTTGGCTTAGTGAATCATACTGACGTTATGCTTGTTGTTCGACTGTATACCGCTACTTTGATTGTATATTTAATTTCTTAAATATTTTATAATAAATTTGTGAATAAACGAAATTTCAAACTTATCTCAAAATGTTGCTTTTATTTAATTTTGTATAATAGAAAATTATTCACTGAAATAATTAAATAATTGTTAAAGAGATCCACAAGCATAACGTCAGAATGATTCACTAAGCTGTTTTGATGATACATAATGATTTAAATGATGTAAAAGTGAAACAAATAAGAAATGTAAAAAAAATATTTCCGAGTCTATTTTTCTTCTAAGGCGAAAATATATACGATATTCGTGTTTATCTCGATTTTTGTACGTGATCCAAAAGCCGAGATATCGAAGATTTTGCAAGCATAAGGAAAGCCACTTTGAACGAACGAAATCAGTTTCCCACACTCTGCCGCTATCTCTGGCAGCCGCCTACGCTTCCCTTTGCTACTCAATTTTTAATACTATAAATCAATAAGACAAATCCTAGTATTTTTTTATCGAAAACGTAGGTATTTAACATCAGCATCCATAAAGCACATTTCTGTAGAATGTTTATTGCGTCTTACATATTTTTTTGAAATAAAAAAATTATCTCTGGTCCAGAAGGTCGTAGATGCAAAATGCTTCTGGTAATTCGTGAAAAAATGTCAGTGATCGATTTCCGTCAAAAACATCTCCCTAAAATGAAAATTGTAAAACTCATCTAAAAAAAAACATGTTCATAACATTATAACAAAACTCTTCAAGAAAAAAATAATCTCGGAATCGTTACTCTAGAACCATCCGCTAAGAAGATCTAGCCAATTTATGAGAGCACCTTTTTTCCGAAAAATAGATATATCTCGAAAAATTATGAATATTTTAAACTAAAGAAAAAATCACTTTTTAAACTTGCCATGGACTATACGTACAGCAAATAACAAGTATTGAAACGTAATAGTTAACGATTTCTCGATACCCCGATTTTTACCGGTTTTTTCATTATAACTCTAAGAGTATGAAAGATATCGATAATTATCAAGGAAACAAATCGATAGATCTATTTAATACCAACAACTTTCCTATTCAATTTTTTTCGATCCGAGCTATACTTACTTATTTGAGAAAAATCGCTTTTTGCAACTTTGCCAATTTTTTAGGTTATGTTCGCCATTTTGGTTCGAGTTGCATGAAACAGAAACTTACTCCCAGATTTAATTTCCTATACGCTCATATTTTTTTGCAGGTATTAATTTCTGCAAATTTAACATTAGGCCGTCGTCTATTGCTTGGATTACATCTTATGTTAATATCAAGGAAAGGAAGCTGATTATCTGTTTCTATTTCGACAGTAAATCTGGGTGAATCAAATTGGCTATTAGGCGTGGTCAAAAAAGCATGTAAATCAAAATCTTTACTTTTAATCGCCAAAATGTCGTCAACATATCTATACCAAACTTTTGGAAACTGATTCAATTCTGATTTTAAGGTGGTTTCAAGTTCGCTTAGAAAAATATTGCCGAAAAAAGGAGAGAGTGGATTGCCCATTACGTATCCGCTTGTTTGTTTATAGCAATTTTTGTTAAAAGTGAAATAATTTTGCCCCAGAAATAAAGAGGTAAGGATCACGTATTCTGTGCATTTTGTATCGTAGATATCATTATTTGAAAGCCAATTCTTCGGAATGTTCATCAACTCAGGGATTGGAGTATTTGTAAATAGTATGAAATCAGGTTCAATTTTGAAATCTTCCAATTATGCAATAGGTTCCAAAGAATTTTTCACAGACAAACTTGGTGCGGCTTGGGGATTCCTAAATTTTGTCACTAACCACTTTGCTATGTTATACGTAGGACAATTAAATGTTTGAAATGTGATTGGTCTCATGGAATTACCCGGCTTATGAATCTTAGGTGAGCAATACAGATTAGGAAGCTTAGGGTTTGAAAGTTTAAACTTGTATTTTAAATCATCGGAGATTACAGCTGTACATGATGCTAATGAATTATTGACTAGTCTAACGCATTTTGATAACGGATTCCTGGTAATCTGTCTATAGGCAGAATAAGGTATTCACCGAATTGCCCATAATCACGAGGAAATTTCCCTCATCTATTTTCAAGTAATAAGAGTTGTTTTCTTTCAATGATTTACAGATATTATTGAAGTTATTGGAAGAGCTCTTATATGATTTATTTGAATGTTCAAGAATTGTCTTGCACGAGTTGTGAATAACAGCTTTATCTTGAAAGTTGATAGACCAAATCGTATTTTCAATATCATTAATAACATCCTCTGTAGGTAATTTCATAGAACCAATTGCCAAATATAAACCTTTATTTAACAAACTCATTTCCGTTTCATTGAAATTAATATCGGGTTTATTGTGAATAATGTTTATATTTAGCGAACTAACCAAATTAGATTACCTTCAAATACTTCAATAAAATTCAAAAGTTTCACTTATCATTCTTCAGTAATTAATAAATTCAATAGTTTGTTTCCTAAATTTGCAATACAACCAGTTTATAGATGTAAAAACAAGCTAAACACCGTTTAGGCAACACCTTTGATAATGTTTCCGATTTCGACAAATCCGGGATTTACATAATCAATTGTGAGTCGTGTTCAAAATGCTATGTGGGTCAAACTAGGAGGAACATTTTAACTCGTTATAAGGAACATTTTGATCATATAAAGAAAAATGATGGTGAAAAATCAGTGGTAGCCGAACATATGGAAATGTATAAACAAAAAAGCAATTTATTACATTCCGATTTATCTCCAGATGAGAGTAACCCATTGTTTACAATATTATCCCCAAATAGTATTTAAACAGACACATTTTGATTTATAATTTAGTCTTCTCTAATGATGGCTCTTGGTAGCAGAAAGGTCCTCAGTACTTTAATAATATTTTTAGTGGATAAGGGTGATTATTTATTATCAATAGCGATATAATACATTCACAGTGTAAACTCTTTTATAGTTTAATAGTAGGTGGCTTGAAGTGTTTTATTACTGCCGAGAGATAAGATATCTCGAGACAGTAATGAAACTTTTCACCGAAGTATGTAGAGTATTTTATTCACAATAGGTCAGTAATCTATAATATTTAGTTATAAGGTTTGAAAAGCTCCAGGATTTGATGGAGTCCACAATGAGTTTCTCATCAACTGTGGCCCCTATGCTAGACAGTGGTTAACAAAATTTTTCACTGACATTCTAAACACGAGTAGCCTAATGAATTTAAAAGAGCAAAAATAATTGCCGTACTAAAACCTGGAAAGCCAAATTCTCGAGCCGACAGCTATAGACCAATCTCTCTTCTTAGCTCCTGCTACAAATTCTTGGAAAGACTTATACTGAATAGAATCCAAGCCAAGACAAATTATTTGCGAATACTCCAATCGAACAAGCTGGATTCGAACCAGGCAGAAGCTGCACGGAACCAAGTGACAAGTTTGACAACATTCATTGAATCAGGATACCAGGAATGTCTCAAAACCACTGCTGTGATCATAGACTTAACAGCTGCCTATGATACAGTCTGGAGAGAAGGCCTGCTCTATAAATTCCTGAGTGTGATCCCTAGTAGAAAGCTCGGCGGCGGTCTCTTGAACAACATGCTCTCTGACCGAAAATTCCAAGTGATCATGAATGGCAAAGTCAGCAGACAGAGAATTCTAAATAATGGCCTTCCTCAGGGCTCCGTAATTGCTCCTGCCCTATTTAATCTGTACATCTTCCTGCAACAACCTGCTCATAAATTTGCGTACGCCGATGATCTGGCTATAGCTGTGAAACTTAAATCTCGTGTTACAGCAGAGAGAATATTGGAAAAAGATCTCGAAGCTCTAGATATCTATTATAAAAAATGGAAACTAGTTCCAAGTCCCAGCAAAACAGAGTGTTCTTTCTTCCACTTAAATAATAAACAGGCCAACCATGAGCCTGAAATATTCTGGAAAGGTGAACGCCTTAGGTATAACCCGAATCCGAAATACCTGGGTATTACATTGGATAGAACGATTTCCTTTAAAAAAGCACCTAGAGAACACGGCTACCAAAATTCGAACGAGGAATAATATTCTGGAAAAGTTATGCGAAACTTCATGGGGGCGACTGCCGAAACTCTGCGATGCTCGGCAATGGGTCTCGTCTTTAGCGCGGCTGAATATGGGGCTCCGGTTTGGATGAGCAGCCACCATGTTTTTAATGGTGGCTGGTTTTTTAATTAGACACTAATCTAAATTGGGAATATCATATTAGTGACTTGATAAAAAAACTGAACTCTGCATGCTATCTTCTTAGATATGTAAAGAATTATATATCAATTAACCAGCTACGTACCTTTTATTACGCCTACGTAAACTCTCTGCTCAGTTATGGAATTATTTTCTGGGGTTCGTCACCTTACCTACATAATGTTTTCATAACTCAGAAGAGAATTTTACGCATAATGGTACAAGTATCCCGACAAACTTCTTGTAAACCACTGTTTATTAATTATAACATCATGCCTTTACCATCTTTATACATATACAGATTAGCTTTATTTACACATAGGAATATTAGTTTATTTACTATAAATGAAGACTTTAACGTTCATAATATGAAAACCAGGCATTGCACGTCCCTAAGTGTACCATGTCATAGTACTGCGAGATATGAAAAAGAACCTTACCATAGAGCAATAAAAATCTACAATGCACTACCCGATTTTTTGACTTCAATTGTTGACTATAATGGATTTAAATGTCAGCTAAAGTCTTATGTACTAAAGAAATGTTTTTATTCACTTGATGAACTTTTTTAACTTTAATATGCTGGTACTACTGATTCTAATTTTAACATGTGTTTTTAATTTTAATTAAATAAACTAATTTTAATTACTTGGTATCTTAGTATTATTTCTATCATTATATTATTTTATTATTTTATTATATTTATTATCAATGTCTTAGTATTAAGTATTGACTATGCTCATGTTCATTTATTGTATGAATCTACAGCAATAAAATACTATCTATCTATCTATCTATCTATCTATCTAAAGTGGATGTGCAACTTAACAGGAGCATGCGAATCATAACGGGATGCATAAAATCTAGTTCAACTTATTGGCTCCCAACTCTCAGTCACAATATGCCGCCACATATCCGCCGAAGAGAGGCTCTTCTACAAAAATACAAGAAAATAATGGATAACCCAGAGCTGCCTATCCATGACTATATATCCACTGCTTGCCTAACCAGATTAAAATCCAGACATCCGCCAATCAAGACCGCTCAGGCACTGTATGAAAGTGATTTCAGGGGTCTTCAGGAATGGGAAGCAGGCTGGAGGGAGGATGCCCTCCAGATGCACTCGATTATATAAACACCCAAAAAGAGCCTGCGGGATCCGACTTACCTCGCAAAGTATGGAGAACGGCAAACAGAATTAGAACGGGACACGGTGTCTGCGCTGTATAGGTGGAATAAGCTACCCTCGCGCAACTGTGAATGTGGAGCAACCTATCAAACAATAAAACATATATATCAAGACTGCACACTTACGGCTTACCAGGGACCAATTACGAATATACATTCTCTCCCTCCGACAGCGATTGAATGGATAATGAACTTACCTGTTAGTTTGTGTAGTTTGTGATAGATGTTTGTGGACTCGTTACTTATAGTCCAGGCTGTGAACCGGAAAATAAAAAAAAAAAACATGTAGGTTCGAATCGAAAAATTTTTGTTGCGTTAGCTTCAGGAGGTTCTCAGGATCATTCATACACCTTAAAACTTCTTGGGAACCCCAACCCCACCCATTGGGGGCGACATTTGCAACATACCAAGTCTTGAATTGTATTTTCTACAAGAAAAGGTATTTTGGCATTTCGAGTGCACCTAATAGGTTTTTTGGGTCGCTGAACACGAATCCGTAGCCAGATTTACTTGCAATCCATCGTAGGGGTGGTCAAATCGACAAAATTGGCCAATTTCGCACCCCTTATATGTTATTCTGCAATTTACGTGTTTTTGTCAATTCGAGTGCACCAAGGGGGTTTTTTGGGTCGCTGAACACGAATCCAAAACCAGATTTACTTTCAATCCATCGTTGAGGTGGTAAAATTGACAAAACTGGCCAATTTTGCACCCTTAATATGTTGTTTCGCAATTTACGTGTTTTTATCATTTCGAGTGCACCAAGGAGGTTTTTTGAGTCGCTGAATACGACTCCAAAGCCAGATTTACTCGAATATCATCGTAGGACTGGGAAATTTACAAAAATGGCTAATTTGACACGCTCCTAAATTTTTATTATTTTTGCATTTTAAAATTATTTCGGAGTTTTCTCCTTTTTCAAGATTAAGAGGATAGGAATATTAGTAATTGTTTGAAAAAGAACACAAATATTTAATAACTACACTTTCATGTTCAAAAAACACTTGATTGATAACACTTAAATGCAACAACTTTCATACACTGACACACGCTTCTGCGTTCTTGTTGGTTCTTGAACCATAAAATCCAAAATGAAATATAAATTGAACTATATAAAATACAATTATTCAACTGAAATAATAACAACGCTGTGAAACAAATGTAGCTACAAGAGAGAATGTTGTTCTTTGTCGTCTATAAAGAAACTGAACAGATTGTTATGTCCGACATAAGAAGGTGAAAAAAAAATCTCTCATTTCAAGCAGTGGACCACGTCATAAACAGATGCGACGTTTGAACACATGCACATGTATGTGGATATAACCTGTGTAACGATCTCAGGGCTGTAAAATGAGATAAGTTTAGAAGGATACAGTCTTTGGTTTTCTGTATATTAAATATGTATACGAAGGGGCCCAACGCATTAAAAAAAGAAGGAATTTAACAATTATTATGATGAGTACAACACACCTTCTTATATCTAACTTTTTTACATTGTATGTGGGTACGTTCCTTACAAAATAGTGCACCTGTCGGTATAAAGATAGCCTGTATATTAATACCTATAGGTATACTATATACTATACCTGGCGTAGAGATTTTGTATACCTGTGCCTAAAGAAACGTAAAAAGGAAAAAATGTATTTTGAAAACCCTTTTATTCTATTTCAAGATACCAATATTTTGGTGTTGGTGACCAATTCTGTCTATTTCACCACCCCAACGATGAATTTTAAGTAAATCTGGCTTCGGAATCGTATTCAGCGACCCAAAAAACCCCATTGGTGAAATCTAAATGCCTAAGACACGTAAATTGCAAAATAACATATTAGGGATGCAAAATTGACCAATTTCGTCTATTTCACCACCCCAACGATGAATTTTAAGTAAATCTGGCTACGGAATCGTATTCAGCGACCCAAAAAACCTCCTTGGTGCAATCTAAATGCCTAAAACACGTAAATTGCAAAATAACATATTAGGGATGCAAAATTGACAAATTTTGTCTATTTCACCACCCCAACGATGAATTTTGAGTAAATCTGGCTTTCGAATCGTATTCAGCGACCCAAAAAACCCCCTTGGTGCAATCTAAATGTCTAAAACACGTAAATTGCAAAATAACATATTAGGGGTGCAAAATTGGCCAATTTTTTTCAATTTTACCACCCCTACAATGGATTGCAAATAAATCTGTCACCGGATTCGTGTTCAGCGACCCAAAAAACCTCCTTGATGCATTCAAAGTGCCAAAAACACGTAACTTGCAAAATAACCTATTAGGGGTGCGAAACTGGTCAATTTTGTCGATTTGACCACCCCTACGACGGATTGCAAGTGAATCTGGCTACGGATTCGTGTTCAGCGACCCAAAAAACCTCCTAGGTGCACTCGAAATGCCAAAATACCTTTTTTGTAGAAAATACAATTCAAGACTTGGAGATTTCGGGCCATTTTCGCCCCCAATGGGTGGGGTTGGGGTTCCCAAGAGGTTTTAAGGTGTATGAATGATCGTGAGAACCCCTTGAAGCTAATGCAAAAAGAATTTTCTGATTCGAACCTACATATTTTTTTTTTTATTATAGCTAAAATCCCGGTTCACAGTCTGGACTATTACAAATGCTTTACTTTTGCTTTTATTTTTTTTCTCTATATTTTCTTACACCTATTGTTGTGTGTTGTTAATGTTTTTAGTTAATTTTGTGTTTTTAAGATATAAGATCATACCATGTATACTATTGCCATATGCTAAATAAATAAATAAGGTTTGAATGGAATTCGAAATTTCTCTATTTGTTGTTGTGTTATTTGAATTTATTATTTGTTGTTCTTTAGTTATTCAATTAAGAATATAATACAGATATTTCAGAACGTGAATTTGTATTACAATTTTATTCATTGACATATACAAGTGGGGAATTGATGGCTAGCGGGGAAAACATGTGCTAGCTGGGAAAGGAGGTAAGTAATGAGTCGCTTCCGAACCGTTTTGGAGGTACATATTACTAATCGATTGTGAATAAATAGTATACCTCGGTTTAAAGTTAACCTATTATTACTGTCTCGAAAAATAATTGACATCGGTCTTTGAATGAAAGACTCAGATATTATACACATGTGAAAATGTACTATATACATATTCATAGTAATTACCATATCAATTGTTACTAATTCAAGTTAGTAACTATTATTTTTCGCAAATTTTTCAACAGAGAGAAAAGCGAAAAATTCTGCCAACTAAAGTGAGGAAAGTAGTAGTAATATCATATGGTAGTGAATGAACCTTCAAGCTGTCGAAAGTATTTATAACATTAGATTTAAAGTAATGAAATATTAATTGATACTTGTCCGTCCTCCATTTACTGTTGATAATAATTGTTCTGCTGAATGTCAACAACTCAACAGTGCTAGGTGTTGCAATATAAGTGAAAAATTATTTTATTTCATTATATGTAGAATTAGCTATCAATTAACACGTAGTATTTAAACACCGAAACTATAAACATTTGAACAGTACCTTTGATGTCTAGTTAATATGCCAATCAACTAGTGAAATCAGCTAAATAGATGTATTATAATTGTAGGCATATAATTCGTCGCATGTATCCACATGTATACAAGTTATTAGATACATACAAATACAAACAGTTTTCTTTTCTTGCATCATTAATTATTTAATCATTACTATCAGAACTTTTCCAATCTTCTTATTAACAATGACCGAAGCAAGGTTGAAATGTTGAAATGGAGGCTTCTGCAAACAGTGATTCTTGAATAATCTAATTATAAAATACAAGTGCCGATGTTCAATCAACCATTATATATAAGTAACAATTTCATAGTTCTTAGCTCACTTATTTTGTTCCGTAGTAGGTGTAAGAGAATTCTAAGGTAGGATATTCCGAATCCCAATAGTAACAACAAACTGATGTCAAGATTGAGATTATTCAGCTTTTTACTTATTCCTGTTTTGGTTGATGAAAATGGGAAACATGAGTAAAGATTTAATTATCTTGGAGGAAAACTAATGATCTATTACACTCTGATAATAAGAAATATTTAAACAAAAAAATATATTCTAAATTCAACTCTAACTATCCTCAGGCTGAACAATAACCAAGAGGAAATGTGTGGAAGTTCTGATGAAACAGAATATTTTCAGTCGAATCACTCCCAAGTAATCTCTTAGATCTTCATTCTTCAACGACTATCCCAACTCTTTGCACTATCATTTACTCGATGGGAAGGATTCTTTAAATCTTATATCAGTGACTATTCTGAAGCACTATAGCAATAAAAGTATTGGTGACTGTAGATCTATCAGTGACGTGACGGCTAAGTTATACCTGTTTCGTCTTATCTGGCACATCAGCGGAACCATTAAGACTGTAGTGTCACCATCAACAGTAAGTGCTAGAGAGTTAACGAGCAACTAACCCCCTCTATCTGCGTGTAAATATGCCTAAGAAAACCAAACGCAATGTGGAGAGCATCGTCTAAATGGAACTTCCGTACTTCATAGAAGTCACTGTTGAAGAAAATACATAATTTTCTTATATCAGAATGACACTGTGGTTCTCTATGTTTATCTTTATTTCTTTGTATAAGCTTGTATTCATATAGCAGACCTAATGTCAATTAAATACTATGTGCTGTTATTTTTATTCAATGTTTTCAAATCCTCCAAAGGTTATGGGCCCAGTATTACGGTCAATGTGAGGTTTCAGACAGTTGGTTGGTGGTATTTTGACTATGAATTCAAATGAAGTTCGTTTGTTTATAAAACCAAAACGTGCGTTCGTTTGATTATAAAACTCAGAAGGAGAAATTGATAGGCCAACCCAACTGGACAACGTGGATTACGCCAGTTTTGAAACATCACAAGGCATTAGATGTTGCATCTAGTGAGCTGAGATTAACAGATAATAAGTCAATGAGGATACCATTGAAGCTAAAGATTCGTTGGCTCAACTGATAGTAATTAGTTCTTTGAATGACACGAATGACACTACTGAGGACATTTGGGATAAATTGATATCAACTTATGTCACATAGTTGATAGGTTACACGAATAATTTCTTTTTCGGATGATTGAGTACGTTCTGAAGAAAGCATTATTAATCATGTTCCTCGTTTACAATTTGATTTCAACGAGTACTTCTACTGTGCCTTCTCCTCATTTCTAATTCAAAAGTGTTTTGGAGAGTGTACCTATTGAAACTAGAACCCTGAATAACTTGAATGAGCGACTTAGGCTGATCGAGATGCGTTTGCCTAGCAAAGGTGAGAAAGATTTTTTATCCAAGGTTAATATTTGGAAAAAGAAAAATGTACAACAACTGAAAATATAGGTGTGCCGGCAGTTGAATCAGTTGGTCACAAATTATCCGAAAGTCCATGCATTTATTATAAGAATTGCAAGAGATCCAATGGAAACGTTAGGGTAGCGCAACTTAGCATATGACTAGTAATAAAGACTGTTTTATTTCTTATGCTCGTTTCAATGAACCTAAATATATTCATGTTGGTCATAATGAAATCATTAGGGCATATGGTTGTGGTGACATACTTGAAGACATAAAAGTTGATGACAAATGACAAACATATCACCTCAAAGATATCTGGTATGTTCCCAAAGTCGTCAATTGTTCTCCGATAGTCGTGCTTTAGAAGAAGGTTTTGAGTCTTATTTGCATGTTTGATAAAGATCATCAAGTATTTTAGATGGGTAAGATCTGATGGTTTGCATATTCTCGATATGGAAGTTCATGTTCCAGATAAACCTGCTCATTCAGCATTATCATTATCTGTTGACACTTTGCAATTATGACATGAGCGACTTTGTCATCAAAATAAATGGCATGTGAGGAACGTATGAACAAACTTCTCCATAGACATGGAATCTCCATTTCATATGTCAATTCCTTATTCTCCTCTACAGAATTAAGCTTCGGAGAGAAAAAATAGGACACTTGTTGAGACTGCCAAGTCTATGATTCATTATCGATAAAACTTTGGACAGAAGCAGGAAATACTGCGACTTTCGTCTTGAATCGTACTGGATCTACCAAAAGAAGAACAAAACGCCGGTTGAACTATGGTTGAGATGTAAATCCCCGAAGATTGATTACTTGAAGATTTTCGCAACGAAATGCTATGTCGCATGTTCCTAAAAGTCAAACACGTAAGTTGGACAAAAAGAGTACATCTTGTCTTTTTGTTGGTTACACTGGAGATCATAGTGGATATCGATTATGGAATATTGTTTTACGTCATTTTCGACAAACATTGTCCCATTCAGAGACTTATGAACAATTCAATTGCTAAACCTCTAGTTGAAGAAAAATTGGTCCGTGTGAAAAGTACTTCCGAATTTCAAGAACAAGTGCATCTGCAATTGAAATATTTCCTTTCGAAAATGCTCAACCTGTGTTGTCTCAAGTGAAGGTAGAGTTACATGAAGAAGTTGCATCCAATGTTAGAAAAGATGATCACACTAGACAGATCCCAACCTATCTTAGTAAAAACTACATGTTAATTGCTCCAAGAAATTTGTCTTCTTCTGAAGCGGTCAAATCGAATGAACAGCTTCTATGGCGACAATCTATGCAAAGTGAGCTGAAGTTGTTAGCTGTGAAACAAAACGATACCTAGATATTAGTAGAACTTCCAAAAGACAAAAACGTGACATCTAATCGCTAGGTTCTCAAAATAAAGAAGAATCACAATGGAGAAATTGTTTCGTACCTAGCCAGGTGTAGATTTTGACCAAACGTTCAGCCCTGTGACTCGTTTTGACACGTTCACTTCATCAAGAACCGGGACATGGATTACAGCGACGCTCAATCATCCAAAGAATTTTCATAGTGGCCGCAAGTTGATGATAGCCGTCTACGTTGATGATGGAATCATGATTGGAGATAGAGATGAAATAAACTCATATCTAGTCGGCCTGAAGCAATTGCAAAATCACAACTGGAACCATTCCATGGAAAACAGATTGAGAAGAAAGAAGATGAATTTATTTTCGTACATCAAGTGTCCTATTCGAGAAACATTCTTTCAAAATTTAATATGACTGATTCGTTTCCTGCATAAAAAGAAGGGTAATTATTTACAAAAAGGGCCTCACCCCTTTTTTTACAGACTATTTACGTGTTCCTTATGAACGATCAAAAAAGAAAATTCTGCGAAAATGCACTGTTTTCCAGAGAAAAATAAAATCTTCTTATAATTAGCCCCACGTTTTTCTCAAAATGTCATGAAATATGTCTTTTTCAACTATATTCATATATTTTGATAATGAAACGTAGTAAAAATAGAAACTTGGTATCTAAAGTAAATAAACTGCATCTGACATTTAATTGTAGCCTCTCTACAAGGTATTTCATTTTCGTGTCGTCTGAAATGTCGCTTTCATAGATAAGTTCCGTTATCATTTGGGTAAGTCATAGAGAAACTATACTCTGTTATTTGAATGTGTATTTTTGTTGAATGAATTCTGTCTAGCAGCGTATTTTCCTCATTGTTTTCGTAGTTTCAAGTGGCATCCGTAGGTCTGAGGTTATTGGACGTATATTTTTGTTAGATGCATTCTGCAAACAGCCTATTTTCCTGATGTACTTCCAAGCGGCAATCCATAAATAGGAACGGCGTATTTCTCTAATACTTTTTGTAGTTCCAAGCGGCAATTCACAAAGAGGAATGTATGCTCTTCAAGAATGTGCACCAAAAATACACTTTCAATAACTTCAGACCTACGCATTGCCGCTTGGAACTATAAAAAGAATTAAGGAAATGGCAGTTCTACATAATGCATGTAGCAAAAACACAATTTCAATATCCTCAGACCTACGAATTGCCGCTCTTCCTGATGTCTTCCAAGGAGCAATCCGTAGGTAGGGAGAACGTATTTCCCTAATACTTTTTGTAGGTCCAAGCGGCAATCCGTAGGTCTGAGGTTATTGAAAGTATATTTTACGAACAGCATATTCACCTCAATTCACAAAGAGGAATGTATGATGTTCAAGAATTTGCACCAAAAATACACTTTCAATAACCTCAGACCTACGGATTGCCGCTTGGAACTATAAAAAGAATGAGGGAATAGGCAGTTCTACATAATGCATGTAGCAAAAATGAAATTTCAATAACCTCAGACCTACGATTTGCCGCTTCTCTTGATGTCTTCCAAGGAGCAATCCGTACGTAGGAAAAACGTATTTCTCTAATACTTTTTGTAGGTCCAAGCACCAAAATAAAAAAATGAATTTAGAAACTGGCAGAGAAGTACTGACACAATTATACAGCACTCTATGAATCTCCGAACGGCCAAACATATCATAATAATGATATATATGGAAATAAGATATCTATGACACCAGCCTCTCAAACGAAACGGGAAGAAATACCTTGTAGAGAGGCTACAATTAAATGTCAAATGCTGTTTATTCACTTTAAATGCAAAATTTCCATTTTCACTGCGTTTGATCATCAAAATATTGGAATATAGTTGAAAGAGACATATTTCATGAGATTTAGGCTAGATGTTATGTGCTTTTGAGGTCAATATCTTGAGATAAACATGGTGCTAATTATGAGAAGATTTTATTTTTTTTCTGGAAAACGGTGCATTTCCGCAGATTTTTCTTTTTTGATCGTTCATAAGGAACACGTAAGTAGTCTGTAAAAATATTTTCATCAAAATCGGGGGTGAGGCCCTTCTTGTAAATAATTACCAAAAGAAATGCGTAGATAATTTCGATCTCCTTTTGGAAAAGGATGTTCCCTATAAAGAGGCAGTTGGCAGTTATTTAGCTAAGACAACTCGCCGTAACAGATAGACAGACAGAGATGAATTTCTTACATCGTGTCGAGTAATTTTTTTTTCGGTATTACATGATACATAGGTTTGTTGTTTCAGAACCACTACATACTCGCAATATAAAAATCAGCGGAATTCGTTCGCTAGTGTCACTCACTTCATTCTTAGACTGAACGTCAATGAATGCTAATGTTTTTGAATTTGACATTTGAGATTTGATAGTTGAAGAGATATTCAATTTAAGTGAGGAAGATTTGGTGGAAATTCCAATCATCCCCTAATTAATCCTATAAGAACTGTTTATTGATGTCCGGATTTCCCTACAGTGGAATACCAATCGTTTACTTCTTGTAAAGTTTACTATTTTTTTCATGATAATCTTAGTATAATATTAGAGTAATCGGTAATACAAATTTTGAACGTATTAGTCCAGGCATTTAAGGATGAAAATCGACGATTTTTGTCCGAATTGCCGCTGTCTAATTTTGGTCTATTCTTATGTATTTTGACACGCTGAACACGATGGTGTAGATTAAATTTAAATTAACCCTGTGCTCGAAAAACTATGGCCATTTTTTGGACCCGAAAATGGCTCTTTTTCGATTTTTTGCATTTTGGGACAAAACTATGGGTTTTATGAAAAAATGTTTCGAACAAAAGTTGTTGGAAAAGCTAATACGCAACTTTTAGCGCGGAATTTCATGTAGCGGCAATAAGCGAGGGTCGGTACAATAGATTCCGCGCGGGAAATTATAGTTTATAAATATTTCAACATGCACCTGAATGCTTATAATCGTTTTGTGTGAATGTGTGAGTGTATGTAGACGTGTGAACGTGCATATGTGACCGTGGCATGATGTTTTTATAGGGTGTTACATAACAAATTTCAATATTAAACAAAATTTCTTCACATTTCATATTTATTGAAAAAGTATCTATTTGTCTGATTATTTACAAATAAGACACGTTCCATATTTTTTCCATTATTCATAACATAATATAATATTATAATATAATTTAATCTAATTACTATCATAAATAACATACATAATATTGCTTATCGGGAAAAATAAAATGGTAATAAATGCAAGTGTACAGATTCACATTATAGATACGTCTAATACTTTATACAATAAATACATTTACTTTTTTTTACCAGGAATTTCTGTAATTTCGCTATCAGTCGTACAGTCTGAAGTGCACGACGTATCGATGATGTTATCAATGACACTTGCAAACTAACAAACTCAGATGATGAAGCGGATCACGATGATCCGTATATCAATAATGATCATATCACATCTTCAACAATATATGATGACTGTACGACTGATAGCGAAATTACATAAATTCGTGGTAAAAAAATTTTTAGAAAAAAGTAAATGTGTTTATTGTATGAAATAATGGGTATTAGACGTATCTATAATGTGAATCTGTACACTTGCATTCATTGTCATTTATTTATTTTATATTTTTCCCGATAAGCAATATTATGTATGTTATTAGATTAAATTATATTATAATATTATATTATGTTATGAATAATGGAAAAAATATAAAACGTAGGTTATTTGTAAATAATCAGACAAATAGATATTTTTTCAATAAATATGAAATGTTAAAAAAAATAGAAATGTTAAAATTTTGTTTAATATTGAAATTTGTTATGTAACACCCTATATATATACACGTTCACACATTCACACAAAACGATTATAAGCATTCAAGTGCATGTTAAAATATTTAGAAACTATAATTTCTCGCGCGGAATCTATTGTACCGACCCTCGCTTATTGCTGCTACATGAAATTCCGCGCTAAATTTTTATGATGAAATTCGTTATAACTTGGGATTGTGAACGAATCTCCGTACGCTGTTCCAAACTCAAATAGCCGAAGTATTTCTCTGTAATTTGATTCAAGGTTTTTGTCTATAGGCCCAAAATTGGGCCCTTTAGAGGCCCAAACACATTTATTAGGATAGCTTCATTTCTACTCAGATCAAATCGATCTGCTTAGACTTAAAATACTCACTATCAAAAACTCTAATAGAACCTAGAATTTGGGTTTCTAACCTCAAAAACTTTGGATTTTTCGTTGGTCCAAAATTTTCAAAATGGCGCTCAAGTTTTATCTTCGGAGCAAAATGCTTGAATTTTGGATATTATATGCAGAATGATGAAATCTTCCGAATAATTTTGGTTTTAGATTAATAACATTAGTATTCCGTTTGAAATTCGCGAAATACGGATTTTTCAAAATGGCCGATTGTGACTCGAAAAAATGAGATAGGTCAAAATACCAAAAATCAGCTAAAGGGAGAATAAAAATACTATCTTTTCATCATAACACAATATGAAAAAACAAAAACTCTTTGACATATACTAAATTTTTCAATGTGCCAAAAAACACATCTTGGGCCCACGACCTCGAATCGACTTGGGACTGGAGCTAAAAGTTACGTATTAGCTTTTCCAACAACTCTTGTTGGGAATATTTTTTCATAAAACCCATAGTTTTGTCCCAAAACGCAAAAAATAGAAAAATGGTTATTTTCGGGTCCAAAAAATGACCATAGTTTTTCGAGCACAGGGTTAATTTAAATTTAATCTACACCATCGTGTTCAGCGTGTCAAAATACGTAAGAATAGACCAAAATTAGACGGCGCGGAAATTCGGACATAAAAATTCCTCAAATGACTGGACTATATCTATAAAATATAAAATATTAGCACTGAACGGTGTTGGAATAACCAACTTCCAACATGTTGCCGCCTTTAAAAATATGTGAAATATTAGCACTGCCAGTGTTGGATATCCAACAGTTGTTGCATATAATTGTATTCATTCTAGTATTGAATTGTTATGAAATACTTAGAATTAAAGAATACATGTTCTGGGGACCAAGATGACAGGCGGCTATTTTTAAAAAGTACAGTATTGTAATTGCCATATTTTCTAGGGAACATGAACTGTAATCAATCGATTAATGACTTTCCTCACTGAAGCAAAATAGGTTTAGGAAATTTCTGCGGGTCACATGTATGGTTGTAGGAACAGAAAATATATTGGGAATGACTTAGAAACCGCCAATAAAAGCTATACTCTACGCTACATGGAAACGTTATTCAAATAGTCTAGATTAGGTATCTTACTATTACTGTTTTATACTGACACCTGCTGCCAGGTTAACTTTCGAATTGTTCACGCTATAATATCACCTTGGTTCATACTGACACGTGATCTCACATGAACTATTACAATTTGCCACATAAATACATAAAATAAATTGTGACTTTAGATCGAGGACGAAACTTGAATCTTAAAATAATAATTTCTGACACTTGTGCACGTTTAATATAAATTTGTGATGAATATTTATAACCAGAAGAATACGGTTGTCATCATGGTTAAATAAAATGCTATAATTCCACTTGAAAAACTGGAGATGGATGTCAAAGATACCACTCGAAACGGAGCTACCGCGACCAAAATGGAATTCCTATTTTTACCACTTTGAAGCGTCTGCAAAATTTCAAATCCATACGACCCATAAGAACGGCGAAATGGTCTCCACAGTAGGTTACTCACACACATACATCATGTCAAAAATAGTCTAGATCAATTCAGAAATGCTCAAAACGGATATATCGCGAGAATCCGTAAATATTTTTTGGTTCGACCACAATACTCCCCCACTATATACTACTTATAGTGAGGGAAGTGAAAATCAATAGTCCGGAAAAAATGAGTTGGATTATTGTATAGTTTGAAAAGATTAGATTCAAATTTATCATCTGGATGGATTTTTCTCAAACGTTTATCATTATCATTTCCGATATTGAGGTTGTATGTATTGTTGTAGTCAAAATAATGTAGTCTTCATGTGTTTATTCAATGATTTTTTGTTGTATATTTGTTACCGTGTTCTGCTATCAATAAATATATCGAGCAAATCAGCCAATATTCACTTCATCGCAATATTTACATGGTATTACACACACAAAATTCTCTTGAAAGGTATTTAATTCTTCAATTTGGGTTGAAAAGACTTTGGTAGAAGATATTTAGATCATTATGATTCCATGAGTTTTTCAGATAAAAAAATATTTTGTTCAATTTGTCATGTTTAGCGCAGTATGATAGTTAAAAGAAAAAATATATAAATCATACAGTATAGCACACTGTTATGGTGATAATACATGAAAAATCTCGAAATTTTATCCAATGCTCGAAGAAATCGCCATCCGTCACTATGATGTTATCAAATAATACGAATTAACATTAACATTAGATGCAAATTAACATTCAGGGAAAAATAACAGTCATTAAATGATAATACTCCTGATGAAAATACTCAAACAAATTATTAGTCCAGTCAGTAAAGACAAAAAAAGTGCAAAGTCCTAACTTTGGTTAGGAGATATTCATTTTCATCCTAGGTCGACCGTTTCCCACATTTGTCTTCCACGTCACCGGAGCGGTAGGGGACTCCTCAATCTGGAGGGTCTGCATCGAACTGTGGTCTTGAGTATAGCGTGTGTACAAATTACTCTTACTTGTGAATAAACTGTAAATTCTATTTTATCGCTTGGTTGCCGACAGCTACAGTGAAGACGGTCGTGAGTTATATTTCAGATGTTAAAATTTGGGGACCAGAGTATTTTTAACCAACCAATAAATCATGTATGTAACTAGGGGATTCAAACACTCGAAGTCCCCAGGTTAAATTACCCTGAAAGTATACAAAAATGAAAGACCTGTACCCAGAATGATTGAAATTTACTGGTAATTGAAATACTATTGTTGATACAATTTATAACAGAACTTAATATTAATGAGTTATGAAGTGAATGAATTGAAATATGGATGAAGTTAAATTGCTTAAATCAAAGTGAACAGTTAAATTTACACATATACAAGTACTCAAATGATTATTTCAAATGTTACATAAACCAACAGTTGGGTAGCCTGACCTGGTGACTGCTTGGTAAGATGTTATATTTGCTCGATTATGGATTAGTACTTCCTACATGATGTATGGATTCCTGCCACAATTCTAATACAGTTTCCACGATTGTACATCACAAGTAAATCAGCAACTTCTGAAGCAATTTTTCCACAGCAGATTCAAGCCAACCTCAGAATTCGTACACTTGTTGAATTTTCCACAACATAAGCAAAAAAAAAACTCTATCACGATATGATGTAAATAACTTTTTCTGTTTACTGGGGGTAAAGAGCAATGTGTGAGAATACGCGCGAGAGGTTTGGTCGATGGGATAGTCGATACCCAATCCATTTTTAATACCAGTCATGAATTGACCGGAGTGGGGGCATTTATCGTTAAGGCAGCACAAAAAGCTGCGGAAGAACTTGGTCTCGAATTTCAAATCACACGAGAATGCCAACTAGAGGGCAACTTCGAGTTTCAACCTTCTCGCCTGAAAGTCCAGATAAATGCCGCGGAGCAAGATCTTTTGCTCAAGCGGCATGTTGACGATACACGGTGTTTTCTACCGAAACATCGAAGCACTTGGTTTGTCAACCAGGCTGACTTTCAGCTACCTAAGGTCAGCCGGGCTTACATCCGAGACCGAGGTATTAACCGCAGCTTGCCAAGATGGCGTAATAAACACCTTGGTCTATCGCCGCAACGTAATGTGTATGAAAGTCACTGATGTCAGCTGCAGGACCTGTCGAAAAGCGCCTGTGACGCTTATCCACCTGCTATCGACATGTCCGGCAAAAGCAACCTCAGCATACACTTTTCGCCATAATGCGGCCCTACGCTGCTGTATTACCATCTAAGAACTCGACGCAGATCTTGATAGACCAAATGTAGAAGGCAGTAATTCTGGGTTCAATAAGAGTACTTAAAGCATATTATTCGTTTTTTTCTGGCACGATTGCTACTACTAGATTATTTCCGCATATAAAACAATCTATTTTCCATTTAAAAATAGGAACAGAAAACCACAATTTTTTATTTAGGTGGCTAAACTTTTGAGCTGTAGGAAATTTTTCTAATTTGCTTTGTAAAAAACAGTTAAAAATTGTTTCCACTAACTGTGCAAATAAGATAATTATTATATTAGCACTATGCAGAAACAATTATTAATTTCGATTAACTTTATAAACCACTGTAGGTATTGGTTCCAGTCATCAGCTGCTATGCCTAATCTTCTTCTCACATTTTCACGTATTTAACGCCACTAAAATGGCTACTGTTCTATGAGAGTGAACATTGAGCGTAAAGTGACGAATAAGCAGCGTAAACATTAAAAGTAGCTTTACTCATTATTCATTTTTGATATAATATTAAGAAGTAAAATTTATATGTTTTTCTTGATCGTTTGCTGCTAATTTATTCCAAATTTGTTGTCGATTTATTGCTAATGTTTTAAATAGTTATTAACTTTAAGCAGCAAATCGATATTTTCAACCTCAATAACATTTTTTTCCTTTCCATGTGAGAATGCGTTCATTTTTGTTGCTAATTTATAGCTAAATTATTTCTCATTTGTTGCGAAATTGCTTATAACAACTTTTTATTAAATTTTTACTTCACATATGAAGTCTCTGACTTCAAAAAACCCCCTAAAAGCCATTTTTAAGTGGCATTCAAAATTTCGTCATTTAGTCAATTTTGTTGCTGATTCTTTGCTAGTTTTTTTGCTTAAAATCAAAAGCACACCTCCAAACTTGACATACTGGCAGACCGAAATCGCGTTGAGCTGTTTTGGGTGCCAGGACATCAGGGAACGACAGGCAACGAAAAAGCCGACAAACTTGCAAAAAGAGAGTCAGAGAACGCTGCAGATCCAGAACAGACAACGGGGGTACCAAAACGTACAGCACGAAGGTCTATAGAAGACTGGATCATGGAAAACCACAAAGAATACTGGGAAAAAATCCCAGGAAACGCACATGGGAAGAAATACATCAATGCCCCGTGTAACAAAAGAACGACAGAACTATTAGCACTAAATAGGGAAAAAAGTCGTAATAGGGCTCTTGACTGGCCATGCGCCAGTAAAAGGGCACCTAAACAAAATGGGACTGTACAATGGCGACCTGACATGCAGACTTTGCGGTAAGGATACAGAAACAGTGACACACATACTGTGTAAATGCGACGCGCTTGATCGCAAACGACAGTCAATTTTTGGAAAGCCTAACGGCGAACCAGAATTATACAGTTCCCACCCTGTAAAGCACTTGTACAAACTCGTACAAGGTACAACAATACTTGAGTGGATACCGTAAATAAACGAAACATAGGCGAGATACAATGGGCCAGTAGGCCTAAGTGTCACCGGAGGCAATAGCCAGACAAGCCTACAAAGGGGGTGAAGTTTTTAGTGAGTATACACCTCCAAATCATGTAGACTTTGCAATACTGTCACTTACGAATCGAATGCCGTTTATTTCATAAAATCGATCTTTCCTAACCGGAATCCGAGGTATAACTGGACTATACACCAATTTTTTTTATATGAAATTCAGCTTTACGATTTCCAAATATGAGATATGACATATTCTATCTAGCCTTTGGGATATGTTCAATAATACAAACAGAAATATTTGGAAGAATTTAATAGAAAACAGATATCAACTCGTCATTAGACCTTCTTTGTTCTAATTCTGAATCTTCAGTTGCTGAGAAGATTACGACTTCTTGATTTTTCAGTTTTCTCAATCTCCTTTGTACTATAGTACCAACTCCTACTACTGCAATCACCAAAGCTCCCACTCCAAGTCCGATTCCTAGTGCCATACCATTTGCCAAGCTGATTGGAGTATCGACACCTAAAACAGTTTGAATAGTGATTCGAAATGTCAAAGAGGAATAGAAAATTATGTTTCATTGGGATGTATCATTGATAAGATAGTACCACCATTCCATTGTATTTTTCTTTAACTATTTCAATTTATTCAATCTTCAATTCATGTTTATTGCTGCTTCTATACCTTTTCAACGTCCTTAAATTTCTCTAGTGCCTTTGATTAGTTCATCTGTTTTGTTTATTCGATATAAATCTGATCACAGCAATGAATTCCTATGCGTATTTTGCAAGATTTTTAAGAAATTAATTATTTTATATTTTTTATTGACAAAACATTACTTTCATATCTCTGCTTTTTATGATTTTCAAAACTCGACTCCAGATAATAATTAACCAGTCCCAAGGCTCTACATGCGATAATTAAATCTTAGATTTAGTATACTGATGGCTCAAAAACATTTTCATTTCGGTCGGTTAATAAAGCCACCAAATGCTCTTTTTTCAAATAAAATGCCCTGTATATTATTTCTCAATCTATCTTATCTTCAATAGTTATTAGCTCATGAGCGTTTATTTGGAAAAAATAATAATACTTGAAAGTTTCGAGTCGGCTATGGAAACAATTCTGTTATGAGAGTTATTAAAGTTCTGTACCTTAGTTCCGTTTAGTTTTGAGGTGTCATTTCAATTTTTCAAGTAAGCTTCAAGAAAGATGGAAGAAAACTGCTGTTCAAATTCAGTGCTTGTGAATTTACTATTTTACATGACAATATGAAAAGATTATTAGTAGCACTTGTAGGAGATTTGATGAAATCTATACAAATGGATTCAAAATCATACTTAATGGCCCTAAATTCGGTGGAGTATTAAGATATGTATAGATTAAATTTCTTGAATTTTGGAGCTGACACATTCACTGCGCCACCCCATAAGAGCCGCTCCGCGGACACCGGTATCTGCCATGACACCCGATTTTTTTTCAAATGGGTAAAATATACAGTGGAAATCAGAACAACCATAACCCCATGCTATAAATATTATAAGCCGGACTACACAGTGCTAGCTTTGTTCCTGGCTAGTATTAGAGTCAGCTGTGTGTAATTTTCAAGGTGTGATCATGTTTAATAGTCATTGTTTATAAGGTTGAGGTAACTGTATTGCTTCAAATTTAGTATTACTCACCTTCAGAAATTCTAACTTCCAAAATTTTCGAGCAAACTGTTTGTGCACCATTCTTCAATGTAATATTCCACTGTAATTGACTAGGATGAGTTGCGTTTCTTACTACAAAGCCGCAAATTCTATTATCTCCAAGATCCACAACATTGATTAAGTCATTGCCATCACTGAGCTGGAAAGAAATACAATTCAAAAATAATCCTGATACCATACTCTACGGTCTACGATTGTTTAGAACATTACGTTCCAATACCCGTTTATAGAAGCTTCTAACTCTTTAATCAAATTGACTAAGAAATGTTTTGGGTAATTATAAATAAGTTAAACGTTTTCCGGCTAATGGAACACAATTCCATGAAGTGTGATGTGTGGTGTGTGGTGTGTGGTGTGTGTGGTGTTTGTGGTGTGTGGTGTGTGGTGTGTGGTGTGTGGTGTGTGGTGTGTGGTGTGTGGTGTGTGGTGTGTGGTGTGTGTTGTGTGTTGTGTGGTGTGTGGTGTTTGTGGTGTGTGGTGTTTGTGTTGTGTGGTGTGTGGTGTTTGTGGTGTTTGTGGTGTGTGGTGTGTGGTGTGTGGTGTGTGGTGTGTGGTGTGTGGTGTGTGGTGTGTGGTGTGTGGTGTGTGGTGTGTGGTGTGTGGTGTGTGGTGTGTGGTGTGTGGTGTGTGGTGTGTGGTGTGTGGTGTGTGGTGTGTGGTGTGTGGTGTGTGGTGTGTGGTGTGTGGTGTGTGGTGTGTGTTGTGTGGTGTGTGGTGTGTGGTGTGTGGTGTGTGGTGTGTGGTGTGTGGTGTGTGGTGTGTGGTGTGTGGTGTGTGGTGTGTGGTGTGTGGTGTGTGGTGTGTGGTGTGTGGTGTGTGTGTGTGTGTGTGTGTGTGTGTCTGTGTGTGTGTGTGTCTGTGTTTCTAAGGGGTCCAGGATAGTAGCTGTTGGAAATCAGAACGCCTCACTCGCTAAATCATATTTTAAATTAATTAGACATTATTAGTTGTCGAAAAATACACATTTCCTGTTTATATAAGGCTTCTCCAAAAATTAATATTTTCCGACCGTCAAACTGTCCAGTTCAGTTTGAGGGGGGTGCAAAAGGGAAGGTGAATCCTGAACCTTTGAAATGCATGAAGCATCTAGCTTATTGCCAAATAAACATGTTCCATTAGAAAATTTGTAAAGAAAACGCTTATTTTCGAGTTATTGACACTTGTACACGCTGCTTTCGGTAAATCGGGATTAAGGGTTGAAATCTTCCAAATCAAAATATATTTTGATTTTGATGAAATTCACAACCAAGAAGTTTTTAGATTTATTTGCTGATTAAGAATAGATATATATGGATTTTTGCTCTCAGAATAAATACTTTCCATTCTTGTAATTTATTCAAAAAAATACATGCCCTCCTAGTTACAGCCCTTTTAAAAACCAGGGGTGGGAAGGAACCTCGTAAGAAGTGTAGTTAAAAATATTTTAAAATGATTGTAAAGTTATTGAGAAATTAGTTCTTCTGGTTTATAGTCTTCTTTTTAAACATTTATTTTACAAGAAGCATGAAAGAAAATTGATTTAAATCTATTTTTGAGAGGGTTGTAACTCGAAGAGTCTTCATTTTTGAAGAAAAGTTATAAGAACAAAAAATTTGCATTTTTCGACAATAAATAATGTCTAATTATTTTAGCATATTTGCTTCTTTACATAGTTTCTTAACCTCCACTCTTTTCGCTCTAAAATTTCTATTCGGAAGGGATGCATATCTTTTTAAATTGTAGGGGTGAAAAAGTTGCATCATGAACCCAAAAATTCATGTATACCATTTTTTTCCTATTTGACACCTTTTTATAGGTTAGAACAGTTTACTCAATAACTCCTCAAATTTTTGAGTTGAGCGTTCTGCAACACTATCCTGGACCCTTCAGGAACCCAAACCAAATTACATAAAAATCCTTCAATCTTAACAAAAATTTCTACTTTTTAATTATTACGGCTTCATGAAATGAACTATTGGTGTAGGTAGGCACTGCTGAAAAAATATTTTGTTTCCAAGTAAACGAAACTAGACTAGAAATTTTGGATTATAAGTGTTCTTCGTATTTTACGAACTGTGAATAATTCTTTAACGACTATTTTTCTGATTACTTATGTAGGCAGATATGTTCGATGAATTAAACAAATATTTGAACAGAACATACATTAAAATGAACTATCCTATTATTTCCAATTCGTAAAGAAATATACTGCGTCGTGCTAGATTAGATTTCAGGAACGAATCAAGCATACTAGACTATCTACTCATACACAAATTATCAAATTCTCTGAGTCATCTGATTTAAACTCTCAACTCCCTCAAATTAATTTCAGATTTAACAAATTTGAAATGAACAAAGCTGACGACACTTATCTCAAGTAGCAAGATTATCGAAACAAAATTCTGATACAAACTGATATTCATGAAACTGTTCCAAGAGACTGTTGTGTTCACTATTTATTCGTAATTCACTCGTTTCTGATCCAGTCCGATAAAATTCTTGATCCCACGGCTCCCCTAAGACTAAAAAATTCCATAGATTCGCTAGCAGGGTAGGAAGATCTGAAAATAATTTCTTCAAATCTACACCCCAACATTATGAACGAGCTGTTCAAAGTTAAGCAATACACTGTGAAGTACCTAACGGTCAAAGCTCAAACATTTCGAAGGCGGATAATGCACACCAAACGTAACTTTTTCGCTATGTAGTCCAGTAAATGAAGTCCAAAATCGACCTGAATATTTAAATTTTTTTGTTATAAGCCAATTTTGATCGGTGAGGGCTCATTTTCTTCGTAATGATGTCTAGAACAAATTGCGGGGGTTCCTTTTTTCTGACTAATTATTCATATTGTTAATAAACAATAATTAGTGTTAAACAAATGCGTGTCTCAGAGCATTATAAGAAAAAATTAAAAGTACAGGTTTTAAGCAAGTAATTGAATATTTTCAAGTGTTGAAGTAATAAACAAAGGTTCACAATACATACTCAATGTTCATAAACAATTTGTTGATGAACCATTTGTTAATAAACAATTTTTTAATCTGGTCTGGTTATGCGATTTTGGAATCGATTTCGGAAATTTTCAACTCGATGAACACGAATTTGTTGATATAATTGCAATAAATTGTTTATTTCATTTGTTAATAAACAATTTGTTGATTAACAAATAAACGAAAAAATTAAATTAGGTGTGGTTATGCGATTTTGGACTCGATTTCGGATATTTTCAACTCGATGAACACGAATTCGCTAATATAATTGCAATAAATTGTTTATTTCATTTGTTAATAAGCAAATAAACAAAAAAATTAAATTAGGTCTGGTTATACGATATTGGAATCGATTTCGGACATTTTCAACTTGATGAACACGAATTTGGTGATTTGAAATTTGCAATAAATTGTTTATTCTATATGTTAATAAAGAAATGGTATTTGTATTCGTGTTCATCGAGTTGAAAATATCCGAAATCGAGTCCAAAATCGCATAGCGAGACCTGATTTGATTTTTTCGTTTATTTGTTAATTAACAAATTGTTTATTAACAAATGAAATAAACAATTTATTGCAATCATATCAACAAATTCGTGTTCATCGAGTTGAAAATTTCCGAAATCGAATCCAAAATCGCATAACCAGACCAGATTAACAAATTGTTTATTAACAAATGGTTCATCAACAAATTGTTTATGAACATTGAGTATGTTTTGTGAACCTTTGTTTATTACTTCAACACTTGAAAATATTCAATTACCTGCTTAAAACCTGTACTTTTTAATTTTTTCTTATAATGCTCTGAGACACGCATTCGTTTAACACTAATTATTGTTCATTAACAATATAAACATTAGTCCGAAAAATAAACCCCCGCACTTTGTTCTAGACATCATTACGAAGAAAATGATCAAAATCGGCTCATAACAAAAAAATTTAAATATTAATACCTTCATTTATTGGACTAATGAAGCGATAATTTTCCCAGTAAAAGTTGTATTTGTTCACATAACCTAACATATGAAAATGATTTTCACCTGACATCAACAAGCAATCAACGATATTCGGGCTTTGCTACGAAACGCTAGCGAATGTCGCGTGTACCAGAATCTTGAGGCTTGTTTATTAGGTCGTTTAGAACAGCTGCTTTAACGTTTCAGCATTTTCAAGTGTGCATACAGAACAAGTTCTTTTTTCTTGTTTTTCTTTGGCACACGGAGCAGAACTGTTATTGAATTGTTATTCGACTAGGAACAGGTTCTCGTGAAATTTAAATGACAGTGATGACGAAATAGACGCTGGGTAATTAGAATAGCTTTGATATTCTCATAAAAGTTTCAACTGGAAAATAACGTTGACTATTTGACCAACGCTCTATATATTCACAACTAAACTGATATTTCTCGAAAACGCTTCGAGATCTATTTTATATTTGCATTTACCGCATTGCGACCTGATTTGAATTTATGTCTCATTATATTATGGAATAATTTAACTTTGAAAATGGATATTTCATTCAGCCAAATCTCGTTTCACTTTACCCAAGTAGTTAATAATATCTTTCCAACAAGATGCTATCGAGACAGATTGTAATACGTTCATCTGTATAAGATACTTGTTATTTGACAACATAGTTGTGAAAACTTGAATTTCTCTTCCCGTTCATTTAAATTATTTACATAAATATTCGCTTCACCATAGAAGTTCACTAGCACTTCTAGGTATCCCAAAGGCCATCAATATTCTTCTCAAGAACCATCTTTCATAATTTACTTTGTCACAGAGCTATTACTTTATCACACTTAATATTCGAGTTATCCATATTCGAAATGAGCCCCATGACCGTAGCCAGACGCAGAATAATTCCGAGTAATTCCGTAGATTGGTAATCATATACGTGTAATTAATTGAAAAAAGCTTACTATATATATACAAACAATGTATATCAATAAAAATTAATTTCTGTAGAAGTTGAAACCTGAAACGGGTCAAATAAATATTGCGATAGGATGTAAAGTTACAAATTTCTGAAAAAAGTATGAGAAACTTGAGAAAAATTATGCATATCTTGGTATTTTCTTATAAATATCATAACGTTCTAAATTTTGTTACAATCTTAGATGACCCAAAATTAAGAGAATCTTTAGTGCCATTATATTTGAATTACATTAGCTTATGGTCATAATATCTGGTGGGTATATCTCAATAAGCAAACGAATTTGTGATAGATCTTAATATTTCAAAAATGGTTCTTTTATGTGTACATATAAAGACATATGTAAATGAATTTGTGATATATCTGACTTGGAAAATAGTCTTGTTAGTTTGAATTTTCTTTTTTATTAGTCACACTTACATTTCTGTACGTACCTATCTGATTTAACTATAAAATAATATAATAAGACTATAATACTATTATACATAGCTTTTTTATATTAGTTGAAAACAAAAATAAAAAGTACCTAGTAAATGAGTTGTTGAACCCATAACTCCACCTTCCCCCACACCACATCTACCACACCCTAAATATTTTTTTCTGACTTCGACTTTGATGGGTCCTATCATCATCGTTTAAAAAGCATTAAATCTCCATCTAAAACCGGAACTGTCACAGATCTAATTTAAAAAACTATCGCCCAATTAGCTTATTGTCAGTTTTTTCAAAGGTAATTGAATATGTAGTTCATAAACGTATCCTCGAATATTTCATTTCTGAGGATTTATTTAATATATACCAGCATAGATTCATGAGAGGCAAAAGCGCTGAAACTGCTTTATTTGAATACATGGCGCTAGATTCCGGAGAGGGTGCCTTGTGGAATTTTCCTGGATCTAACTGGGGCTTATGAACTGGTGAATCCTGACATTTTAGCATCAAAGTTAAATAGCTGTGGCGTAAGAGGAACAGCTCTAAAACTAATACAATCTTATTTAGAAAACAGAAAATCATATGTCTCAAACACTAAGGATAATAAGAAATATTCATCATCAGTGAGAACTATGCGCCAGGGAATTCCGCAGGGTCACGTTCTTGGGCCGTTATTATTTAATATTTATATAAACGATCTTTTAAGCATCTTGAATTCTACCTCTCATAAAATAGGTAACTATGCAGACGATACCTCTCTGCTTGTTATTGTCGACAGTTTTGATAAATTGGAACAAGAAATAAGTGATGTAATGTCAAGAGTTGAAATGTGGTTGGAAATAAATTGTTTGATTTTAAATGAAACTAAAACTCAATATATAGTGTTTACTGCAAATAAAAATTACATTAAAATGTTTCAACTCGGTTTTCTTCTAAATTGTCTAAGTCTACATAAGCTGAAGGAATGGTACAGTGGCTTTCGTATGAGTGAGCATTCGCGTCGTTTAAAACTTCATGAGACTGTAGGAGTCGCGGAACACAAATTTATCATTATTAATCACATTTTCTTCGAAGATCACGAAATCCACAATATTAGGGAATGGCTTCTCTTTCACTCATTGACTAGCAATGATCAGCCGCCGGAACCAAATAAGTGAACCGATTCTTCTTATCCTCAGTCTCAAAACATTGAGGGTGCCACTTGTATTCTCTCTTGATCTTGAATATCAAAAGTCATACAACCTGCACAGTCAGATCGGTACATATTCAGAAAATACCAACCTTTAAGTTAGATGAATTCTTGGTCACAGATGTAGGCCACTCAATAACGTAAGATTTTTCAATCAAACTTGAGGAATATTCACAAAGTAGTTCAGTTTTGATATCGAAAAGAGCGCTGCTAGCTAAAACAACATGGTAGTCATTTCCTCTTGTAACGTTAATAACTTCTGCCCGTAAAGCGCCGATACCTTGAACAAAAGATTACTTAATAGATGAGATATTAACCATTTCAGTGTTAGTGAAATTTTGAGCCATAATTTTATAAAATTTTTACGGAAAGCAAAGTAAAAACTGACAGTTTTGAGAATAAATTCTCCAAATGCCAAAATGACATTAGAAAAGCAAAGGCAACTAAGGTATTTTAATCAATTAGTAAGCCAAAATTGCAGAGACTCAAAAATTATTTTTTTCAAGCTAATCCGTTGATTTTATCAAAATTTTCTAAGAGTAAGAAAAGTTTTCAAATTAGGTAGGCTATCTACATAAAAAATATAGAGTGAATTACATCGACCACAAAAAAGTTCTGGACACTTTTCCCGTTACATCCTCAAGTTTGAGCCATTTCTATGGTCTCCACTCTCAAAAACGGCTATTATTGACAGTAACTCACCTGCCAAATATTGTAAAAGTCCTCCATCACGTTCTCAAATTATACCGAAAAAACAAAATTATTTTTGCAACTTTGAAGCCCTCTACCGGCTAAACAAGACACTTGAGGCAAAAGTAAAAAGGCTCATCAAATTTTTTTCGAATCAAAGAATCTTCGGTTTTATTTTAGCCACGCAGTTCGAGGACACCCTGTATATTGGTGATGATTTAAAAGCCGCTAATAAAACACGTACAATTATTCTCTATGTTACATTGAAATCTTATCCAAATGGTCGAAATAATGTATTTCACAACTCTATGTTTCATACTGACACCTACTGTCAGGTTGACACTTCTGCAGGTTGAATATATACGAGTGATAATTATTTATAACCATAAAAAGGCGGTTGTCCATATGGTTCGATGAAATACCATGATTCCATTTGAAAAAATTATGACAGACGTCAGAAATACCACTCGGAACGTGGGTACCGCACCCAAAAATAATACAATTCTTATTTTTACTATCTTAGAGCGATCTGCAAGTTTTCAAATCCTTACGACCAATAGGAATGTCGCAATCGTCTCCAGCATGGGCTACGTCATGTCAAAAATAGCCTGGACCAATTCAGAAATGCTCAAAACGGATATACCGCAAAAATCCGTGTTTTGTCCCAATTACAATACTTTTCTCAAAATATATACTACACATATAGCATTCTTACGATAAGAATGATGTGACGTCATACTTTGTTACTTTTGCAACTAATTCATTTCAACAATCTCCCTAAGTACCGCGCCATCTTCGTCAAACCAGGTATATTTGATTTTATCAGTTGGCAACACATTACAGAGTTGCCGATATAAATTGTACACTTCCTGATTTGACTTGACAGTTCATATATTTGTTGTGAATCTGAAATTTAGTAGAATTAAACTTCCAAAGTACAGGAACAATTCTTCCCAAGACTGTAAGTTTACGTTCTACGTACATTTACGTCGTGTGCTGTGTAAATTGCGAAACATGTACATTTTTTAACATCATATATAAAGGATAGTAGACTTCCGCGGACAGCTAATCTTGAAAAATCTTGTCTTCCGGATGGATTCCGCGTCACAATAGCTCGACTTGATGCCGACGTTTCGCCAACCATTACAGATGGCATCTTCAGGGCAGGCTTGAGGCTCGAACTGAAACTGGTTCTACTGGTTTCTGTAGCCGTATTTATTGTAGGAAAAATCCTTCACGCTACATAGTTCACCGCCTTTATTCCGGTGGTTAACTTCGTTCCGGCACCTGACCATGCCGTTGTGCGATCATGTGCGGAGTGGAATTTTCGAGGATGGGTTTCCAAATGTTGGGAAGGTAATATCCTGAGTCACGGTTCAGATTATTCGGATGTTTCAGGATTTCTATAGCTTCAAGGATTTTTCGCTGATAGAAGTTTGGGACTCGGACTAGGATTTTAGTATCTTCAAAAAGGATTTGATGATTTGTGTCAAACTTGTGTTCCGCAAGTGCAGATCTACTGGTGTCACGAAGCCTTGTACAGCGCTCATGTTCTTTCACACGAATAGCTACTGTACGACCTGTTTCACCAATGTAGACTTTACCGCAAGAATAGGGAATGCTATAAACACCTTCTAAGTGGAGAGGAGGGAGGGATCTTTGATAGGTTTGTAAAACTGAGATAATTTTGGAAGTGTGGAAAAACGGGTAGAAATATTGTTTTTTGAGGATTTTGGAAATTCGATCTGTTATGTTTTGAATATATGGAAGATAGACAGTGGATAAAGCAGGCGGGGGGCTTCTGGCTCAGGTCGATTTGAAATTTTAGGTGAAGTGTATTTCTTTATGGCTTTTTGAATGTTGTAATGGGAGAAATTGTTTGATAATAAGGCAGATGAAAGATGTTTTAATTCTGATTTCAAGGATTGAGGCTGAGATAGGTTGACAGCTCTGTGGACCCGGGAGTTTATGACAGATTGCTTTTGGGCAGGGTGGTGGTGGGAAAGACCATTGAGGTATCTATCGGTATGGGTGGGTTTCCGATACACAGAATATCCTAAAGTACCGTCAGTCTGTCGACTAACCAATACATCCAAGAACGGGAGTGAACCTTGCGATTCCACTTCCATGGTGAAAAGGATATTGGGATGTAATGAATTTAAATGATTGAGGGAGGGAACAAGCTTTTCGCGACCTTGTTGCCAAATAACGAAAGTATCGTTGACATATCTAAACCAACATTTCGGCTTGAGAACAGATGAGTCAATGGCATCTTTTTCAAAAGCTTCCATGAAGATATTAGCTATGATCGGTGAAAGTGGGGAACCCATGGCAGCTTCCGAGGATTGCTCGTAGAACTTGCCATCATATAGATGTGGAGGATAGACAAAAATCAATTAACGGTAGCAAATCCGTTGGAATGTTTTTGGCAGGTAACAATTGAGAAATTATGGAAAGGGTGTCTGGAATGGGAACATTGGTAAACAGCGATTCGACGTCGAAGTTGACGAGCAAATCGCATGGGTCAACTTTCAACGTTTGAAGCTTTTCAACGAAATGAAAGGAATTTAGGATAAAACTATTGTAATCACCTACAAGGGGTTTGAGAATAGATGACAGATATCGAGAGAGCTTATAAGTAGGAGATCCGATGGTGCTGACAATTGGTCTCAGGGGAACTGAGGGCTTATGAATCTTAGGCAAACCATATAAACGGGGACATTTTGAACAATGGGGGATAAGAAATTTCTTATCTGAATCAGGAAGGGAAGAATGACGAATAATTTGTGAAATTGAACAATTCCTACAATAAATACGGCTACAGAAACCAGTAGAACCAGTTTCAGTTCAAGCCTCAAGCCTGCCCTGAAGATACCACCTGTAATGGTTGGCGAAACGTCGGCATCAAGTCGAGCTATTGTGACGCGGAATCCATCCGGAAGACAAGATTTTTCATCATATATAAAATAGAAAAATGAATGTGTAAATACGTCTGTTTGTTTATCTCGACGGGACATGGATCTCCGGTCGCTTATTCCTGACAAGATTCTAGCATTAAAACTGAAAACAATGTTGATGAAGCAATGTGTATCGTACTTAATGCTGGTTGTACAGCAGCAAGCTTTATTCCTAGTGTAGAACTCACATTTTCTTAAGAAACTAAGGATGCTGATCATCATGGTGAAATGTATCAAAACCACTTCTCAAATTAGTTTGAATTTCAACTTTTTGTGAAGTTAGAAAAATTACCACCATTATACGCATCTGCTATGTTACCTGGAAAATATAGGAAACGAAGTGCTTTCTCTACCCCCTTCCCATTACATTCTAACCCCATTCTAAACGTTTTGGGTATAACTAGCTAATACATGGTTCAAGTTTGGAGAGATGATACTTCGGCGGAAAAATCAGGGGCTATGTGGAAAGAGGCTAGAAAAACAACATCAGAAATATGGGCGAAGACTATTCGGCACAGATAAAGTGAATAATTATGTGTTATTGTTAATGTGCATTGCTTAAAGGAGCTATACTGTTTAAGGCAGTGGAGTGATATTCATTAATTTGGATGTGCTACTGCAATGACCTCAAGTTAAAACAGCAATTTTAATTCTCACTATAGCAAATTTAATACAATATGATATCAGTTTAAATCTATTCGCTATAGATTAATTTTTGTACCTGTATTTGAAACTCAGTTATCAGAAGTTCTATTTCTTATATCTCTTGTAAAATATATGCAAGATGTAACCGAAATGAATATTCTTAACAATAAATTCAACCAAAGTAAGCAAATAAGCTCTACATTTCATAGTAGGTTATATCTATCAACTTGTAGGGCTCCAAAAATGGATTCTAACTTGAATATTTGTTGAAATATTATATTCATCCTACTGAATTAGTGCTACTGAAATAGTCGAAAGTAGATTTGGGAATCGTGCATTGATTTGAATATTTTGATAATCGGGTATTCTGAGTGTTTGTTTCCATAAATAATAATGCTTACTTTAACATTACAGTATGGATTAATAATATTGACTTGAAGCTGGAAGTAAATTTTCCATATCTTTATCAAAATCTTTCAGGTGGAAGTAGAAACAATATGTAGGTTTGGTACTTGCTTTATTTTCTTCAAACATTTGGTAAACACCAAGTTTTTTTAATTAAATTTAAGATTATTAATAATTTATCTCATTTGATATGATAAGTAAAGAAATCCTAATTCTGTTTGTAAACAGTTTATTGAATCGAATCGTTAGTTGTCTTCAAAAACATTGAAAAGCTGTCCATACTGACAACAATGGCTGACCTTGATCCATAACGTCACATCATTCTAACGTAAATGAACTATAGTGAGGGGAGTAAAAACTGAGTATTATTATTTTTTTTTCAACAGATGCTTATTTATGCCTAATTTATCAGGACTAAATGTAGTTATCTAAATTCCAAACTCAGGTAGCAAGGATTCTATCACTAATTTATACCTACTAAATTAGTAGATTATTCAAATATGTCGATTACTAATAATCGATTGCTGAAATATGTCTATTATTCCTATCAATAGTAAAATAGAATGACGCAACTGTATTATTGATAGTCAACTCAATGGAGGCCTGGTGGAAATGAAGGAAGAATTCGAAATGTTTTCGCTAATTCTTCTCTTCAAAACAGAACTAATAGAATCAATCAATTCAGTCTGTATAGTTTTTGATGTGACCACGAAATCGGAGCTGATATCTTTCTTTAAACAAAATACGCATTAATTGACTATCGGATTCAATTAAATTGTCTTTGAAATGGCAGCTCTTGGATACAAGAAAAAATGTAAGCATCGAAAAATTTTATCAAAAAGTTATAGTGCAAATCACTATTTTGTTTGATTAACTGTAAGCTATGCCGTTAAAAAGTTACAAAATGTTATGATATATAATTGGTATAAAACATAATCATTATTACTATTTTCTAATTTTCAAATACTCTCTTGAACCGTATCGGGCGATTTTAGAGTGCTGTCTCTCTCTCTCTCTCTCTCTCTCTCTCTCTCTCTCTCTCTCTCTCTCTCTCTCTCTCTCTCTCTCTCTCTCTCTTTCTCTCTCTTTCTCTCTCTCTCTCTCTCTCTCTCTCTCTCTCTCTCTCTCTCTCTCTCTCTCTCTCTCTCTCTCTCTCTCTCTCTCTCTCTCTCTCTCTCTCTCTATTACCTATTAGTACTTTGCCACTTCTTCTCAACTTTAAAATCGCTAAGACCTCTGTAATATGATTATCTTATTCCCTTTAAGTCGCTTGATATTTTTCCGACAATCAGGAGTTGGTATTAACTGTTCGCTTAGGGCGAATTTGTACCTTTCTGAAGGGTTTTTTGGTAATGTATTCGCATTTCAAATATCGCCGGTGGGGATTTTCTTTTCAAAACTTCGGTATATTTCGAATGAAATATTTATATCAGGTCGCTAGTTGTTCATGAAGCTGTCAAAACTGACAGATAACTATATATTTAAAGAAGGTGTGCTGTGTGACCCACGATTGCTTTCTTCATTTGTGATTGAGAAATCAATGAAGCAATGTATCCAAATCTAAACATATTTCCGATGTTTCGCATTATTTAAACATTTATTACCTTTCAACAATTTCTAATGTCCATAACTTGGCACAGCTCATTACTGCAGAATGAAGTGAGATAGGAAAATAGCAAATAGAGACAACATTTTTGATTTATGCGCCCATTACATTTCCAGTGATTTAAGGTGCAACCAACTAATTTAACAACCGCGCATTTTCTAAAGCCAAAAATTACACCAATTGATAGAATGTAGATTCATATTAATGCTCACCTACCAAAATTTACATAAATCTTCTCTCAATAATTTTCAGCGTCCATAACAACGCGTTTCCGCATAGTTAAAATGTCATAGCAAGATTCACCTGATTGCACAGCATTGTCATCTCCATATCAGATTTCCAGTAATCCGAAAAGACCAACTTGACAACACCGCGTTTCCGCCAAAACAAAAATGACGCCATTAGAATCGGCAGAGACCACACAATCGCGATGTACCCCTTTTTTCCACATCAGATTTCCACTAAGTCAAAGTTGAGCCATATAATTAAGCAAAAACAAGGTAGTAAATTAATATAAATATAACTCAATTAAAAATGCTGTTTGCAACTAGAAGAAGTAGGGTCATTGGCTAAAGGACTGTCGGAAGTAGATTACTGATGAAGTACCTAGTAAAACAGTCAACAGAAATCAGATTAAAAGTAAACTTGAAGGTATTGGTGCAGCAGTAGATAGCTCAGTTCTCTGTAAAGAGGTTTACTCAGTAGAAATAGATTCATCAATGTGATGGGTTGACAACAAGGGATGTAGCAGATCGCTCGAAGTATGTTGTGAATTTTAAAAAGTTTGGCAGTCCTTCTGGTGAAAAGGCTGCCAAATATTTTTTTATTGAAAATGTAGGTATTTAACATCAACCTCCATAAAACACACTTCTTATAATGTGTATTGTAAAACTAATCTGAAAAAAACACGTTAAAAAAGATGACATTTTTTAAAAGTTTTTTTTTCACCCTAAAAATTGAAAAAATCGCTACGTTTCTTCAATAAAATTATAGCACAACTCTTCATAAAGAAAATAAGCCGAAAATTGTTACTCCAGGACCATTTCCTGAGAAGATCTAGCCAATTTATGAGAGGCTCTTTTTTTAGAAAAATCGATATATTTTGAGAAAAAATCAATATTTCAAATTAATAAAAAAATTGCTCTCTTAGCTTGCCATGGGCTATATATACAGGAAACAATACATATGAAAACGTAATAGTTAACGACTTCTCGATACCCCGATTTTAAACGGTTTTTTCGATATAACTCGAAAAAGATGAATGATATTTATAATTATGGGACGAATCGATAGATCTATTCAATACCTACAAATTTCTCATTTAACTTTTTCCGATCCGAGCTATAGTTTTTTAATTAATTGAGAAAAACCACTTTTTGCAACTTTGGGAATTTTTTAGGTTATGTTCGCCATTTCGGATCGAGTTGCATTAATCAGAAACTCACCTTTAAATTCAATTTCCTATACGCTCATATTTTTTTTCCAGGTATTAATTTCTGCACGCATTTCTGTCTATTGCTTGGACTTTATGCGAATCGGACGTTGAATCGATCAGATCCGTTGCATCAACGCACAGAACAGGTCGTTCATCTAGTACTTATTACACTTGCAGGTGAGCTATTTCACATATTAGATACCTACGTCATGGGTTTTTCAACTTACCAAAGTGTAAATATATTAGACATAATAATTTAAACATGTTTCACACTAATATTCATACTAAAACTGATTTCGACTAAATAATAGATAATTAGTTCAAGGACTTCTAGTATGCATTCAATTAAGATTTTATCATCATTATCATACTATCTAAAATAGTTTTTGTTCTCGGTTATATCAAAATCAACGTATTCGGAACGAACATAATGTAGTACGGACAATTATGATGTATCTAAAATATATTAGCATATACATCCCTTAATTTACTTTCAAGAATGATAGGAAATATTATCTTCTAAGTTCTAATGATATACTGAAAAAACTAAATAATTATCGTATAGGTACTTCAGATAGTAGTAATCTTCCTCATGTTGGCCCCACTAATAGTTCTATTGATGATCATTCGAAGTATATAACTGGAGGAGAAACTAAAATATCTTGGAATTTTTATTGACCGCCATGATGGGATACGCACATAAAAAATGTAGCAAGAAGGGTCATCAGGTCGATGTTTCCAAAATTAAGATATTTTAGTTCTTATATTATTATTACTGTTATTACTAATAGATTAGAGGTAAGGTTAAAAGTAACCAATTTTAGTTCTTTTATGAACATAATGAAAATATTTCGATATAAAAATTACACTATTGACCAGGTGGTTAGAGATCACTTACATGTTTTCCAATCTTTATATACGTTTTTAAATATTTTTAATCATCATCATCATCTTCATCGTTTGAGGGGAAGAATGCTTAACCCCCAAATTCACCTAGGCCACTTAGCTGGGCCCATTGTGCACCCCGTGGTGAGAAGCCTATTCTATTTTACCAGGTTTGTGAACCTCCAAAAACCCAGAATATTGCCAGTGCTGGATTCCATAAGTTCTTCTGGGAGCAATTTTGACTCTCCGAAGTGTCGGTGCCTGACGGATGCTAATGCGGGGCATTCCAACAGGATGTGAGAGGCAGTTTCTTCTGTCTCCCTGCATTTCCTACATATTGGGTCGTCTGCGATGTGTATAGTGTGAAGGTGTTTGTTAAGAGGACAGTGACTGGGTAGGATTCAAGTCCTCTCTCTGATATTCCTTCTGTTCAGAGAAAAGAGTTTCTTTGACAGTCTAGGCATAGACTCTTTGAGAAAGAGCTTGACCTGCTTCAAGGCAAGAAGGGCTAGACCTCCCACGCAATTCGATAAAGTGTAATAATCCTGGGGATTATTATTTTTTCACGATTGAATCAAAGTAGCGTAAGCAGGGGAAAACTCCTGAAAATTAATTTACTCTAAGTAAACCAGGTATACTTGACACATGAGAGTACATCTCGAATCATTCAGTAGCGTGTAGTTCCGTCCTTACGGGCATTTCAAAACCTAAAATTCTAAATCCCTGACAGGAACAGTTTTATTCTGATTTAAATAATGAAATTCCTTGCCGGCGACATGAAGTCGCCACCCGATACCTTTTACAAGTTGTACGTGATTTTTAAGAATTAGAGCCTTCGAGGGGCTATTCCTGCGGAACTTGCACTTATCTACGAAGACGGAGTTAATCACTTAGTCAGCAGCGTTTGGAGAATTTATTTTTGTGGTAACTCGCTGCCCCTCGATGTGGAAAACAGGCAACTTAAAATACAGATTTGTGTGTTAGAGCAAAGTATACTTTGGTACAGCAAACCTCATTGGCTATAGTTGAAATGTCTCGAGCTGGTAGGGAAACGAAATTTCAGAGGGATTCGAATTATAAAAATGAAAAAAGGCAGTTCCTTTGTCGTGCCTTGTTGGGTAAGCCTAGTTCCTTGTACATATAGCTGAGTCTCTATCAAAACCAGATCCATTCTTTTTTTTTCTTTTTTAATTGATATTTTTAACTTGTCATTTGATTGTTTTTTTTTTATTCCAAGTTACAAGATTTCCATTTTACAGCTATCTTTGTTTGTTTGATTAGTATTCAAAGTAGAATTAATTCATTCCAATCAATTTGGATCATTCTATAGTTATTTTCATTTACTTAAAATCATTCAAAGCAGTAATTTTGAGAGCTTATATTTTACTTCAATATCATTAGCTTGAAGCCTTTATTTAGTGAATATTGTTTGGGTAACTAGAATCTAAAATAACCTGTAAAAGAAGTTTAGAGAAAGACATTTGGTAACTTATTGTTGATAGGAATCTAAAGTAACTTGATTTGGAATTAATTTATTTCCCTTAACGATTAGACAATTTGATCTGGGTGCGAGAGAGAACTAGCTCCGGGGTGTAATTTATAACTTAACAAAAAGACGCCGCGTAATACATTTTGTGGAGGCCGTGTGTGAAGTGTAAACTCAGGTGTTACTGGTTTACTTTGTGGATTAAGGATTAAATACTGAGTCAGGGTAAGTCTATAGAACAAGCTATTTAGTCTGAATTCAAGCCAAAAATTCTTTTTCTCGTTTTTTTTTTGTGTTGGTTTATAGAGGACCGTAACCATTAATAGAGTATTTTGATTTATTAGAAGTGTATTGATCCATCGGCCGAATTTCTCATATTTTGTAGTGCATATAGGTGACCTACTTAAGATAGGTATAATTGAAATTAGGGTTATTGTAGGTGTAAAGTCAAATAAATACCTAATTATTTGGGGGACTATTGGGAAAGATCATTATTTAAAAGTTGTAATAAGGGTATTTTATTTAGAATTTGAAGGGTTCTCAAAAATCCCCTACTGAGACAGCCATCAGCGGCGAATTTAAGAGAAAGTGTTTGAGTTCATCTTGAAAACTAGGGTTTCATTATATTGTTTAATTTGTTGAATCAATTACTTGATCTACATATACATAGCGAACCAGGTAGTTGTGGACAAGGCAACAGGGCTATTTATTCAGGGAGTCACCCTTCTGGAATCTCAACCTTACTATCAGTGGCCCCTCCGGTCTACTTTATAACCTTAGTTACTCCATCGGAGTGGTATATTCATTTCAAAAATAACGTTAGCCTGCAAAGAAACAACTCTCTGGCTACGTTATATCAGGCGAATCAATAATCACTGATTGATCATACTTGATAAAGTTTTATCAATTTATTATATATATTTTATTGAAACCATTCAGAAACTTGCACCAAGTTAATTTCGTTTAATTTAAATTTTGTTTTGTTTCTTGTTGACAATTTGTCATATTTTTCACTTTATGTATATTTGAATGGGACTTAGTGTCTATATTTGTTGATTATTATTATTATTTTGTATACGAATACTTTTTCCCAATATACAACTTATACTGTTCGCATTGTTCTTCATTGATACACCATCCCTTAGATAACGTTATAGTGGAAGAGAACAATCCTGTCGGGATTGTCATTCCGAACATCTTCAGCAACGTGAAGCTGTCATACTAGCCTAGTATATAATCGGCCAGGAAAGGCCCCGCTACTAAACTAATTTATACCAAGTGCTAATGGAGAGGAACTCCTTCGAGTTTAGTTTCGTTCCCTGAACTATTCTCTAAAACATCTCAAAAGGGAACTGGTGGCAGCTAAATATAATCCATTCTACCAACGACAGGGCACTCCTTGTAGTGCATCCCTGCAATTTTCACCCTCCGCAACCCTCGAGTTGCATAGTAAGGGTAGCTATTCTAGCGTAGTTACAACAAGGTTTCCACTCTCCGTAGCAGCATATGCTCCCATAAGGCTTTGACCTGAGGGAACAGTAAACAAACATAACCTAGTAATATCTTGAGCTGGACTTGGTATACCTGGCTTGTGTGCAATAGCATTATAAATAAGTTTATTCAATTGCTCCCAAATACCAGTTCGGATTATTACAAAAGCGACCATTGACTCAGGCCCGACAGGAGCGCTAGACGACCCTCGCCTGACCTGGCCATTTCGTTTCCTTTAACTCCACTGTGTCCATGGACCTAGATGAGTTGAACTTTATTTTTCCTAGCTAGTTCAGCCAGTGACAAGCCGCCGGTCTGTGCAAATATATATGCGCCTATTAATATAGTTTCTTCGCAGGTTTTCTATGGCACAAGTCAATATTGCGTAGACCTCCGCCTGAAAAACCGTGCAGTAAGCGTCTATATAGTCACTGAGATAGTGAACTTTGGCTTTTTAGGTACACTCCCACCCCAAAAGCCTGACCTACTTTAGACCCATCTGTGAACCATAAGAGCCCATCTGGTGGCAGTAGGGTGAAAGTTTCGTTACTCCTATATTCTCTATCCGAGATAAGGATTTTGGGAGGAATGAGACATATAGCGCGAACCATTCTATCTTGCTTCATTTCTAATATGAGGCATTAAAGGATTGCCTCACTTAAAATCGATGAGTGTCCACAAGAGTTGTGCGTTTTGGTCCAGTGGCCTAGGTCCTTTAACATATACGGCATAGGACACCTCCCTGTGGAGCCCTTTTTACTGGTGGTTTGTACGACGCATCTATTATATTGCGCCTTTATCGCACGCGTAGACAGCATATCTTCAATCCATGCTTCACAGCGGCTGAGCAGATAGACTTGACGAACGTGTTATCAAATGTCTCTTCATATCCATAAATACCCCCCCCCCGGGCGAGTTCATCACGAGCCATAGCACCACCTATTCTTGTGAATAGATTATGCAAGGCCGTTTCAGTCGAGAGACCAGTCTGGTATGCGTGTTGTTAACAATGAGGGAGAGGCCTTCAGTTGGCCATCTGTCAATCAGTTTCTCCATTGCCTTTAATAGGAATGAGATTAGACTAATAGGGCAGAATGCCTTAGCTTGGGCATAATCCCGCAGTTTTACTCGCCTTTGGAATGAACACAACTTTCACTGCCCGCCATAGCTTTGGAATAAAGCCAGTGGCTATGCGAAATCGGAAGATTTTCAACAATAGCTGATGATGATTTCCTGACCCTCTTGTAGGAGAGCCATGAAGATTAAATCTTCGCCTGGTGATTTATGTACGGTGCGAACCCAGATATCGCCCACGTCACCTTATCATAATTGAGCATGTCGAAGGATAAACGAAAGTCATCATTACGACGGTCACTCTGTCCATCGTCTCTTTCGCTTGTCAAATCTCTGTCTCCAGAGTCAGAAAATGAACCGCCACCAGGTGTCTCAGTGTCTCCTCCGAAGACGTGGTGTACTCACCACTCCGAAGAATCACTGATCCAATTCTGGCTCTGTTATCTCTTGAGAGAACTTTGCAGAGTCTTGCTGCAGAGGGCATCTTGTTGATATCTCCCCAGAAAGTTCGCCAAGTATCTCATTTTGACGTTCTCAACGCTTTTTTATAGTCTCTTTGGGCTGCTTTATAGCTTTCCCAATCCGCGACTGCCTGAGATCTCTTAGCTTTGAAGAGTTTTCTCACCTTTATCCGGTATTTCTCCACCTTTGTGGTCCACCATGGCGTTGTTCCTCACGCGTTCCTCTGCCTAAGGTCACAGCTGGCTTCTTTCTCGTTGATAGGTCAGAAGCATAAGGTGCCAACTACTTAGCTCCTCCTTATAGAGGCCCCAGTGGGTGGTCCTTGGATTCCTGTAACTTTGAACCTCATGTATAATAGATTCAACATCAAATAGAATATGTCTATAGTCCGATAAGGACACTTCAGAAGACACTTTCCATTCCGAAACCTAAGTCTCTATTGCCCTAGAGCAAAGGGTCGGATCAATAACCTCCTGTCTTCTGGGCGTGAAATAAAGTGATGTTGATCCTCTATTGAGAATCTCAAGGTGTGTGGAGCTGAGGAACTCTAGCAATGCGTCCCCCCTAGGATTGACACCGCTGCTCATCCACATTGTGTGGTGGGCATTGGCGTCACATGCCAAGAGAAGCGTAATCCCCTGCTCCTCACAGTATCGACTGGAGGAACATGTTGGGATTCGTAAGGGAAATAGGCAGAATAAACTACCATCTCCCTCTCCAAGTTCCCAGATTTATACCTTAACCTGACCGATACTAGGTCTCTGTAAAGGAATCCCGGCATGGGGTCACATTCACGACTTTAGTGGATATGCAGGCTCTAGGACGGTCTACAGTTATACAATAATATAATGTACCCCTGGTTTGGGTCATGACTCTGACTTGATCATGGTAGGCTCATGGTTCTTGAATCAGCGACACATAAATTTTTTGCTCAATGAGCTTTTTACATAGGTGAGCCATCTTCCAGTCCGCCCTGCTTTGGCCCAGAACCCAGGAGGGTTACCTGAGCCCTGGTAGCCTTGATGTAAGGCTGGTAGTCCATCTCCTTGATAGGTAGATAGATAGATAGATAGTATTCATTGGTGTTTTACACAAAAATAAGTTTTTACACAAGTCAAAAGATTGGGCAGTATAAGATAACACATTCAACATTACATTCACAAATAATGAAATCTGCAATCAAACTGTTACATGTTTGTAAAATTAAAATCATAATATTCATCTAGTGAATATAATGCTATAGTACAGAGAAAGTTTTTATTTTGTTTATAAAAATCGTTGTAGGAAGTTCTCTCACATGGATCGGAAGCTTATTACAAATTTTCGGTGCGTGATAATTCAATGCAAACTTTGATCTAATAATTCTATGGTGGCTCGCAGATCCTGATGTATGAGCGCCTGTTAGCCTTGAAAAATTTTGAGACATTCAAATATATATATAGAGAAGGTACAGTTAAGATATTTAGTTGAGCAAAAGTACTCTTACAGTCTGCTCTGTAGTGAAGCTTATTAATCACGCTTTTCGTTGAAGATCAAATATTCTGCTTGTTGCAGTACAATGCCCCCATGATAACAAAGCATACGAGATATTGGACTGGATGAGAGCATGAAAGGTCATAATCAAAATTGGATGTGATACGGTATCGCTCAAATTTCTCAGTACAAAAATATTTGTGTTTAATTTCTTTGCCAACACATCTACATGTGAGTGCCAAGATAGTTTGCTGTCAAGTTGCACTCCTAGGAACCTTGCAGAATCAAAATTTGCATTGCTGTTAGTGCTGAGAGTGAATAACATTTTTTGAGTTTTTGTAGCGTTTAAGCTGAGACCATTTGCGGCGAACCAGTCTGAAACTGTCTTTTGTGAATCATTGATATGAATCTGTAAATTTTCCGTGTTTTCACCACTCCTCATAAGAGTTGTGTCGTCAGCAAAGAGTGAGTATTCAACAGAGTGATCACAAGTCGTCAAATCATTCATACAGATAATAAACAGCAATGGAACGAGGACTGATCTTCGAGGGACACCGCATGTTGTTGTTAATAAGGAGGAAAGTTTGTTATCTGTTTCAACCACTTTCATCAATTCGATTTTAGAGAGAAGCTATAATATTTCAATTTTGAAACGAGTATATTCGGCAGAACGCAATCAAATGCTTTTGTTAGATCACAAAACATTGCTATCGTGTGATCACCTTTATTGAAAGAATCTGTTATAATTGAGATGATATTACTGTTGACATACCATTTCTGAATCCAAACTGTTTTTCATCTAATAAATTGTTCTCCTCAAAGTAATTTAATATTCTAGTTCTCAGAGCCTTTTCGAAAACCTTACTTGTAAGTGCCTATCTAATGAGATAGGCCGATAATTGTTTACATCATTGCAATCACCTTTTTATATATCGGTAGAACAAGTGATAATTTAAACATACCCTCCGCGAGACAGAAGCTTATTAGTTTTCTTAAGGGATAAACTATGATGTTGCCAATACATTTAATGATTTTAGTATTCATACCATAGATATCTTTGCTATGAGTATTCTTCAAATTGAATATAATATCTCTTGTTTCATTAAAGGTGATTTCTTTGAAGTTAAAAACTGGTAAATTGACTTTATTCACTCTGTTGAGGTAAAAATCACTGGAATTAATCGACGTAGGTATTCCCTTATTCAATTCTAGAGCAGTGTTAACAAAAAAGCTGTTGAATTGATCAGGAGAAATGAAGTGCTGATTATTTTTTGAGGTATTAGGTATGTCGAAGTTTGTTGACTAATTGTCATGACGCTTTCGAAGGATTACCAGATTTTTTTATATATTGATCATGTGCCGCAATTTTGGCATGTCTCATATCTTTACGATATTGACTGCGTACCCTTCTCAGATTTTCTTTATTCTGAGAAGAATGTGTCTGCTTATTAATGTCTTTCATAATGTGGAACATATTTCGCTTCTGTCGTAGATAGTCATTGAACCAATGTATATGTTACTGTGAATGTTCGAAGCGGAGTGTATCTTAAGATACACTGGTGTATGTTAACAACCACCAAGCTAGCTGGTGATTGTTTGTTATTTATTCTGTTCCTTATGTTTTCGGTCATTCACCAGTGAATGTTATCATACACCACGACGACTAGGTTAATCTTCATTATCTTCATAATGAGTTAAATTATGATGATTTGGCAAAGATATCTGCAAAATAGAAGTTCGGGTCTGATTTAAAATGAACTCACAAATTGTTACAATAAATAAAATCATAGAACTATAATAAATAAAACAAATAGAATCAAACTCTTAAATCAGTAATACAAATAGCATTACCTGCCAAGTAAGGTAAACAATAACGTAGAAATTGTTTATTAATCAAAATCTTAAATCAGTAATACAAATAGCATTACCTGCCAAGTAAGGTTAATAATAACGTACACTTATTATTAATGCTATTGCCCTATTGGCTATAGAATATAAAAAATACTCATTCGTTACAACGTACCTACTCATAGGTATTTACGAATTACAGCATTTTTCACTATAAGAATTTAAAAAAAAACTTATTTATTAGTACATGGCAAACTGTTATGGCACTTAGAATTACAAATAACTCCACGAGCTTGTGTTGCATTTTTGTGCACAATTGCAACGCTTATATCCTTGTCTTGATTCCAAAGCAACAATTTCACGCATTGATATTTTTGTATAGTTTCAGATATATTGATGAAATTTTCCTTACAGATGGAAAACTGATTTCTTGTATACATCTGTGATAACGTCTCATGTTTTGTAGCCATTTGATAATAGTCACCATCCACATTTGTAACACGTGTAAGGATATTTCTGGAATCTGTACGACCTCTGTTGACATCAGGAACACGCAACCTTACAGTATCTCCACATTTTGCAGGAGGAAAATTTGCCTGCAATACTTTAATAACTTTTTTCCTTGATCTTGACGTCCAAGTTTCGCTAATTCTATATTTCTTTTAGATGCCCCTTTTCTGTTGCACAGTAGGTAAACATATTTCGGATTCTGATAAATTTACGCAACACGATGAATGAACTGGCATACTATATGTTGAACACAACTTTGAACCTTGATATATTGTTTCACATACGAAACATTTTCGAACTTCTTCGTCCTCATTTTCTTTTCGAATGTCCGCTGGGCTAAGCGAAGCAGCCGTGCCCTATTAGCGGTGCGGCGACGGGTGGTCGGCGTGGAAAAAATAGAGAACAATAACACTTTCTCACTTCATTCCGAACAAACACTGGCGTGTGTTAACATTCACGTAATTAGTAAATTGCAGTATCTAAGACACACAAAATCGCCTTGGAGTACCTATGTTAACATTCACCGGTGTATGTCCAAAACAAAAAAAATATTGAAATAATTTCGGACTTACACCATTAATATTGGTGATTGTCGACATACACTGGTGCATCTTAACATTCACTAATATTGGACATTCACAGTTAACATATAGACTGACTAGAATTGTTTCGTTTGAATCTACTTTTTAATGGAAATGCTTCATTTATGCAATTATTTATTTGCTCGATGAACTTTCTACTTTTCTCTTCCACATTGGTAGGGGCATTCAGAAAGTTCCAAACTATTTGCTTTACCATATTATGTAGTGACATGAGGCCAATTTCAGTGATAGGCCTGTATTTTATAGGAATTCTGGCGGATTCCTTATGATCACCGTTAAATTTGATGGCTACACCCAAATGATCGGATATAGCCCAGTCGAAGGTTAGAGTGGTGTAGTTTATCTCATCGAGGCCCGGTAATATATTGTCAAGGCAAGCATTCGCTCGAGTGTTAGAAGCGATAGTGTGATGCAAATCATAAGATGAAATCAAGTCAATGAATTTTAATGTAGTTTGGTTGGCAGTATTGAAATGTATGTTGAAGTCTCCGTTAATGATAATTGTTTTGTACTTGAATACAATTTTGCTCATAATATTATTAAATGTTTTCATAAAAACGTCGAAATCACCTGAGGGAGATTGATAAATTGATACGATAATCAGATTGAATTTATCTGACTTCGCAGCACACACCTCACAACTAACTTCAATTACCAATTTATTCACCTCCTCACACTCTTTAAAAAATATAGCCACTTCATTTCTAACATATATCGCAACCCCTCCATGTGATTGATCTGACCTACTATATGAAGTATTAGGGTGTATTTATCAATTCAATATGTGTCAGCCAGTGTTCAGTTACGCAAATAACATCACTTGAATTAGATTGAGATTCAAGTTCAATGATTTTATTTCGAATAGACTGAATATTCAAGTGAATGATTTCAAAGTTGAAGAGTTTTTCACTATGTTCACTACTTTACTATTTGTTGTTATTATTGTTTACCTTGAAAAGCTTGACCGCTGATCCAGCCATACAACAAGTCTTAGACCCAGAGGTTTCTCCTTCCTTTCGAGTACTCCTCATTTGGAAGAGAGAAGCCCCTGGTTCTGTTTTTCCAGGCCATTGAGAATGGCCTGGTTTGAAAGATGCGTCTTTCCAGGCACCCATAGCCTGGTCTTTCTGCACTGCATGAAGACTGACCGCATCCCCACAAGGTATCAAGGTGGCCATTGTGTTCAGCAGCCACTCTTTGAAGGTGGCATCCAGTTCCACTGCTGTTGTCAGCAGACACCTGTTCCAAACTCTGGTGGAATGGAATTGTGTAGGGGCAGTCTCCTCCGGAAGGAAGAAGTTCACGTCCCCCACGGTGTCATTGAACTCCATGACCTCGGCTGAGGTAAACCCTGTTTTAAACTTCCCTCTCTAAAGATGACAATCTGCAGAGTCTTCTCCGTCGAGGTCGAAGCTACTTATGCGTAGCTACTTTCACCCTTTTCATTAGGATGGTCAGTTCCTCGGTCTGGGGACAGGACTCAGATGGCTCCTGTGGGGAGCCATCCGAGGTGGGAATGGGAGGTGAAGAGAGCCCCTGTGAGGAAGGTTTAGTGTTGAGTCCTGTTGCTTTCATTTTGCAAATATTGTTCATTTTATGTCAATTCAATTTTGAAGTGTCCACGCTAGCATGACTATGTTCACCTGTTTGTCTCGAAAATGTAAAATTACATCGAATGAGCAAGTCCATTTTCTTTCTTCGGTATTCTCAACAAAATACGTCTTGAATATAAATACGAAATAAAAAGTTTCTAAATACCATCACAGCTATTCAGTAGTTAGACATTTCCGTAAACTCTGTATATAAAAAATATTTTTATTTTCTTTAGTACCTTTAGTACTTAATTGTTCCTTCATTTAATCATAGTGCAAGTAATAAGCTTATTTGTTTTAATTGTGGTAAAAATGGGCGTTACGCATCGAAATGCACCGCTCCCAAACTTAACCAAATTCCTTCTGTATCGGTCACTCCAAGGACTATGAAATGAAGGATTGCCTCAAAGTCAATGACAGTTCTTCGGGAAGTTTAAATGAAGATCCACATACCTTAGTGCCGAATAATGAACTTTTAATCATATTACCTATTATTATTGAGAAATTATGTGCCATCATAGGCGTTCGACGACTAGCGCGCAAAGCCTTTTAAAGCCGCTAGGGTCAGGATACGACTAGCGCGCGAGCTACCTTCGGTATACATATTTGTGCTTCCACAATAAATTCTTTTAAATCTCCGACTAATTCACATAAATGTTTGGATGCGCACTGGAAAAGCATATACGTTAAAGTGCGAATGAAATGATTCGCATGCATTTGTTTTTCGCAATTCCAAATATTGTCTGTTGCCCATATCTGTGGTGAATATTTTGCGTCGTTATACATGTAATTTGTCTTCAAATAACCGTCAAATCTTTCCAATTATGGCAAATAACCAACGTACGGTTCCATGATACGATAGGCTTCTTGTACCTCGTCTGGTCGTAGAAAAGGTATGCCAAATGTCCATCTGAGCCACATTCCAATTACAGATTGGTTATTCTTGTATACTCGAACGAGACCAAATTCATGAATTTTCCTGAACCACGCCTGGGTGAGGTGGATTAAACAGCCATGGTTTATCAACCCAGGCCAACGTGATCTCAACTAATCTTGAATTGCATATTCAAAATCCACAACAACCTTGTATGGAAAAAAAATTCACCGATATTCCCAACATTTATCAATTATTGATTGAAATAAAATGTCGTAAGTTGCATTTTAATTTTGTTTTGATCACATAAATGAAGGTTACCGGTGCAGGTATACGGCAGGCAGCTCGCGTGCTAGTGGTATAAGAAGGGGATTATTTTTAATGAGCTGCGCGGTAGTCGTAGATGCCCCAATCGCCCCCATCATAGATAGGGGTAGTCCAATTTCAATATTGTCAAACATGGTACTACCTGAGAATTTATAACTTGAACCGCATGACAATGAATAAATTGCATTATATTGTGCCTAGTAATAATATGTCGTCATTATATTTATTAGGTAGATATTTTATATCTAATAAGAATATTGAAATTACTTTGAGGAATCAAAAGTTGAATTCAAACCTAAAACAGTTGATTTGAATGATTCAGATAAAGGAAGTTGTACCTGAAATAGACTGGAACATTCAAAACCAACTAACAAAAATTATGGATGGTCATTATTTCAATGCAGTTATCTGACATTCTAACAAGCTCTCGATTATTTCATTAACCACTTCTTCTTCGGCTAAGACAAACGTCTTGCGTGATGGTGAAACGATGTATGATTTGGCTCAAGAACTAATTCTATATCTACATTGGTAGGTAAGGCTAAGGCTTTTATGGACGGACTCCAATAAAATAATGACCGTCCACGATTTTGTTAGTTAGCTTTGAATTTTCCAGTTTTAGAATTTATCTGAATCATTCAAATCAACTGTTTTAGGTTTGACTTCAACTTTAGATTCCTTAAAAGTAATTTCAAAATTTTTATTAGATATAAAAACTCTACCTAATAAACATACTGACGACATAGTATTACTAAGCACAATATGACAAATAATCTCAATTTCGCCATTACCAAAATCGACCTTCTGTCAATGACCAGAATTCTCAACTCTACCTTTACTATTTATATACTGCAATTTATTGTCATGCGATTCTAGTTCTAAATTCTCAGCTAGTTCAATGCCTGATAAAAGTGAAATTGGATTCCGCTATCTGTGTCTATGATGGCACATAATTGTACTTCTAAACGTATCGAATTTACTAATGAATATCTTATTTATTAATAATTTTGCAGGAAAAATATAAAAACGAAAATGTCAAAAAAGAAGCAGTAAAATATGCAAGAAAAGAAACAGGAAATGTCGAGCCATATACAAATTCGATGGAAGTTACAGATATCCCGATTCTCAAGGGAAACAGAATTCTTGACTATTTTTTGTGCGGATGGTCCTGAATATTTTCAAAATTACTGACTGTTCCCTTTTTCTGTATTTATGTATACACTATTTATTTTTCAGTACCTATTTGTTTATTATTTGCATTAAAATTTTATGTATTTCTTTTTTATTTACATCAACGCTTAATTAAGCTTTCACTTCTTCATTTTATGTTTGGGTTCAATCTAATTATTCTTGTTCCATTTTTATACTCAATCGTCAAATAATTATTAATTCGAAATAATAAGTTTTTATTTTCGAGTGTCCGGAATTTCCACCCATCTAGTAACTCTTTTTTTGAATGTTTCAAATATTTCAATTTTCATGTATTTGAGTGCAGTAAATGCAAGAAAATCAACTCACAAATACTGATGGCAGAACGACTTTTGGAAATGAAGTTATTCAGTGTCAAATTGAAAAGTTACATCTAATTGCATTCTCAGGACCCTAAACTTGCTAAATACTTGAAAAAATACAATCTCAAATGTGGGTGCACATGGAATAATAAAAGTGTTTTTCATAATCAATTAAATTAGTATATACAAATGATTAAATCTTATAATAGACAACATTAAGGGAATTATTATTTTATAGCAGAGGTTCATTTTGGTGGTAGATTCGGAACATCGAATATAGTGTTTGGTTTCAATTACCACTATTCATTTGACTCAATTTCTATATCTTTCAACAGTTAAGATTCGTGGTAGATTCGTAACATCGAATAGAGGGGTTTTATTGCAATATCCACCATTCATGCAGGCGGTTTGACTCAAATGGAGAATATTAAAAACGTTTTTTTCCTACACATTGACTACACGAGAGGAAAACCTATAATGTTCAAAGAACATCTTGTGAGCCAGCGGTGGAAAGTTGGGAGAGGAGATAGGCATTCGAATTTTTCTTGAAGGTTTGGAGTTTATAGGCATAGGGAAAGACCTCACTAGGCAAAGAGTTCCACAGTTTTACTGTTCGATAGAAAAATGAAGTCTGGTAGGAAGAAGTTTGGCAGGTCTCGAGCTTGAAAATGAAGGGGTGACTAGCTTGAGCTCGTATAGTCCGCCTATCTGAATCTCTCGTGGTGGAACAACAGACGGGATTTTTAATGAATACCGACCATGGAAAGATCTACAGAAAAGGGAGAGATCGCCTACCTTTCTACGATGTTCTAGAGAGGTCAATGAATTCGTAAGTGTGACATCATCAATCAAACGCATATCTCTCTTCTGGATAGAATCCAAGACCTTCAGTGTAATTTTTGAGAGGCGAACTCCAAACATGTAAACGGTACTCCAGGACAGGTGGAATCTGCTTTGTACATAAACAGAAGGAGCTGCTGAGATGTAAAGTGCTCTTGGCAGAATAGAAAAACAAGTTCATGTGAAACGGTTTTCACAATGAACCTCACGTGATACATGGGATGATCATGTGAGGTTCGTTGGGAAAACCGCTTCAGAGTGCTGTTGGTGGGAATTCCGAGCAAGGATATGGAAGACTTCATAGGAACATTTGTACCTGACATCATCAGAACGGAAAGAAAAGTAAATTGACATAAGTGTAGAGGATAATTAACATACATTTATAAAGAAGTACTTCGTACAGACGTGACGATTTCGTTGATGTCGAAGAAGTTCGCCGAGTGATCCATATCCATTTTGCTCAGCTTCGATACTAATGGGAAATCTGGATAATCGGAATTCTCTTACGTCTCTATTGCTGCAATTTACATTAGTGCAGCACGCAATTGCAATTTTTAGCAAAACGTTATTATAAAGTATCCCAATGTTGACATCAGAAAAAAGGAGCCCATTTTGCTGACGACAATACTCACAGCTTGAGTCAGATCGACCGGGGTATAAGAATAATATTGTGATTATTAGCGAACCAGACGGATTAGTCTGAGGTCCTAATAGCAATTCGTCTTGTAAGAAAGAGACTAATTATTCCGTGTCTTTTTACAATGAAATGTATTGTCTGAAGTAGTCTGCACATGTTTAAACCTCTACCTGTAGCAAGTTACCCTTTAGTTGTTCTGTGCTCTGTGGTAAGATATTTGTTGTTTAGGCTTAATAGCAATTCGTCTTGTGAGAGACAGACGAATTATCCCGCGTCTTTTTACAATGATGAAGTGAATCGTGTGAAGAAATCAGATTATGTCTAAACCTGTAGTAACTTACGCTCTAGTTGATCTGTGGTAAGTTGTTTGATGGTTGTTCAGTAGTTCTGTGTAATGAGTATGTATTATTTATTTATTATTTTGACAGTTCTGTGGTGTAAAAATAACAGTAACTCCATAGATATTATATATACATACATCAGTGTTGCCGATTGGCGGGTAATTACCCGATTGGAGGGTAATTTGATCACATGCGGGTAATTTTCGAACTCAACTTTCTGGCGGGTCAAATCGAATATTTTGAGGAAAATTCTTCAAATTTTTTTTGAAAGCACTGCTTAGTACGAAGACCACCTATTACAGAAAAATAGTTTCTTTCGTATAATTCTGTGTCCTAGCATCGAGTTCGTTAGGATTCAATGATATAAATAAAACACAATTGTCTTGTATTCTGTGTTTACGCGTTCAATGTGTTGTGATACTTGTTTGTTACTTTGTAACTTTGTTACTTATGATTAATGAATGTGACGCGTTGTGTAAAATTGTGAACTTTATATCAAACAACTATTTGTTTTGACCGGTATTGCTAGTGCTAAAACTTTTTATTTTCATTATGGATAAGTGGTTGACAATAACAAAGGTAGGTTTCTTTCATATCAAACAATTAGTCAGTTTTCCTTATTCAAATGTATATTATTTTTGGATGATAACGCAATTCTCGAATACATTCTATATTCAATTTTGTAGGAGAATAAGTCTGATTCTTCAGAAATAACAGTACAACAGTTTGATGACTCTGCAACAATTAACAGTGAAATGAGTGAACACGAAGTTGAAAAAGTGGACGAGGTAAAGTATAATTAATTTTATTTTTCACATAGCAGTTCTACATTGTGAATGAATGAAATGCTTTGAAACTAAGAATGTAACAAAATAGTTAGGCAGAAAGTTTGTTCTTCATCAATCTCAAGTCAAGAGACAGCCCTGTTGTAATATTTATACCTATTATATATAAATTCTCGGGAAATAGGTCACATTAACACTTATGTTTTATATTTTAGTATGTTTCATTCACATATAAATCATACCTGGGTCAAGAATCTTTATTGTGATATTTATATGTAACATTATTTTTTCAGCCATCCACCTCTCAAAAAAGAAGGGTTTCTTCAGAATGTTCCAAGAATAAAAAAAAATATAAATTTGTGGATTCTTGGATGAAAATTGAAGAGTTCAAAGATTGGTTGATATCAAGTGGTGGGCAGGAACATGAAAAAGCATTTTGCAAAGTTTGTCAATGTAATATATTAGCTCACAAAAGTATTCTTTCAAGACATGCAGCATCAGAAAAACATAAATTTAAAATGAATCAAGTTAAAAAAAACATAAAGATAACAAATCTTTTCAAAACGCCCACAGAAGAAATGGCAATTAGGAATGCAGAAATCAACCTGTGTGCTATGCTAACAACAAATTTCTTACCGTTTTCATTGATGAACACTCTGTGTCCTTTGATAAAAAAAATATTCCCCGATTCAAAGATAGCACAAAATATCAATGTGAAACGCACCAAAGCTACAGCGTTGGTTTGTGAAAGTTTGGGAGCAACATTTCTAGAAAATATTGCACAAAAATTAGGTCAACCGGCAATGTTTTTTTCCTTGATAATGGACGAAACCACAGACATATCTGTAAAAAAACAATGTGCGTTCTCAGTCATATACTATGACTTTGAAAATAATGTCATCAGAACCCAGTTTTTAGATATTATTGAGAATGATGGTGGTACTGCTTCTGAACTTTTCAATACGTTGAAAGGAAGCTTGACATCAAAAAACATTCCCCTGTCTAACTTAGTTGGCTTCTCTTCAGACACAACAAATGTGATGGCAGGTGAACATCATTCTGTATTTTCCCTATTGAAAAAAGAATTACCGAACATTGTCTGCATTAAATGCTCCTGCCATTTGGCTGTGTCCAAGGCCTGCCTTGTACTTCCAAGGTCAGTTGAGGACCTCCTTCGAAACCTAGCGAGTCATTTTAATAGAAGTTCTCAACGCCAAAAAAAATTTCAAGAGTTCCAGATTTTCTTCTCAACAGAGATACATAAAATTTTATCCCCTTCAATCACTCGTTGGCTTTCTATAAAGGCATGCGTTGACAGGGTTCTGGAGCAGTATCAGCCTCTTGTTGCTTATTTGAGGGAAACTCTTTTGGAGGACCCATCCATTACTACTGAACAAATGCTAACCACCATGAATAATAAATTCACTAAAGTATTTTTAGAATTCATGTCATATGTATTAGTAATGATGACTGATTTTAATTTACTGTTTCAATCTGAAAAACCTCTTCTTCACAGAGTGAAACCTGAAACTGAGAAATTGCTCCGAGATTTGTGCTGCAATTTCATGAATATTTCTGTGGTTAGGAAAGACAATATTTTGACTTTAAATCACACCAATCCTCGTTTTTTTGTACCATTAGATGAAATATATTTAGGGTTAGATGCATATGATAGTTTTCAAACTGTACAAAAAAGCTCGGACGTAGATAAGAAGGAATGTGATAATTTTTTAAAAACTATTTTGAACTTTTATATTGAATTAGTTAGTAATATAAAACAAAGATTTGTGTTCGATGATGATATTTATGAGATTTTAGAAATAATCGAACCGCAGAATGCAAGATCCTTCAAAACAAAGTCACTAAAACACGTTATAGATAAATTTCCCCAATTGAAAATTAAAATACCTAATTTACAAGACTTGGACAATGAATGGAGAAGACACGCTCTTCTGGATTTTGATGATCTGAATATTGCTTCAATTGATGATGCAGATTCATACTGGCATGTAATTTTCAATTTGAAAAATGCTGCTGGTATGGATCTTTTCCCTCATTTGAAGCAAGTAATAGCATTACTCCTTATATTGCCTTTCTCGAATGCTAGTGTTGAGCGTGTATTCAGCGATTTATTCAACGTAAAAAATGATAAGAGAAATCAATTAAATACATCTACAATAAGGGCAATCTTAGCTTCTAAGGAAGGAATAAAGAGTAGTGGTGGTTGCATCAAGTTTGTTCCAAGTACAAAAATGTTGAATGCTTCAATTTGGAAAAAGAAAGATAGTTCGTGATGATGATAAACTTTTGATTTATTTTTATAAATTGTTATTCTTTGAATAAAATGTATTTTAAAAAAAAGTTTTTCAATTAGGAATATTTTCTGTGGAAATAGCGGTAGCCGAGAGAAATGCAGCTTTCAGCTTTACACCGCATTCTTCGCAATTTTTATTGAGTACAATTCATAGCAAGTTTCCGACTATCGAAAATTGTGATAAATGAGGTTGGAATTATAGAGATCAAGAATTTATTCTCGGCGTCTTCACAACGGTCGATGTGTCTGTGTGCATATTCTTCTCTATGGTTGTAATCATTCGTTGAAGGTTACTGCAATACTCTATGATTGAAAATTAGCCGCAATAGAAATTGTATGTCACTTGGATTGGATTAGAGCATAGAGCGGGTAATAGCGGGTAATTTCGACGAAATCGTGGGTAATTTCCAGTTTGTGTTCCGGCAACACTGACATACATATATATTATATCTATGAGTAACTCAGTAACCTAACCTGTACATTGCGTGTGAATTGAACTTTTCAAATTGTCTCAAATTCTTTGAGATATTAATAATATAAAAATATAAATACTTGGAGTATTTGATTCGAAGTAGTATATTGTTTAAACCAACTTGTTGGCAGATGATGGTCTTCATTTATGTACTTCCTACTGTTCTATTACTATTAGGCATCAGGAAATATATTGAAAGAAAATGGGGAATGTGTACGAATAATGTACAGTTAGATGGAAAAGTAGCAATAGTAACTGGTGCTAATTCGGGGATTGGTTTCGAAATTGCCAAAGAATTGGCAGCACGTAATGCTCAAGTTATATTAGCCTGTAGAAATGTTGATTCAGCACAATTTGCAATCAATAGAATAAAGGCTAAAATGAACAATGTATCTTTGGTACTTTCCAAGGTATTCTAAAGATATTTGCCAAATGAAAATATTTTATTTTTCAGATACCGATGGAATTGAATCTGGCATGTATGAAGTCAATAAAAAGTTTTGTAAGTGAGATTAATGCAAATCATCTGAGAATTAATCTGCTATTCAATAATGCAGGGGTTTCATATCCGATATCCCAAAGAGAGGTAACATTGGATGGCTACGAAATCCATTTTGGGGTGAATCATTTGGGTCATTTTCATCTAACTAATTTATTATTAGATACTTTAGAAAAATCTAAACCTAGTCGTGTAATAATTCTATCTTCAAAATTACATGAAAAGGGAGAAATTCATTTGAATGATCTGAACCACATTCAAGAGCATGAAAAATCAAATTTATATGCAAATTCTAAGCTAGCTAATGCATATTTTTGTCAAGAATTAGCTAAGCGAACAAAAGGTTTGGGGATAAATGTCTACAGTGTCTGTCCAGGATGGGTATACACCAATTTATTTAGAAATTCGATCAAATGGTATCATTATCTTTTGATAGCCCCTATTGCATTTGTGTTTATGAGAAGCCCTAAACAGGTAAGAAATTGAAAGTATAATATAATCACTTTAGCCCAGTTTAGTTGAAATTTGATTCTGAAATATGACATACTTAGCTTATGCCTGAAATATAATTGGGAGTGCATAAAAGTTCGCGACTCGCGTACATTAACAAATTTTATAAAGATCGCAAGTCATGGATCTTAAGGTCTGTGAATTGTGAACCTTTTAGTCTCCTTTTTAAAGTATATCGTATAAATTTTGATAAGCTGACAAAATCGGGAAAAAATCCCAGATTAAAAAGAGAGATGAAAGATGTGCAAAGTTTGGACAGTTTCAAATGATTAGAAGAGAAAATACCTACCTGTTTTCTACTATTTGTGACAAAAATAAAAATCATACCAAGGTTTTTCTACGGCCATTTAATTTATCCTTTATATGTGTTTTTGAAAGGTAATAAGGCAAAGGTAATAAAGTGTATCTTTCTTACAACTAAAATGTCTAAAAAATGTTAACATTCATTTAAAAATCTTGAGAAAATAAACTGAATATACTTGAGTAACCAAACCACATAGGATAAGATGCCTAATATCATTGTTAAATCAACTCATTTAACTATGATATTATTCTTTAAAACTCTCACAAACCCAAGTTTTGATTTTGGCATTTAACCTAATGCAATTTGTAAATTAAACTCTGATCAAAACTTATTGTTTCTTTTTGTTATTTTTGATATAATCTCAAAATTTCTAAAAATATAGTGACTTTAATAATGTTTTATAATATAAGGTTTTTAAATCTTTCATTTGCTTCTTTTGCCATAAAATTTCAATAATTGGCAGAGATCTACTTAAAAAAAACAATTTTACTTACACAATCTCCAAATTACAAAACATTAGGGACTTTTATTAATTTTTATGGTTGCAAAATAAAGTTATTAAATTAATGTATTTCATAACTGATTCTATCACTACATAGTATAAAACAAAGTCGCTTTCTCTGTCCCTATATCCCTATGTATGCTTAAATCTTTAAAACTACGCAACGGATTTTGATGCGGTTTTTTTTAATAGATAGTGATTGAAGAGGATGGTTTATATGTATAATAACATCCATCAAATAGTGGAAAAATACTGTTATTTTTGAGGTTTCTAATGTGATGTCGTAAATAATTACATTTTTTCCGCTTACATTGCAAACGCAGGCTGAACCCTACGAGATATATTAAAATAATGTACTAAGTATTGTACACATTGAAAAGGTCTACAGAAAACTCCGCGATGGTATATGTCTATCTCTTATGGTTATCCCACAATACCATTTTTTTGTCATTTACTTTTTACGACAAATAATGGCTAATTTTCGAAGCGATTTTAACCAATACAGCATTAATCCTTATCCAATTAAATACCTTAAATACATTGTTGATTTAATATAGATATATATGGCCCTTTACAGCATATGATTTAAATGAATATTTTCGAAGATATTACAGATTTAAAAATTGCGAGACGTAGCGTTTGCGGCGGTACCGGCCGGAGCGGGCCGCTATGTTTTTATATACAACGTTCACAGTTTTTCTGTAGTGTACTTAGTATCAGCATTGCACCTGTGCGAAGCCGGGGTGGGTCGCTAGTTTTTAATAATGTTAACAATTGGCAAATATATATTCAGAAAAATCGGAAAAAAATCAATTTTTACTTTTATAATTTTCTATGGTGAAAAATTGATGGTTATAAAAATATCTCATTTGCTTCCTGATTTTCTTAGATATGTCGACAATTGGCGAAGATATTAACGATTATATAACGCTTTTTCTGATAAAATTCAATTTTTCTTAAATTTTCAATATCTATTTTCTCGAAAACTATTGCATATGCAAAAAAATTACAAGAATACTTTTTTTAGGAAATTAATTAAGTTTTCTTTTTTATAATGAGCAATTTTTGGTTTGATGGTTTTTTTCACCGAATGGGTGGTTTTTCGGAGGTTGCGCGACATCCCCAGAACTGGTGGTTTTGTAATGTATAACCCTTCCACTAACTGAAGGAAATTCCAGCTTATGGTGAATTTTTAATTTACCGACTGAACTAAATATTCACATTTGGAAAGGTTAACAACTCAGATCCATAGCAATCATTCATTCCAGACAACATTCTGATTTGGAATTTGTCTTCCTCCGATATTAAACTATCTCCACTTTTTTGAAGGAGAAAAATATAAATACTAATAAACTGTACTTGTTTGAAAGCACACCTAAATACTAGTTAAATACTTGATAGAATGTGAATAAAACACAGTATAGTAACAAACGGCCAAACGACATATTTTTTTCAATTGTTTGAGTTTTTGGCTCATCTAGAGTCCAGCCCCTTTCGAACGATACCTGAGCCACCACCTTACCCTCTGTACTTTTCTCTATCCAACTGGACACTAATGCTATTAATATTATAAAATTGTCTCACCATACAAACAATAAATTATTAAAATTGAAATAATTACTATCATATAGTTAGTTTTATGTTTTATCCACACTTTATTACTCAACCTATATGAATCTACACTTGTAACACCAAAACTCAAGAATTACTAATATTGCAAGAAAGTGTTGACGGTTCTCACAAGTAGCGCTGATATTGTTCTCATATCACGAGTAAAGTTGAGAACACAGCGCTATGCTTTGAAACGCTACCTAATGATTGACTTATTCACCCAGATTTCACCTCAGCCGGTAAGACCCTGGCTTTTGCTTCCAATAGCGTAGGTTTGAAATTCCAAGCGACAGTGTTATCGCAAGTTAGTTTGTTAAATTTTTCACGGTTTCTCCAAATTTTATATATTCATTAGGTTGATAGGTAATTTAAAAATTTGTTTGTTGATTGATTTTCCTTTCCCGTGTGCACATATATCGAAGGTTTAGTATGGTTTCCCATCATTGGTACTGCTTGGACGAATAATGTTCCTTTCGTTCCGTTTACATATCGTTTCCAAACAGTTCCATTCCATATTGAAGCTAACGTATTTTTGATGCGTAGACTAGACCTCTCGAAAGCGGTAGTAGTGGGAACATTGTTAACTTTCAGTTCCATATTTTATATATACAAAATTGAATTGAAGAGTGTTGTGTCGTTAAATTTAAATATGGATGGCGAGATATTATTGGAACTGGTGAGGTAAAATACGGCCCTCTATGATTTTGATAATTTTAAATACACTTAAGAGAACATTTGGCAGCAAACGTATTTCACAACGCGCATGGAAGTAAATAAAAATTCACGAGTTTAACTATTTTATTACAAGAACATTGCTATATAAACATGAAAAATCATTACTGATTGATTATTAGGCTTTCACTTCTACTTTTTAAATCGCACGCATTTACCAATCAACAGAATTGTTGTAGAATGAAAAACATCTTTATAAAGATCTCTGATCTGAAAGGCAGAAGCTGTTGCATTTCCTCCCTATTGTGGCAATTTTCGTATGCGAGCTGTTGTAGAATTTTCGGAAATTAATGTGATAATCTTTGTTAAAATGTATGCAATAAAAATGTAAGACAATTTTTCCCGCGTATTCTGGTGCAGCATGTAATAGTCTATTAAATCGACACTTTGACCCGAAAGAGCAAAAGAATTTTCGGAACATCTTGGAGCACGAGATAATCTAAAGTTGTTGAAGAGTAGGGTCTAAATAAATTGGATTTCAGGGGAGAAGCTTCATCTCCTACCATAGCAAAAGTTGCCTTTCCGTTGTTACCGGGGAGGAGATGTTCGAAGATTTTCCTACATTTGAGCGCACAAAGATCCCTCCATCGCAGTTTTTGCCACATTATTCCATCATCTTCGGTGAATGTGGGCATCAACATACTACAAGTGATATCTTTTATTGCATGGCAGACTTCTGTTTATGCATACTATTGTTCGAAAAGAATCGTCTATTGCCTAAAATGTAAAAGAAACAATATGTTTTAAAACAATGAATATAAACATTTTATTCACAAGATCGACTTGCAAAAACAGATGGAATCAGTTGAGAGATCAATGAAAAAATAAGAATAGAGTTACAAAATCAGACCAAGCTTATAAAGTTGTGAAAAAGTGGCGATGTTAAGAACACATGGGTAAGTCCTCAGTGGAAGACCCAACAGATGTTTTTTGAAAGTTTTGCTGAAAAAGTAAAACACCACGCCATATCACAGAAATTTTGCTGAAAGTCGAAACATTAATTTGGTTCAACAACTGGAATTTGAACAAATTTTACCGAATACACAACATTTACATGCACCTCCGCAGTTTGAATAACAACAACCTACTAGATGTGCTATGTCGGTTCCCCACCAAAATCTAACAACATGCATGTAAATTCCCATAAAGAATTTTAAGCTTCATTTTACCGAAAGTTTGCTATTTCAAGGTCCGTCACCATCACGCATACGGGTAATGTTGGGGTCCGCTAGTCTGGTTTTGTCAAGATTTACCTGTCTACTTTTAATTACTTTTTACCTTGAATTACCTATTGTATTTACCTATCAATCATAAATTTCTCTACCTTCCAGAGGGCTCGGCTAGTCTTGTCTTGTCAGGATTTACCTGTCAATAACCTGTCTACCCTTAATTAGCAGATGGGTGTGCCTACTGTTGTCAGTATTTATCTTTGGAAAATATTGCCTGTATTCCATTTTTATAGAAATGAATTAATCTACATTGGGATTCGAACCGCTCTAGATTGGTCTAGAAGTCTATGGTCCTCTAAATTGGCCATTGTAAGGCTCCTGGTTAAAAAGACATGAACTATTCAATTTCAACGCTTTAATTCAACAACTAGCTCAGGGTCTATCGTAATGAAACGTACCCTTCGATTGCCGATTGAGAGTTGTACCCGAGGCGCCAACAGCTTTATTTATAAGATAAGAAAAACAACCTCAATCAAGAATCTCCGGCATTACGATGGTATTAGCTAGATGTTAAGATATAGAAAATAAAATAAAAATTGTTTTATTCACCAATTGAATAATGAATCAACAAAATTTAATAATTTAAAAATAAAATTTGAGGTTGAAATGAGCCATGAATAATGATAAAGTGAACTTTGACTCAGGAAGAAATTGAATTTAGAAATTTAATAATTGTAATGAATGCAACAATTTATGAGGATCAGCAAAACAGATAACTCTAAAAATTCAATTAATTCTGCCAGAAATGTCACCCTCCTTTGTATGTACGGGAAAATGTAAATAATAGAATACGAAACAGAAATTACCTAAATGCTAAGCGAGGGAAACACACATTACCATTGTCACTGTATGCGTCACCTTCAAAAAATTCTAGGAGAAAAAATAACCTATAACGAATGACAAGAAGTTACTAATTCTATTCAGAAAACATCAGGAAGTAGAATTCGAGACAAACAATCGAATCCCGACCCGCTTGAAAAATAGTACATCAATTCATTATGGTTAAAATAGTTATAAAATCAGATCAAAAAAATTGAATAGATGACATAAACTTGTCAGGATCTGATCTAATTAATCACCAATTCAAACAATATTGAAATCGCACCCTGCAACGGGGTTTATACCGTTATACCATAAAACCAGTGAATGCTAACGATATAAATCAATAGTATAATAAAACGCTCACAGTTATTCAATTCAAGAAATAACATTTATAACTTAGGTTGGGAGTCGCGAAGGTAGAATTTGAAAATTTCATGAAAAATCTAATATGGTGAATATAAATAGATAGATATCAAATGAAAGGGTTCGGTTAGTACAGTTTGAATTTTCTGAGTAAGTAAAATTTAATATGACTAGCATAAATAAGAAAAAAGATAATTCTGTCTTAACTGTAGTTTCATATGTATCAAATGAAAGGACTCAACTTGTAGAGAATGAAATTTTCATGGAAAATCCTATATGGCGGATGTAAATGGAAGAACTTCAATTTTGTCTTATTTTTACCTCTGAAAAACTGTTCGTAAACTAGTTTTTCCCATAAATTCAAGTTAATCTTAAAAGAACTAAATATTTTGAAGTTGATGTTGAACTGGTTAGTTTAGACCCCCCTTATATTTGAGAACCTCGACTTTTCATTCTTGCTCCATAGAAAACGAAATAAACTGTTTTATGTGACTTTTTTTATGAGAACCCAGTAGAAAATCAAAAATGAACTTGTGTATTTTTGAAACACGTTGAAAATATATAGTTAAAAAGCAATTTGGGAGTGTAGTTTTTATTTAAAAACAAAGTTTGTCTATTACGTTTATCTAAGCTTATGATTATACGAAATAAGAATAACCAGAATATAGCACATATTTATCATGCAATCCTTTACCAATCAATATTACTATAATAATTATAATTCATCTTCTTCTGATGTAAAAGCTTCAATTGGGTTGGAATTGTCGTAATAGAATCTCACTCAATATTTCCATACAAACTTTGCACAGCGAAAATATCATCGTTACTCAAAGTTATATTCGAGAAGTCTTTAAGATCTTCGTAAAATGCAGACATTGCCGGAATGGCCTATAAATAAAACTTGTTTTGATATACTCGTGTTTCGTTTTTGTTTTGCACCATTTTTCATCTTGATCCAGATGTATCTCGACTGTTGATCCATCACTAGCAGGAACAGCGCAATGCCTAAGAACAATTCCTGGATAATGAGGTACCCCTGAGCATTCCCTGTTTCCATAGATTTATGTGTACCCCTTCGACACGAGATAAATATATCGGGGCTGCTCTCAACTGTGTATTCAAATTTCAATCCGGAATATTTGCTCCATATTTATAAAATTCTATAGTCATTCTAAGCAAATGAGAGTTGGCAAATCTAACAAGCCATGTAATTTTTTTCCTAAACCATCTGGATGTTATTCTGTACTGGGTAGGATTGTCGTCCACCCCAGACATTTTTGTATTCATCAATTTGAAGCTCTTGAAACAACCTGAGTGCATCCTCGGTATCACTAAGATCGTTGGAATTTTGCTTTATAGCCATATATCACTAAATAGTTATTCTCGCTCGCGTGTACCACAAGGAAACAGAAAAAATAATAACATGTTGTTGAGAGCCAACAACAACTTTAAATATACTGGAAATGAAAGCCTAATATAGTATATGTAAAGTTGTTAACAGAGCAACATGTTATTGCTTATGTTTCCTTGTGGTATAAGTACTTCAATAGCCCAATCTCCGAAGATACCGATCTAGATTCCTTGTTTGATGGTAAATCATGAAGCCGATATTGGCCGATTTGGAAGAATTCCAAGAGAGATAACGGGTGGGCGTTCGCTGAGAACGTTAATGTGAGGGTTCACACCTTTACTCGAATCTTTTTATATCGAGTTACCAGCCAAAAGCAAACAAAGGAGCGTGTATAAATGTGAAAAATAACGATGATGTTTGTTTCGCATGGATAGTAACATCGGCACTATCCCCTCCTTCTAACCTACATTCAGATAGAGTTAGTTCTTACACGTACTACTCGGAAGTTCTCAAACTCAAAGGGATTCAATTTCCGATAACTATGCACCAAATCCCCAATTTTTGAATTATTTCCTTCCCCAAACACGTAGATGATATGCCTATTCAACTTAGATTCACTGATTCATTCATATTTGTGAATTCCTCCTCAGATAAGTTGTTGTCATACTTGCTCGAATTCCCCAATTTAAAATCACACTTTTGGGGAACTAGATGATGAACAATTTGGATTATTACCCTACGATTATGTAGACTTATTCGATCTTGAATCTCGTTTGCCTCCTATTGATGCGTTCTATCATAAATTGAAAGATAAGCCTTGTCCTAGAAGACAACCTGAGAGCTCAACAAGTACGGGAAAAATTTGCATGTCAAGACTTGGGGCAATATGTACTACTTATGAAGACAGATATATTGCTTCTAGCTGATGTATTTAAGCAATTCAGACGAGCCATCAAACATACAATATGGATCCTGTATACTACTTAACAGTACATGACTTTACTTTGGGATGGAATGTTTAAACATACGAAACAAGAACTTGAGCAATAGTTTGATACCAGTGACTACCAGGTTGATAACATCTCCCATGACCGATTTCGTCGGGTTGAGATCTAATTTATACGCACTAAAAATAACAACGACTGGGGATGATATTAATAGAAAGCTGAAAGATTTGGAAGCATCTGAATATGATGAATATGAATTGTCGAAACTATGGGGTTACGAAGAAGGCCAAGGGTGTAAAATATTCCGTTGTGAAAACAGATATTTATTTTGATGACTATATAGAGTGCTTCGAAGAGTGGAAAAATATATCAGTTTTGGAATATAAAAGATGTTTTTAATATTAAATTGGTATTACTCAAGTGCAAGTTCATCATGATTCGAAATTGAAAATATGTAATTCAAATGTAAGACGTTACAAGATTAGATAATTCTAGAAGTTTGCGTTTCCAACTCTAGCTACAGATGCTAAAAAAGTATAAAAACATATAAAAATTGAATTGAAACTGATTTTGTATTTTTTTTTCATACTTTGATTACATGAGAGGGAAACCTATAATATTCGAGAACATCGTGTGAGCCAGCAGTCGAATGTAGGGAGAGGAGATGCTCATTCGTAGTTTTCTTTAAGGTTTGGAGGTTATAGGCATAGGGAAATACCTCACTAGGGTAAAGAGTACCATAACTTCGCTGTTCAATAAAAAAATGATGTCTGGTAGGAAGAACTTCGGCAGGTCTCAAGTTTGACAGTGAAGTGGTGACTAGTTTGAGCTCATCTAGTCCGTGTATCTAGAATATCTCGTGGTGGAACAACAGACGAAATTTCTAATGAACACCGACCATGGAAATGTCTATAGAAAAGGGAGCGATCTCCCACCTTTCTACGATGTCCTAGAGAGGTCAATGAACTCGTAAATGTGACATCCAGTGGCGGCTTCTCGAAGGAGGTTAAAGAGGCTCAGCCTCCTCACCAATTTATCTTAATGATCATTCTCCATTTTATTTCCTGTTTCTCTGATAATTCTTTAAATTTTACAATTAATTCCCCGTTCTCAGTAGTTATTTTTAATCTGGCAACAGTGGCCAGAGGCTAGATTCTCTATATATCTCAAACGCTAAATACGCGTGGTCAACACAGTTGCCGTTTTCCAATCAGTTCAATTGCCAGATCGGGTAAAAGAGCGAATATGGCAACACCCTATGTAGGCTAGCTTCTCGTACGGAATCGTCGGTCGAATGAAATACGATTACTTGCTACCGCCCTTCCGCTAGAAGAATGCGACACGTGTCGTGTTCCGTTAGTTCTTGTTTTTGTACCGCGAGGCGAAGTAAGGTTAAGTAGTTAAGTTATAATTTATCTAATCGGTGAACGTTAAAATGATGAGTGACTTAGTTGCTGGGTTCTTAGAAAATCCATTTAGTGGATTAACATATGATAGAAAAGTGTTTTGTTAAAAATAAACGGCCTTTACCGGATTTGAAAGGATTAGTGGTGACGATGACAGGTATGTTTCAAAATCGAAATACACAATAAATTATATTGCTTGCTATTTACATCTGATACAACTTCATGTTGGGGGCACTCGGGTTATGATGATTTGAAAAATTTAGCTCGTGGTATAGACAGACATGAAAAATCGCAGGAACATATTACATCGAGTATTCAGTTTAAATTAACCGGTAAACAGAATATTGTTAAAGGAGGAAAACATATAATTTGGTAGACAAGAAACTACATTATAAACAACTTTTTTTATGAAATTTTAGATACTATTAAAAGTCAAATTGAGATTCGGTTTTCCGATTTACATGACTTGAAGTTTTTCGACTTGACGAATAGAAGATTTTTCGAATCTTTTTCAAAAGAGTTTCCCAATACACTTTTAGATAACTTAGTTCTAAAATATAAATTTTTTGATAAAATAGCACTGCACAATGAATTATGGGTTATATACCTACTCGGATAAAGATATTTTAGACCAGTACGACATTCACGCCGATATGTTAAAATATATGATAGACAATGATTTGCAACAAGTTTTACCTCAGTTTTATAAACTACTTTGTTTGACAGTCACCATTCCTGTCACGTCGGCATCGGTGGAGAGATCATTTTCTACTCTCAAACGAATTAAAACTTACTTGCGAAATACAATGGGCCAAAATCGTTTATACAATGTTAGTTTGACATCTACTGAAAAAGATTTAGTAAAACACTTGAAACAAAATGATACATTTTATGATAATATTATTGATCATTTTTCGACTAAAGACCGTAGAATTCCGTTAATAATAAAAAAAAATATGAAAAATTTCAAAAAAAAAAATAAAAAATATCAAAAATCCAAAGAAAAAAAAAACGAACAAAAAAATTTTTTGTCAATAGAAACTACACCTCCACGTTGGTTCTTGCTTGGCAACAATTAATTTTGTCACTGAAGTAGCTGGTACGGTCGCTGTGCAAAGGTTAAATTTATTGGCTGAATAGAGTATATTTTTACAAGAACGTTTTATGTCCAGCCTCCTCTCTTAAAAAGTTCACGAGCCGCCACTGGTGAGATCATCAATCAAACGAATATCTCTCTTCTGGGTAGAATCCAAGAGCTTCAGCGTATGTTTGGGAGTCGAACTTCAATCATATAAACAGTACTCCAGGACATGTCGAATCTGTGCTTTGTAGATAATGAGGGGCTGCTGGGTGTAAAGTAGCTCTTGGAAGCACGGAATAGAAAGCCAAGTTTTTGTGAAGCAGTTTCCGTTATCATGTTATTAGTGCCATCTACTAATTGAAGCTAACATTATATAAAATTGGAAAATAGAGAACTTTTCGACAAATCGAATTAAAACAATCAATTTGTTAAAATTTATTATAGAGGGTGTAATTATATGAAGTACGATTTTTATAATTTTTTCTCTATAGCTGTAAAATTGAGATTTAAAGTTAACATTATAAAAAATTGGAATACAGATAACTGTTAGACAATTGAACTGAATAAATTAATTTGTTAAAGTTTATTATAGAGAGAGTAATTATATGAAGTACAATTTAACTAATTTTTTCTCTTCAGGTTAGAGCTGTAAAAGTGGGAATATAGTTTAAGAATAATTTTGAGTTAAATGTTATTACTACATTGTTTTTTTGAATGATTTATGAATTTCTAAAAGTTCACGATGATTAAGGTAAAGACCTTTAGTAGCTAAATGTAAAAATTTTTGGAATTTGTTTCCGGTACAAAACTGATTATTCTCTGTGAGATGATTCGCAAATTGTATTATTAATATTTTGATCGCGACTCCCAAGTAATGAATGTTATTACTGGAGCTGACCCTTATCTATTGATACCTTCGCGACTCTCAAGTAATGAATCTTGAACTGTATAACTGTCAGCGTTTTATTATAATGTTTGATTTATATCGTTAGCATTCACTGGTCTCATGGCCGAGTTATGAAGACAACAGGCTTATAGATCAATGTATAGCGGTTTGAATCCCAATGCAGATTAATTCGATAATATAAGATTGAAATACAGTTAACATTTTCTAAAGATAAATCCTGACGAGACTACGCATGTCTAACATCTAACTGAACCATCTGGCAATTAAATTATTGACAAGACTAACCGAGCCCTCTGGAAAGTAGACAAGTAAATACAATGGGTAATTAAAGGAAAAAGTTAATTAAAGGTAGTCAGGTAAATCCTGACTAGTGGACCCTTCGTACATCGCAATATTTGAATTACCTACCTTAAACATACGCATAGTTTTTTATTTACTGATATTGATTCCCTGAATGTAGTATGTTTGTTGGTTTTTAATAACTGGTTCGATAAGGGAAAGTAATTCGTGAAATTTAAATTTTGTCATGTGGAAATATGTATTGATAAAATTTCATTTTTCAGCTCTCTAAATATTGTTTTATATTCTTCAATATTTCTCTTCTCTAAGATGTTATGCACCCAAAATCGTTGCTCCGCAATTACGGACCCTGAGTGACCACGTACATTAGTATTAAGGGAAGCTATTTTTTTGGAAGGATAGCATATATAGTAGTGCTCTATGTGGTTTTAAGAGCGATGTTTCTGAGTAATTACAGGCGTCTGGGAATTTAAGTGGGATCGGACCCCGATCTGACACGCACTTTATTAATTTGCCATGCTCTTGTGCAATCGTAACATTTCTAGTTAATACATCGAAGTTTAAAGTGTAATCACGGCTTCAATTATTTTTAAACCATTTCCTCAATGATACTATGGATTTACATAAAGTTCACGCCAAACTTCATCAAATAGCCATTTAGATTAATATCATTACGATGATTCTGAAGTAGGTATTTGAATTATTTTAATACATCTACGATTGTTCAACGAAATATGTCGATTTGGGTTCAAAGTTTTCGCTTCTATCATTCTGTAATAACAAGTGATCTCAATTTCAATTATTTTAAACGAATAAATAAACGAAAATTGTTTTAAGATGAGTGTAATTGTGTGCTTGATAAATATCTGATGTGCGATTTGTATTGCTCGGAATTTTGCACCAAGATAGTTTCCTTACATTACTTTGTGTTCACCTATATATCTTCAGGCACCTTTAATGTCTTTTGAGCGCATGGTATATTATATTCATTACCAGGGAGTACTTGTTAGTTATTCAAGTTGGAGTATACAATTATTTCCTAAAAAGTTCTATGGGGATTCATCATTGGAACAGATTGGATATTTCATCTTTCGTGAATTTAAACACACAAAAGTTGCAGCAAACTCACCTGAATTTTCACACAAAGTAGAACTATCAACATTCCCTTTATTAAACCATGAAATTCCTATTTTTACTATGAAAATAATAAATAACTTCTGAGCAAAAATCGGGCTGATATTCCATTCAACTCTCAAAAGTTTCAAGGAATTATTTAGATTATGAAATAAGGTAGCCTTATATATTCACTTCTGTTCAAATTGTTGATCTTCCATATCTCTTATATTTCTTCGTGGAAATAATATATAGCTTCTGATCAAAAGTCGAGATATCAGATCACCTACAGCTCTTACACATCGTACGGAATTATTTGCAATATTTAATCTTTTAAAACGGAATAGCTTTAAATATTTTTCATCTTTAATCTGTTGATATTTCTCCCGATCTCTTTATCCTCTTAAAACTCATTTCTTGAATTATTTAATTTCTATATATCTATGGTTTCGGCATTTACGTAGTGCAACATCATTTTACACAAAACTTGTAACATGTAATTTATAATAAATGCTGACAAATTGTTTCACCACCGACACTAGCATTCTCAAAGCTAGAAGTTATCCACTAAAGCTAAATTCAAGATTATGTTAACGAAATAATAAATAAAACTACTATAATTTTTAAATTATTAAAAAATATTTATTTATTATATTTACCTCGCCTCCCGTCATCTGTAAATAACGCTGCAATCCTAAATTCTAAACAGTCTGTAAGGAAAGCATTTATAAGAGAAGGTCTGTAAACATGATGTTCCTGGTTATCAGCGAGGAGATTCTCGTCAACGCGATATTTCATATTTCACTCATAAAGATAATCTTAACGAGCAATAAAAGGTTATGAAAAGCAAAGAGGAAATTGGCAATGGAAAAGAAAGCATCGTTCGGAAGTGCAATAGCTGATAGAGCCCGACAAATTATGAAAAATAAAACCGATGCATTCAATCTAAAGAAAATGCCTCAAACAGCTTTGAACGTTGCACGCAACATAATCAAAAAATAGGTTGTGATAAAAATGTTCAATTACCAAGAGTACTTAATTCCGCTCGGCTTATCAGTTCCTGGGGCATTGGCGGGAGGTGGAGCAGACATTCATTAATTCAAGGCGGTCAACAATAGCAACGCGGCTGGAAAAACCCTAGAGGAAGCGGAAATACATTATAAAACAATGAAGCTCTAGATTTGGTAAAACAAAGATCGGGTCTATATTTGAAAAAATACAGCAAAAGATTGGTCTATATTTGAATAAGTATCCTCAAAAATTACCAGTAAACCTACCCAGAAGCCCTCAAACCGACCTCGATATACAAAAAATCCCTAACACTGGAAATTCTTCATTTTAGAGGAGTATTTGTGCCTGATGAAATGCCATCTAACGGACCGTGGAAAAAGAAATGCGGAATAGTTAATTAAGATAGCTCGGACATTGAAGGCTCTCACTAGGTTAGGTTTAAGAAAATTGGTGATAGTTTTCTATTATGATAGTTTCGGCAATTTATATCCACCTCACGAACTAGTGGGTATTTCAAAAAGTGTAAGATAATTTTCAGAATATAACACTTATAATTGTGGACAGTTATGTTTGGCATTCCTTTATAACTCTTCAGTAGCAGTCGAATAGAAAAGGTATCATGGGGAAGGAATGTAAATTAGATGTATTAGAATATAAAGAGATTGTCATAAAGTTTTTATCAATAATGTCTCAGGCTTTCATGTAAGAGTTCAAGCTTATCAGCCCATTTTGATCCACTAATAGAATTGGATCTTCATTAATATTATTCTAATGCGCTTGTTGGTTTGCATACGTATAGTAATATCCCGAACATTAAAGAAGGCTATAATTTGGTTGAGATGAAGCAAGAAGAACGTGATCGAATGGTATCTATAAAATCTAACAACAATACTCTACACACATAGCTGAAGGGTGATTTAAAAGTGAATTTCATTTCAAATGATAGCATAAGCAAATTTTTGGGATTGAGCATCAACAAGACTTCTTTCGACAACATCACACTGGTTATTCTGGATCAGAATTGGAAAATCATAAATTTTTGTGGAGGAGAAATCATTATACGTTTGGAGTTGAAAAAGACCGCACCAGATAATGGGATTGCCTGATGAATACTTACCAGAAATCGGTACACACGACGAATTCATCAGAGAAGGTTTATAGAATAGGCTTTCAATAATAAAAGATATCCAAATAGTTATCATCAATCATTATCTACAACGAACTCAAAGGAGAAGGTTGCCCAGCAGTACTTTCATTGGAGAATATCAATTTTATATTTTCATAATAAACACTCATTAAAGTATATAATATCTCATTTTCATCCATGTCTGCTTTGTTCATCGAAGCACAACAAACGAATGGTGAGGATGAATGTGGGCTAACCAATAATTTTGTAGCGTTTTTATCTTAAAATATATTAGTTATGATTAGAACGGGAAAGAGATAATAATAATAAAGAGAGAGTTCCCAACTGTGGATACACTATAACACTAATAAGTACAAAATAATCACCCTTAACCACTAAAAAATTTAGTGGATAAGGGTGATTATTTCATAATTATCAGGGCAGAACATAGATAAAGTACATGATCCTGATATTCTTAGAACCATTAGAGATTATTTAACATACGCCGAACATGAATCGATGCCTCTAGCTATTTCCGGATTGTCGTATAAAGATGCAATTAATTCAGTTCACAATGATAATAAAAGACATTTATGGATCCCGCTGAATTTCCTACTGGGCCTATTCATCGACTATATAAAAATTTTCAGTTGTAAACACAAGTTTCGATTAATTACTGTTCTACCATAAGTTTAATAATTGCGATGATCGAATTATCTGTTAATATATTTGTGTACGCTACAAATCAATTTTGAATATATCCTTTTCTAGGGTTCTCAAACACCTATTTATTGTGCCACAGAAGATTTAGTTAACGAGACTGGTCTTATGTACAGAGACTGCAGGCACTACAAATCCAGTTTAAAATTCGATCCTACCATCGCTTCAGAACTTTGGAGAATTAGTGAAGAAATGATAGCAGTTAAAGAAGAAATTTCCTAATTTTTGCAGTAAATCTTCATAGCTATTTCATCAGAGTGACTGTTCACAATATGCTTTTGAATATGGGCATAATTGGAAAGGAAAATACTTACTGTTTTCTTATTCTAGTTTAGGTTATTATGCGTTGTTGTTGAATAATATAAAATAATAAACTTAGTTTGGAGTTATAAATGAGATTTTAGAAATGAATTAAAAAAAAAAGAAACGTGTGGCACTCGGGGACTGCCGCGGTAAAGCTATTGCATAGCATTTTTTCTCAACTTATGCAATTATAATTATTTATCATATTGAGAATTTAAACTATATATGTGTGTGTGTGTTTGTGTGTATAAAAGAGGGCTACTTTTAAGATCGCTCATTTTAATATCAAAAATTTAGGTTGTTTTTATAGCAGTATTATACCGGGATATCAAAAATTATCTAGGTCAAGGGTGGTTGTGGAATCTAAATCGTATGTCTTACTTTACGTTTGAAATAATTATGTCACTGTCACACTGACATCATCAATAACCTACCTGATTATTTCATAATTATCAGGGCAGAACATAGATAAAGTACATGATCCTGATATTCTTAGAACCATTAGAGATTATTTAACATACGCCGAACATGAATCGATGCCTCTAGCTATTTCCGGATTGTCGTATAAAGATGCAATTAATTCAGTTCACAATGATAATAAAAGACATTTATGGATCCCGCTGAATTTCCTACTGGGCCTATTCATCGACTATATAAAAATTTTCAGTTGTAAACACAAGTTTCGATTAATCACTGTTCTACCATAAGTTTAATAATTGCGATGATCGAATTATCTGTTAATATATTTGTGTACGCTACAAATCAATTTTGAATATATCCTTTTCTAGGGTTCTCAAACACCTATTTATTGTGCCACAGAAGATTTAGTTAACGAGACTGGTCTTATGTACAGAGACTGCAGGCACTACAAATCCAGTTTAAAATTCGATCCTACCATCGCTTCAGAACTTTGGAGAATTAGTGAAGAAATGATAGCAGTTAAAGAAGAAATTTCCTAATTTTTGCAGTAAATCTTCATAGCTATTTCATCAGAGTGACTGTTCACAATATGCTTTTGAATATGGGCATAATTGGAAAGGAAAATACTTACTGTTTTCTTATTCTAGTTTAGGTTATTATGCGTTGTTGTTGAATAATATAAAATAATAAACTTAGTTTGGAGTTATAAATGAGATTTTAGAAATGAATTAAAAAAAAAGAAACGTGTGGCACTCGGGGACTGCCGCGGTAAAGCTATTGCATAGCATTTTTTCTCAACTTATGCAATTATAATTATTTATCATATTGAGAATTTAAACTATATATGTGTGTGTGTGTTTGTGTGTATAAAAGAGGGCTACTTTTAAGATCGCTCATTTTAATATCAAAAATTTAGGTTGTTTTTATAGCAGTATTATACCGGGATATCAAAAATTATCTAGGTCAAGGGTGGTTGTGGAATCTAAATCGTATGTCTTACTTTACGTTTGAAATAATTATGTCACTGTCACACTGACATCATCAATAACCTACAAATTTCATACCTATTTATTTCAGTTGTAAAACAATAATGAACTACAAATTAAAAATTATCTTGGTCAAGGGTGGTTGTGGAATGTAAAACGAAATGTTAACTTTGAACCTTTTACAAGGTCGCAATAGCCACAAACGGGGTCGAAAACTGTTTTAAATTGGTTAATTTTCGATAAATCGAATGACGTTCAAGTGAGGAGCTCGTAGCTCGCGAGTTAGAAAAGTACAAATCTTTGGAACATATGTCTTTGCGAGGACTTTTCGCATGCGGTTTTCACTCCATGTCGTTAGTTTATGAACGGGGCCAACTAAATAGCATAGTCTCGGGCCCCAAAATGTCGATTAAATAGGAAAATTTAATTAAAATAGAAACAGGTACTCTCAGGTCTCAGCTACGCGCGTCTAACGTATAAACTCTAACGGACGCGTAGCGAGCTCCTCGAGGCATTTGTCAGAATGATTACGTTCGTAGCTAATTACATGGGACGTCTGGCGTTCATGCAATTGTGTTTTTATACAATTCGAACCTTCTAATTTCGATAGGCCACGTGAAAATCCCGGAGTCTAAAGCGGTAGAGTGTTATAACATTCGTATAAAATAGCGAAATTTCTCACTTTTAGAAACTTCAAATTAATTAATTTGACACAAGTTTTGATAAATACTGCATTTGTGATAGATAAAATGTATGTATATAGAGTACTCCCTCATTTTCTTTCACTATTTTTTCATCACTTTCTTCATTAATAAATGCACTTTGTTTATTCATATTTAAAATACTTTATACACAAATTTTACGCGTAAGCTATTCACCAGCAACTGCTATTCACTGTTGTGGCATTATAAAGATATGATAGATACCTATACACTTATATACTTTCTCACAAACAGCTGCTTACGTATTCGTCCGATTTCGGAGCAGCTTGTCTCGATCCGTGCGAGCTTGGTACAGTCGTACTATATACATACACGTTAAGCGAACGCTCGGCCGAGCTACATGTTAGGTTATTTTCGTTGCGGAATTTCTTGATTAGGTCGCCGCGCTGTTAGGTTCTTTTCGTTACGGAATTTCTTGATTCGGTCGCCGCGCTCAAAGCTCGCGATTAAAGCTATATGCAATAGCTTAAAAACATGTATAATCAAGAGCTAAAACATGAACAAAAATTCACAGATTTCGCAAACTTGCAACCATCGGGGACATTGGAAATAATAACACCATATTTTATATGAAACATAATTAACTGCTTATTACAGACACAATAGGCTATGAACAGAAGCCTGAAGATGTGAATCATGTTTTAAAAATATGTCTATCGATAATAAGCCATATTTTTTATGACAACTTCACGCCTGTGAGACATATATAATATCTCTATTAGAACATTTGAACAGAAGATTACTTTTTGATCTGGAATTCTGTATCGATTATCTCGAATCCGATCATCAAAAATTGCTTGTGAAACATAAAATACGCTTTTACTAGACAAGTGTTGGTTTTCACACAGTTTACTGGTAACAGACAATTCAGCTTCACGCTTTCTTTGTCAGTTCAACTGCAAGAAAAGTCACGTGATTTGGCATCAACAGTAGAGCATGTTCACGAAATCGTGAATATGCTTCAAGAAGAACAAAAAACTGCAGAAGTATCGTTCAGCAAAATTTTTATAGCAGCTGAAAAGCTTGCACACGATACATTCGATATGGAGCTGAAAGTTCCGAGACTCACGTCGAAGCAAACAACTCGTTCCAATTATCAAACAGACTGTTGAATCGTACTTTCGGTCTGCTGTTTTTATTCCTTGCCTCGATACGCTGATTCAGAATTTGTCTGACAAATTTCTTAATGAGAACGCGGGAATCTTATCAAGCTTACAGATAATTCTCCCTGGATTTGCTGTAATTGAAAAAGTAGATGACTTGCATCATCTTTCGCCATACTTTGATGATCGAGTAAAAGCTGAGTATAAGTTGTGGTGTGAGAAATTATCGGGACTCGACAAAGATGCCGAGGCTTTACAAGTATTGGATTTTTGTGACAAGAGCAGGTTTCCAACAATCAAATATCTATTAACAGTTTTGGCAACTCTTCCGGTCACAACGGCTAGTGTGGAAAGGTCATTTTCGACAATGAAAAGAATCAATACTTACTTACGTAACTCAACGGGCAACGAAAGACTTAGTGCACTCGCCGTACTGTCAATTCATGGAAACTTAGGTATAGATCCGAATGAGGTTCTTGAGATTATGGCAGCAAAGAAATCGCGAAAGTTAAAATTTTAAATTTTGTCTACTGAAATTGACGTTTCAGTTTGACAATTGATGTGTATGTGCTTGACTGACAATTAAAATACAGTGATGATATTAATAACAATAAAGCAGTTTTCCACTAATGAGTCCAACTTTAATAACAAATATCCTTGCAAGACACCAATCAACCATTACCGCCCTCCCTGCCCCCCAAAAAATTATTACTACGTTTTGGGCCCCCCCAAACCAAATTTCTGGCTACGGGCCTGGCTATGAATGCAGTCTCCCCTTAAAACTCGCATTATCATTTGCCATTTTAATCTTTGTTTGGCTTATAGGGAGTGTTTAATGACACTTGATTAAAAATTGCGTATATCAATGACAATCAATGTTTCATAGTTACAAATTCAGAAAACATTGATACGTGCATGTGAATAATTTAGAACACATTTTAAGATTTTTATTTAGTTATGTACATAGTTGGGACATAATATATAGATTAGTTTTCTGGATAAGTTGGCAGTCTCTGCAGTGCACGGTTATATAATACTTTCAGGAATAGTTGTAGGCCTGCCTTTAGTTCCTGTTCGACTTAAGGTGCGTCCAGACTACTCATCATCATACTCGTCTGGTCTGCATCCAAAATGACTTCTGTTCAATAATGCCTACTCGTGGGAAATATCCCGATTCGTGGGAAATTTCGATGTTTAAAGGCAAAAAGGAAATGTTTACTAAGAGTCTCATATTCGTTTTATCTAATGACACTTTAAATCCTGTAACCGCGTTTCGAAGCTCTTCACTGTAGTAAAGCTCATAATTTGTGAATAATTATTTTACTTTATCGAATAAGGAACACGTATATTGGTTGCAGCTCTCGGAGAGGTAGTTTATATAATTGTAGCAGAAGCGTGTATAAAGTAATAATAATACCGGATAGGTATATTGTTGTTAAGTAATATAAAACGTGCAGAGAATAGCCATCCATTCGTTGTAAGGGTTAAATTTGCATTCGGTCCAATTCATAACAGTGTATAGTTAATAATATAGTCATCATAAGGTAATGAAACAGCTGTCGTATGCATAAAAACCACGAAACAAAATAGTGGAATTGGTGGAGGATCATAAGTGCGGAATGAGTAAAAACACTCCGCTCTTGGTGAAGTAGTATAAGTACGCACCAAAGAAAGGTATATAAGAAAACCGGACCGCCAACAGCGTACGGAGCAAGCGAAAGGATCCACTGAAATAAGACGCCTGAGAAAACCTTCTGACCGAAGCTTATTGAGCATACATTCAAGACCAAAAGAAATGTAGTAAAAAAATGATAATTCCAAAATAAACAAGTACATGTAATTCCGTTAAAAAAAAGAGATAATCTCACCGCTTCAATAAATGTTGAAAAAAATGTGCATTAAAAGGAAAGTTTTGTAATTGAATGTTGAAGTTAACACCTTCGGAAAGTACAGATTTTCGGGAATTAGCGCTTAATTGCTGGAGGTGGGTGTATTTATACCGCGACTACCCTGGGGTACAGTCATTAAAGGTGAAAGGGTGAGAAGTTCTTGAAACTGACGAGATTGTCAGTAATTTTCTTCCTTATTATTTAAAGTGGTGCGAGTTTGACGAAACGGGCAGGCGAGCATTCGGATCTGAAAATGGCAGACTTTCTATCGAGACAGTTCTGTCTGAAGTAAGTTAAGGGTACTTCTCGGCAAGTTGGCAACCTCAACAGACGGTCGGCTACACCATTACCATGATTAGAAAACCTGCAATCTGTCGACACGGAAGGGAGGACATTCCAAACTGAAGAGGTGTAACGATGATATTCGTTTCATACAGGAACATAGCGTACGTGACGTCATATTAAACGATTTAAAGTATCAAACATTAAACACCTCTATATTGAGGAGTTTAATTAGGAGTTTATTTTAGTAAAATTTTAAACCGTGCTGCCATTATTCCGAAAGCACATTCTACTGTCACTATTGCTCGATTAAAACGGTAGTTCTGAAGATAATATAATTTTCTTTAGATCGTATTTAAGAAACATGTCAGGTATCCAAAAACTGAGGGTCAGAAACAAATTTCAAAACATTGTTATTGAAGAACTTTCAGGGTCATCACTCAAATTCTCCCTTATCCTCTGTTTGTTGTACTGGTCCTTCAGCAAATTGCCCCGAATTAACCCCTTCGACTGGTTAGTTCCATTACACCTTCCGAGATACGTTCCTCCTACAGCTCCGCTACAAACTGATCCGCTGCACAGTATCTTGCAGGGTTTTATACGAATAAAATGTCAATATGAAATATATTTTTTTAAATTCAGTTCTTGTTCAATTGGTTAAGTTTCTGTAGAACATTTCTGAATAAAGTTCGATATTCCAATGAAATTTTAACTTCTACTTATAGGTACTTACCTTAGAATCAATCTATCTTCTACTGTATTAGGATCTTGAAAGTTTGTAGTACAGCGAAACACTCACCACGTATAGCTCCTACAATTGCATCAAATGTTTTTGGGGCTATTCGTGTGTATTGGCGAAATGGCGTTTCCATCTGTACGTAGTTTTAAGTATAGATGATGGCATTTTTTACAAAATTTCCTGTTTTTGAATTTTTATGAGAAGATCGCTTTCTCTTTCTGTTTGTCATTATTCTTCTCAACATTTAAAGAGACAAGCAATACACGATTTAGATTTGCCATTGTTAAAACGCAATGCATCGATTTTGTAGTGTGCATAGTGGTCATGAACGCATTTTTCGCATTTCGTCCAAGTTCTTTGTATTGCACTTCCGCATACTGAGTCAGAGATTTCCCTCTCAATATCCATCGTCTCCTTTCGAATCCATCCCATATTCTTCCAGCGCGGTTTGGAAATATCAAACAGCCCGCTCCCCTGCAAAGGTGAGAATGAAAATAAGGTATACCGTTGTTCACTTCACAGCGAATGCAATTATAATAATAAATGAATCTAATTGTATTCCCATAGTGAACATAAATTTATCTATCTCATGAGCTGATGAGCTAAGCTTTCAATGATAAACTAAATACTTGCTATCTGTGGATTAGAGTGAAGTTTATAAGTCAAGAACACTATAATTAACATATTTTTTATTCTTAATATATTTAAAATATCATTCATACACGTATTATTTCACTTCAAGCATCACCATTCTATGTAATATAAATACAAACATTACACTGACCAGTCGAAAAATTCGCAATTTTGTTACTGAAACAAAATTTCGTACTTTTCAGACACGTGAACATGTAAAATATTTAAATCAAACTAGGTATGTACAGTTTGAATAGATTCAAATATCTTACATGAATATGCAACATAGCTGGCAAGATAAATTCAGTAGCACATTATGCTACGTTCACTCTGTCGATATCCAGTAATCCACTATCATGCTCATGAGAACGAACTTAATTAGATGGACGAGGTTTCAAGATTAATGACGATCCTTCTGATAGCTACACTTTCAATAGGTAGAATAAACATGCTGTAGAATGTTAATCAAAACATACGTTTATAAATATCTGATCCAGATGTTTTGTTTCCCCTTCATGGATGTACCTTTATGAACTGACCAAGTGAATTCAATTTCACGCAACCAATAGCCACAGTATAAGGTATTGTGTCAGATAAAAGACCATTATTATATTATATTATATTCCTTCATTAAAAGGAACACTGGGGAAAACAACCCAATTGTAAAATAGAAGTAAATTTGCAATGGCACCGCGAACTCATTAGTTCTCTTCATTTCATCAGCATGATAGTATAATACAGGTATGATATGTTGAATAAAAAAATAAATGTAAATATGGATCAATACCTTCCCTGAGCCGTTTAGAAAGTACAGCCAAATTTACAATATTTTTATTTTCATGCGACTATGTTGACATTATGAATTGAAAATATTTGATAGATTACCAAAAGTGGAGATCACATTAAAATGGTTCAAATCTTGAGTGAACATGGAGTCGAGACCGACGTCAATGATGCTTTCCATCACTTTATAAAATATTGTCCTATTTTATTATTGTTTAGTTGTGAATAAAACAATCGCCAATTTAATGAGTATACTCATACTATAGTATCATTATTTTCATAACTAGAACGTAAATTATGTAATCCTTTTGAGATTATTTTTGTATAATCTCTGAATTTAATAATTGCAGAACTTCTTACAATTACATCGCCTATACAACAAGATTTATTTTATATAAATAAATAAGTAATGCTGGAAATTAAGAAAGAAACAGATAATAGCAGTTTAGTAAAAATGTAGTTGAGATGATTTAATTAATATTTTCGTAAACTGGAGATCTGTCTGAAACATAACAATATTCAACAAGATCAGTAGTTTTGCCACTAAGTAATGATGAATAATAGATATCCTAAAATAAAACATTCCTACCTGTAAGTAGTACGTATTTGTTCTTATTTATATGTATTGCAAAATAATTTTTAATGCTAGCTACTTTATTCTCGGTAGATCCGACATGGGAGTATCGTTTGTTGTGAACATGCGAAGTTGCTTTATGAACATCTTCCTTTACTGAGGTTCTATTTGTCATTTCTATCAACTCGGACACATGTACTTACAGCGCAAGTTGATGAAAAATATATATGGAATTCGAGATGTTCAAGATTACAGCTGGAACATAATATTATCGTAGAACAAGATCAGATACGAATGTTATGTTAATGTCATTTCCTCAATAACCTGATCATACAGATCATACGCAACAAATAATAAAATTCATATTATATTCCTTGTCTATGAATGGAATTGTCAGACTTCCCAATTACTCTATGGTTTGGGTTTGTGCGTTTAAAACTGCACATTATTTCAAACTTTTATAATACATATTATAAAGGAGGAAGGTAATATTAAAGTCAAGTAATATGCAACTGAACTGAAGAATTTCCCCTACAAGCATTTCACTGATGGTAGAAATAAATACAACCTCCAAACAATAGTATATAATAAACTATGGAAGAGTTCACACTGTGGATACCATATAACGCTATAAACATGGAATAATCGCCCTTATTCTCTAAAAATTAATAGGTTTGTCTTGAAAGTTAATGGACCAAATCGTATTTTCAATATCATTAATTAGGTAATTTCTTAGAATTCCTTTCCAAATGAAAACCTTTATTTTCAGTGGATAAGGGTGAATATTTCTTATTTATAGTCAATGATATAAGTAGCTTATAAAAATAAATTTAAATACTTTCAGTAGGTTGAGAGATGAAAAATATGTATTTTTGGAGATTTCTTAATCGTCTTTTATAAGAGTTGAAATTTACAGATTTTGAAGTTTTTCATTATCTCTTAAATTAATCTTCTCGTTAGTTTAATTGTGGTGTTTCAAAATATTCCCTTGATAAGTCAACATTTCAGAACGGTTTTAAATAGGTATATCCGATAATTGCTGATAATTTGATATGAATATATTAATATGGCACTGTGTTAATATTGAATAAGAAGATCGTCAAATATTCTATAAGTCGGCATGCAGTATGCAAGGCGCAAATGGTCAGATTAGTGACATTTTCCATCAAGTAGGAAATTTCATTTCACAAATGAAAACCTATTACAGTAGCTGATGAACTGATTAATCAACCAATTTTATGTTTTGTTTTAAATCAAACCAAATAGAACGTTTTATGACTCACTCCAGGGTGAATAAAGAAAATGGGATAGCATTTGGAAATATTTGATAATATACAGATCGAGTCAATGCGACCGTGGTACAGGGAGAGTGGAACCGAGCCAGGTAGATAGATAGACAAAAAGAGCAATTATAGAAATACGGGAAAGGGGTAGGCGTGTCAACAGGAATCGCGTCAGTAACCCGCCGGAGATGTTGCATGAAATAATAGATAAATTATTCATAATTTCTTGAGACGAACTGCCAGCATAATAGCATTGTATTATTTTGATCTTATCACCTAGTTCTAGCACCATTTTTAGATGATTATTTATGCTTACCACATTCGCTCTTGTTTCAAGTCAAATGAATTGAATGTTTTTGTTAGTAAATTTAAGAATTTAGAACTGAACGGGTGTAATCAGGACATACTTGCAAAGAGATTTAACATCTTTCTGCATACTGGTCTGTCGGGCGTTAAGGGACAGAAGGGGAACGAACAGGCGAGTTATAATTCACGTATCACGACCATTCTGTTCCAGGTAGGGATAATGCAATCCTCATCTTCGTCGGTTCCATAGAGATCAAGAAATGACAAGCTCTAAGAATCTCTATCTAATATGTTGATTAGAAATTTAGAAAAGAAAAAACTCGTTCGCATGGATGTGGGCCAAATTAATGCCATTCAAAGTTTTTGGAATATATCAAATATGAAGTTGATTATCAGAATTATTAACATTTAATTGTGTACCTACTCGCATAATAAAACATAGAATTTCCATAACATGCAATTGGTAAAAATTTTAATGGGCGTCAAATTCTACTAGTGCTGGCAAAAACCGGTTAATCGGTTTCTAATAAAACCGGTTTCGGTTAAAATCGATCAACCGAATACTCTATTTCAAAACCGGTTTTAACTCACACCGAAATCCGGTTAACGGTTAACCGCGGTTTGATAAACCGAAAGCCGATTATTCGGTTAATCTGTTTTCGTCTAATCGGCTATGGGTTAACAAAACTTCTAGTAGATTGATTAAACGGTTTCCGGTTACTATGTAACGAACTACGGATATTTTTTTAAGTATACATAATTAATAAACACTATAAACATAAACAGATTACAGAACATAAATACCTGCCAGTTAATACGGATTTCTGAATAATTGGCATACAGATATTATTTTGTTTCCGCCATTCTATGTCAAAATTAATATTCTACTTTGTGTGACAGTGTTTTGTTTTTGGTTGTTGGTTGTTGGTTGACTAAAACAGTTGAAGCAGCAAACTTTTAATTTTTGGCATTAGCGAAATTTTATTTTAGGGTCGTGTCTTAATTAATAAGATATAGAAAAATGAGATTAAGCCCACTGTGTCTAGGTAGGAGTCTAGTAAATTTTCTTGGTTCTAGTACAATTATTGATATTGTGCGTCATCTGTACATTTCGGAAAATAACTGAAATCCTATGTGCGTTAATGCACCAACGTACGGAAACCTTGATATATGTAGGTCAGACGCGTATTTTTGTGATAAAAGATAAAATTGACCAAATGAGTGAATGTTGGAAATATTTCAAGAAATCTGAAAGCAACCTTCATGTACTATGTTTATTGTGCAAGTGTAAATTGAAATACACAAACGGCACCTCTAATATGTGGAATCACATAAAAAGTCGACATGTACAAATTGAAGCGAACTTAGCCAGAATAGAATTTGAAAACATACTTAAGTAATACTTATAAAACTATTATATTTTCCATTCTTAAGTAACTTACACTGGGGCATTCTTTGTTTAGGATTTTTAGATTGAATCAAAGTAAATTTAAAACAAAATATTGTAAAATGTACAGGATATCCCTGGATAGGGATAATGCTGCGAACATTGTCAGTGCCTTAAAAAAATCAACATAGGTTAACGAAAGTGTTTGTTGCTTAGCTCAAACTCTGCAACTGTGTACAAATAAAGGCCTTGATATCGAAAATATTCAGTAGCTTCTTACAAAATATTCTGCTATAGTAGGACATTTCGAGCATTCGAACGTGGCTACCAAGGCTCTTAAAGAATCTCAAAATCACACAGGACTACCAAACCATAAATTGATTCAATACGTCAAAACGAGATGGAATCGGATTGTGGCTTCTTTGAAACCGTTCACTTCAACTACAGCAAATATGAGCTCCGAAAACTCCAACAATATTAATAGTTTTGCTAATTGTACAATACAATAATTTCTTAAATTCTGATGATGAATTTGCTTTGGATGAAATAACAAAATTTAAAGAGATCTAAGCAGCTGAGATCAAGATTTGATTTAATGAAACTGTAGGCGTTTGTCAGACAAACGCAGTGAAATTACAAGACATTCCATTTTTTAGACACCCGTTACAAAATCATGAAAGCAATTTTGAAATAATTGTAAAAACGTAAGTCCAAAATCAAACAACTCTTGTCACAAAGTACGATTACTACTGGTCCCCCAGGATGAGACAATGACTCACTTTCACAAACTGCGTTAGTTTTCCTTTTTCCGACAAAGCAAGACAAAACTATCAAGTTACAACTGTAACTATCAAGATCCTGTAGAAAGAGAAATGGAAATATATTCCAAGGAGAATCAAATCGCCAATAACTCATCGCCACTAGATTGGTGGAAAACAAATGAGCCTAAATTTCCTCTCGAGTCAATTAACTCAAATATCTTGCCGTGCCAGCCACTTCAACTCCATCAGCGCGAGTATTTTCTGATGCAGGAAACATAGTTTCAGCTAAAAGAAGCTGTTTTAAACGAAACACAGTAAACATGTTGGTTGTTCTCAACAATAATCTTAAGCTTAAAAAATAAAGTAAACACCCTTAGGCTAAAAAAACGTTCTAATGTTAGGTTGTTGTTGAGTTTAATTTTTATTATAAGATTGTTTTGCATTACATTTTAGCTCGAGTTTATTTTTTTTTTAAATAAAAATAATTGTGATAGCTTTCTCATTAATTTATGGAGTTTTAATTCCCGACTTCAGTCAGCTTGTGTCAATGTAAGTATTCGGTTTTCGTAGAAATAAATAATTCGATCATGCAAAAAACGAGAAAAAATCAAAATCGATTAACGAGTTTCTAATAAAACCTGTTTTGGCTAAAATCGGTTAACTGAATAATCCGTTTTTGTCAAAACCACGGACCCGAAAACCGAATAACCGGTTTTTGGGTTGGGTCAAAACCGGGGTTAACCGTAAAATCGGTTTCAGTTGCCAGCACTAATTTCTACTATCATCGCGACAGAACAAAATCCCCTGGGGAAAGTTTAACCTTCTCGTTAATAGGCGTATCGCTTCTACACCTCAGACTAATATAATATCTATATAACTATTTGGCTAATTGGAAAAGCATTGAACAAATGAAATGTGATCTCCATTTATTAGTACTAGTGAGATAAGTGAAAAATATATTGTGATGCCGGGACCCTGATTACACGAATGTTATTATAATATACAAGTTCATAAAAATTGAAATGTTGAAAATGAAGGCAATCTCAACTTGTAACGGTATTTTAGAAAAGTCAAGCTTTACAATAAGTACAACATTAGACTTGACTTTTAAATCATCTGTCACACATTTTAGAAACGATACGATTACAATATAAAACATTTATATGATTTTTGACAGATTCTTGTTTTGTCATGATGTTTTTGCTATAAGCCGTATTGTCATTACTATGATGCCATTATTTATGTCTACCTCTTTATCATATTGGCAGTACATAGTACGTCATGTCATTCTAGAAAAAAATATGCCTAATTGTACAATACACAAATTGGCGTTAAGTTTTCTTTTTTAAATATTAGAATTCTTTACGAAATTCAACCAATTACTAAAATTGATGTCATTTATATTGATTTTAAAGTATATGTGCATTGTACACAACAAATATTATTTTATCTTATTCATATTGTTGAAAATTGGCTCAATGGCTAATATTATTACGTCCATTATTTAGAATATCCACCAAACATTTTAATGAAACAGAAGAAAAACGTTACAATTTCCTTTGTAGTTCAGAATGAAAATTAGAAATGTTTTATTCATAATACATCCATTGTTTGATGAGATTTTGTAAGAGATTCCAAAAGAACGAAATTTTCTGGGTTTTCGGACCGACGAACTAATAATTTATTATTAGTCAGTGTACCAGCCTCCATCGTTTCTATTCGGTAATCTGCATCTTCAGTAAACAAGTTTCCAAAGGATTATTGCCTACTTAATTTCTTATTAAAACTGGTTTATATTTTAATACATGTATTTGCAGTTACAATGGAATGAGGAACTTGTGCTAGGTTCCTTAACTTCATTGGCCATTGGCTGCATTATGTGCATTTACATTATCATGTAAAATTGGCAAAAACGTGTTCATTCTTTAAAAAATAATATATGATTTAGTGCCACTTCTATCCGGTACTGAGTGTCAAATCACTTGAAATAAACATCCCTGAACTCGGCTGATTTGATAGACATATCATATTGATAACTGAAATTAGAAGGAACAAAATGCATTAATTTAACATCTTCCGGAAGCGGGTAGCATAGTATTGAGTATTTGTAGAAAAATAGTGAAGCAATTTTTTGCAAAAGAACGAGATCAAGATTCACAAGTTGTTCACATATTCCACACCTTTCACGACTTAACTAGCATGTAATAAAAAACAAGGTACTTGATCAAAAATTATCTTCAGCATGAATCCTATGAACTGCTTTGTACCAACCAATGGGCTTAAAACAATGTTAATTTTATTCAAATGAAGAAAAAAAGCGTCTAGGACGATACCGGATGCGTTGCAGAATTATAAGTCTTAGAAACACGAAGTCGGCCTTATATTATAGACGGTTCGTAACTTCCCTCATATTAAAAAGAACGTAAAGAGCAAAATATCGCGTAAGTAACCAACAATTGAATATTGGATGCAGACACTAAAGGTAATTATTATATTTCATCATCAAGTAATCTTGGTAAATATTTTGGTGATGTACTTTCAAATAGTTTTCAAACATAGTAACATTTTATTACCTATCTCAAAATTAACAAACTATTAGCTTGAAATGTGAATTTTTGTATCAGAAGTAGGGTATGAGTTGTTTTTTTATATCACCTTTATTTATGAATATTAATGTTATCTATGCTTTGTAGATTAACAGATGAACTGACATTATATGGTCACTATCACGTGCACCACCATAAATTGCATAAATGACAAATTATTTAAAAATGTCTACCCATTTTAGTCATTATTTTTGAAAAAATAATAGAATCCTATTTCACCGAGGGCGCGACAGGTTCGGGCGACACCGCCGGCAGAACAGTCACGGCGTTAGAAAACACTCTATTGGCTTGTCATATATGCGAATCAGTCGTGTTGCGGATACACTAATATTGTGCGCTTTAACCTCCACTGTTGGAACGTATTTAATATAAACAGCGAATTTTCTAAAACATTTAGAATACAGCTGACGATGTTAACAGTTCGTGATATAACACCGAAAAAACAATGATCCCCATTGAACTAAATGTCATATGGGATAGGGTTGAAAAATAGTGCAATTATTGCATGAAAAACCTTTCCTTTAATAGTACAAGATTCAATAAACATAAGTTGTCATTATTTAATGTTGTTTTCAACGCCCTCCGCTGGTTGCAAGAGTTGCAAAATCTCATTTTTTATTTTGAAAACCATGATTCTTATATCTCAGACATTAACATGACACATCTTCGTGTCCTATTTCAATATCCATCAAAATCTAGGTACTATTTTCATGTCATCATCAATATTCCTTCCATAAGAATATCCTGAATCTTTCATATATGGTCAAATATCGTTCTATTCTGAGCAACTTTGAAACCTTACGTTTTCATGAAATATATTTTTATGATCACACACATTCAACATTGAAGTATATTGAATAGGAAAAGAGTATCCAACATCATAAAAAATTCTGTTTAATGGGAATATGAACATATCGATTATGTTCGGTTGATCATGCTATGGCGAAATTTGTATATACATAGAAGAAACTTTGGTACATTAAAGCTTGTAACCAAAATACTGTAGGCCGAGGAATGAAATTGTAGAACATTGCACTAGTAAGTATTCTGCTTTCTTGTAATGACTAGAAAAATGATTAATCTCTGCAACTTTCCCACATCGTAACAGCTTACAAATAAAAATTTCAAAGAAAGTAGCACAAATCAAAAACTGAGCTCTAATTTCTAGAGCACTTCTTACTTCTCATTGTACCATCTCCACCAAAAGTTGAACAAGTTTTTTCTTCCAACTCAGAAGGCCGGCCCATGTTCAAACTTGTAAAAGCTGCATTTTTAATACTTTTCAAACGTGACCATCAATTAAAAAAAAATCCTTTAATGCAGGTCTTTCCCATTCTGAACAAATTTTCAGTTATTGTTGTTCAGATTGGAATCTCCTCAAAAACAGACAAGGGCTAGATATAAGTAACTTCGAAATAAAACAAAAAGTAACGTTTCTATTCGTCTCACTTTATGAGTGTCTCCATAATAACTTGGATAAGACATTTAATTCCATCAAATTACCTTTCAAATTGTACATTGCACAAATACCTAAGCAGAGTACACCCGTTTTTAAAACCAACTAGAACTTTCGAGTTCCACATGTCACACAGAACCATGGAACTTATCTCAAGGAAGCTACAAAGCCTGAGGTCAGTACAACAATGTAAAGTTAAATCGAGATCTTTCGACGCAAAGATTAGAGGAACATTTTCTATTTATTGAAGATTCTGCTATATTTACAAGAATAAGTAACATCTATTTTAGAGATTCACTCAAAGCTTGAATAGTCAAATTTCACAAAGAGATCAGAGTTATTAATAAAAATAGAACACAATAGTGTTAAGTTACATACTTCAAAACATATTCATTAGGTACACATGTAAATGCATTTGTGATAAATTTGTAATAAATTAAATTAATTAAATTTGAGTTTTTCACAAAACTTATAATTTGAAAAAATCAACAAAGTACAGTCTTCTTTTTAGAATAAGTGAATAGATGTAATACATCAATCAAAGTGCAAGATTTATTCCTCACTGGAAAGTTAATAATCTGAAATAAATGAATGTATATCAATGACAAATTACATAATATTGCTGCTTAAAATAAGTCATCTTTATAACTGCATTATAAAGCAATAACATGATTATTTCCATAATTTACGCTAATGAAATTAATAATTTTACTGTTAGGTCAAATATGGGTTTAACTTTCTAAAAATTTGTATATAATTGATTCAGTCGAGTATTTTCAATTTTGGTAGGTCATTTCGCATTAATGCTTTCGCGCGTTCTGAAAATTAGAAGCGCAATGAGAAAGTAATGAAATTTGAATTCCTGGAAGCCTACCCTGACGAGATCATTTCATTCATTACCAAATACCAACAGTGTCAAAGTATATGTTATCCAAAACATCATTGCTCATATAATTTATGAACTCCTTGAAGTGTGAAATTTTAAACCTGTTGGTGTAAGAACTTGATGCTAGCTTGATCAACAGCGAGACCAAAATAACACAGTAAACTGTAGATAGGGGTTGTGATATAATTGTTAGTTCTCTCTCATAGTCCTTCACAAGGAGAAACTTGAGATTGATAGTTGTATCTGTCAGTTGTTGCTGCATTATTCAGATCACGGTCGTACATACAGGTCTGGAAACTCGGGGCTGTTTCCTATGTGAGAAGTGGGACCGCTAAGCGTCGACTGTCGCGTAGCAAAAGATGTCACGTAGAGTATTCTCTGACAACTGTCAGTTGACTTGTGAGCACAAGGAATACCTGCGTTTTTAGAAACAAATTACGAAATCGTGCCGAAATGTAAAACGGGGTACAAAAGTGTAAAGTAAAAAACTTCTGTTTATAAAGCCGGAAGATGCGGAAATGGGAAATAAGTGGATGCTTGCGATTCCGGATAGAAATCGTTTTAACGAGGTCTTTTATGTGTGCGAGCATGTATAACGAAAAAGGGGAAGTTATTTTCAAGGTGAGTAATACATTTTGACAAGAGTAACAGTTCTATTCCTCTCTCAAATCAGAATACTTAGTAACACTGCTTGCGATTCCGGAAAGAAATCGTTTTACCGATTCAAGCGCTGCGCTAGCTAGTGGCTGAACGAGGGACTACGAGTTTGGCGACGCGTAAGAGACTCATGTCAAACATACGAGTCTCCAGACCTGTATGTACGACCGTGATTCAGATTGAACAATTTACTAATCCGATTGGCAAGCATATAGTAGATGTTTGGAGATAAATTAGCGAATCACTCTGTTCAGTACTTGGTTCTTTATTAGGATTATCATCATTTTAAATTCAGGTGGGGTATTGCGAAAATGAAATTATATGAGCAGGGTTCATAAAATGATATGTATTCTGATCGAAACTATGACTTTTACTTTTGTTCTAGTGAAATAGCATGTTCACTGGGAAATAATTCAAGAATTCCAATGCAGAAATACTCGCAGCATTATTGATCAAAGAGGAAGAAGTATAACTAATCTTATATAAATTTCAGTGAACTAATGTGAATAAAAGTTGATATTGAAACTACCTCATCATTCACGTGATTTAAAAAAGAATAAGTGCAGAAAAAGTATAGTAATACCTGAGAAGTAGCTATGCAGATTGAATACTGAGGAAGAAATCGTTGCGAATGTATAAAAAGATTGATATAACATCTACTTATGTGTGTATACACTTAAGTCTCAATTTAAATAGTGTTCACAACCGCCTACTGTTGAGCACTATAGCGTCCACTCCGTTTTATCACTTAAACTTACATTTATTTTACGATATTAATTTTAAAGCTATTCAAACAAACTTGGCCTCCTCACAAACTTAAATTCTTTCTAATACTATGAAATGCTTACATTAAATCACAGACATTTTAAATCTATAGTTAAGGAATTATTTTAACATAAAATAAAGTATTCTGTATAAAAATAGTTTTAGACTTAAAGAGAATTTTGTGGTACTATCTTTTTAAACTAGTATTTAAATATATAACATATTGGAAAGTTTCACCTATGTACTTTAGAATTCAACTTTGCTCCAGAGAATCAATACTACACTGAATTCTCTGATGATAAATAAGTATATTCTCAAAAATGGTAGAACATCGACATCAGTAATCATTACAGCAATACATAGCACGAATAATTTAGGTTTTAAAGAGTCCTTTATATGAAAATTTGCTACAATTATTACCCAAAAAGTTTGAACTCTATTAAAATCCAAATTTAGACATTGGTGCCTGGAATTGTATTTACTTTTCTTCATAACATCGAAAATATCAAAAAGTAAAAAGAACCATTGCTGTTATTTAATAATTAGTTCTGAAGGAGACTGGAATAATAATACTTCACCTTGAACTAATGAGCTACCATTTCAAAGACTGTGAAACCACAAAATAATATACATTCTGTTATAAATAATTAATAATAAGACTAATATCGTAAAATATATCGAGTCTTGGATCACATACTATGTCTGCCACCACACACACCTAGCTTGATACCGCACAAATGACATAACTTAAGAGGCGGGTAACACCACAAGCATGGGACAAATATTGATAAAAAAGTCAAACAGATCCATCTTTTTGTACAATTATCATCACCACTGCAATCGCATGGATGTTGCGCGAATTCTCCTTCGGCATCTGCAGCACAATGATAACAAACACACTGAGCACATTCGATGCACGTAATAGTATTGATGGTGGATTTGATGTAGTCCGGAGCGTATTCACAGGACCCCTTGGGGTTCTTATCATCGGAATACAATTCATTACAATGTCTACATATGATTTGGGTCTTTGGTTTTTTGAGTTTCGATTTCAACGGTAAAGCTGGCTGCTGTGCTTGTACTAAATTGCATTTTTTTAAACTTGAATTTGAGTCTCTCCTACCTAACGGAGGTTTCTGTTCTTCAATTACTGGGTAGATGTACTCGTGAACAGCGGTAAGTTGTACGTAAGAATAATTATCCCCTGCAATACAGAAAAAATAATTAGTATTATTGCAAATCTGTTCTTTATTGAAAATTTTACAATGCATTCATTAAGTCTCATTTTTTGAACATTCATCAATAATGCTATATTATCACTGAAATACTAAGAACTCATGTTTCACTATTTCTGTGGATTATTAAATGTTATTCAACTCAAAAAGATGATAAACCTGAATCAAATATATTCAAACATTTCAATGACAATATGACAATTTGTGTTTCAAAGGAATATAATCCTTGTATAAGATTTTCTTTAATAATAATTAGCTTATATTAATATTGGGATAAATTAAATGACTGGAAAGCTGAGGTAAAAAATTTCAGAAAATAAAATAAAATAATTACCGAATTGTGTTTACTTTTCGTTATCTGCAAAAGTAAATATAAATTAGGAAAATAACGTTGAATTAAATTTACCACCACCGTCTAACTACTATATGAAATGATATTAGAAAATTTTTTTTGCTCAGGGAGCAAACGATTCTACTTTCAAAAAATGATTATTCATCGTCCTTCTTACAGCAAAATATTTAAACTAGAAATAGAGTATGTGTACACGATGTGAATATATTCTTATGCTGTATCTGTAAACAAAGTGTGCGCCATTTCGTCTGAGGAGGAAATGTTTTTCATACACGATACTTTCATTACATTTTGAAGTAATATTAGTTACTTACGTAAAGCCTGTTCACTATTGAAATGAAATATTCCTGGTTCAACTAAGATACCGCCGGCCGGCATTCAATTACGGTTCAAATTTCAAAATAATTATAGTACAATTCACGAACAGAGATAGTTAACAGTGGATGATCGCTGTATAGATGTCGCCTCATCCTATAATACCGTGTGCTTGATAACCTGTATCTGTCATTGCTTACCTTAGCACCCTCAGCTATGCGAAGCGGACTTGGTGAGATTCTTATTCATTTGTGTTTAACCAAGAGAAACGCCGTGTTGATTACGTACTTTTATTACTATATATATATGTTCGAGAACCCAAGTTAAGTTGCACTAAATTATTTTGAAGTAAATTATTTCTTATCGTGAACACCGCATAGAAATTGAATTTACTTCATTGGCAAAATTTGGCTTTGAGATTGGGGAGTCTGGATTGGTATTGCCTAAGCGAATCTACAGGGCATAGTGAAAATATTTATTCACGTGCTCAATTGATGGTATGCGCTTGAAATTAGCATCACAAGCAACAACAAATAGATTTACTAACGAAACTATCCATGACATTACCTGAATCTTCATCACGTTCCCCTATGCCTAACTATTTGCAGATAATTTTAGTAGTATTGTACAGGAGAATTGAGAGGAGTTACTACTGATTGATAAAATGATAATAATCTTGAAATCTTTTATTCGTGTTCATTTATGGAATACTTAAAGCACAGGTGATTTCACATCAAACTGATCAAACAATTGCATAATTAACAATGTATGACTAAATTATTTTGGAATATTCTTAATAGCAATTGATTTATGAGTCGAGGATGTGTATTTCAAGCAGGAAACGCATTATTACTTACCTTTTTCCCCTTTGACAGGATCGAAGACGGCTTGTCGAGGTTCTAGCGGTTTATCCCGACCTATGTACGTTATCCTGTGCAAATAATCTGCACCTTTAGTACTTGAATCACTGGAACTACGAGAATCCTTTGGTTCTTGTGGCAAGTTTAATGTCTAAACAGAAAATATAAGTTATATCTTGATCATGGAAAACTCACTCCGAATTGAATGTGAAATGAAAATAATATTTTTTGTGATGTCTGGAATAGTGAACCACTCAATTCATTTATACAAATTTTAAACATCTAGGATTTATCGACCCTATTGTTCAAATTTGTGAAAAATAAATACATATAATAGAGAACTGATATTGAAGAATTCTTGCGGTTAAAAAAATATGATTCAAAGTTACAACCCATTCACAAATAATTGAAATTAGTGAGTCTTGTATTCATTTATGTTGTACAAAGCATTGTTAAGAAGGAATTGTTTTAGTTTACTTCTAAAACTTCCATGCGGCTGTCTCTATGCTCTGCGATGGTTTGCAATAATAATTTACTGTAATAACTAACTAAAACCAATAGAATTTAATCTAAAAAATGTTATATTCTTATTTTACTTTGTAACACGATTATCAATATTTACATTATTTGATGTGATTTTCACAGTCAACACGCAGTTGGAGCAATGAAAATGCAAGGATGTTGAAATAAAAAACAGTTTTTTCAAGTTGTCTGTGCAACGTCTGTTAGCCAGAAGAAGTGAACATAACATCAAATTTCTGAGGTCAATTTCTGTCGAATGGTTATATCCATGATCCACTATTATTATACAGGTTGAGTTTAAAAGACCGGTGTGTTGAGATTTAATAAGTGCGATAAAGATAGGCATACTAGCGTCCTTTTTTGATTTCTAACGCGCCTTCAACCGCAAAAGAACGCTGAATATTTGACCCATATTCACAACTATACTGACATTTCTTGCAACTGACAACTGCCTTCATTTTCCGTTTAATTTAATTAATAGATACTTCATTCTGCCTAACCTTGTACAAAAGAAGCGAATGAAACGCACATGGTCAGGTCTAACTTTCCAAATAAGTGATAGCGTTTTACTTGTCTATTTTGTGTAGCAATACAAATTGTCTTGCTTGCTCCAACTCACAGGACATTCGTGTATGACGATTTGTAAAACTCAAACTGCATAGAGAGGCTTTGATATGACTGGAGATCAATGAAAATAATCTTATACACTTACATACTAAGTTCACATGTCATATTAAATTCGTTTTTTAATTTATCAATGTATGATTATTACTAAGAAGGAATATCATTTTAAATGGGAAACGTAAATATACAGGGTGTCCTCGAACTGCGTGGCTAAAATAAAACCGAAGATTCTTTGATTCGAAAAAAATTTGATGAGCCTTTTTACTTTTGCCTCAAGTGTCTTGTTTAGCCGGTAGAGGGCTTCAAAGTTGCAAAAATAATTTTGTTTTTTCGGTATAACTTGAGAACGTGATGGAGGACTTTTACAATATTTGGCAGGTGAGTTACTGTCAATAATAGCCGTTTTTGAGAGTGGAGCATAGAGCCTTAGAGACCATAGAAATGGCTCAAACTTGAGGATGTAACGGGAAAAGTGTCCAGAACTTTTTTGTGGTCGATGTAATTCACTCTATATTTTTTATGTAGATAGCTTATCTAATTTGAAAACTTTTCTTACTCCTAGAAAATTTTGATAAAATCAACGGATTAGCTTGAAAAAAATAATTTTCGAGTCTCTGCAATTTTGGCTTACTAATTTTACTTGATTAAAATACCTTAATTGCCTTTGCTTTTCTAATGTCATTTTGGCATTTGGAGAATTTATTCTCAAACCTGTCAGTTTTTACTTTGCTTTCCGTAAAAATTTTATAAAATTATGGCTCAAAATTTCACTAACACTGAAATGGTTAATATCTCGGTAAAACACGAATAATAAAAACAATAGAGAAATGAGGAAACGATGTGATTATTTAGGAAAAACAAATGCTAAATTAAAAGAAACAACAAAACTTTTTGGGAAATCGCTAAGGCATCAATTGTTCGAAATGTTGCCCATTTTCCTGAAGACACAAATTAATTCGTTTCAAGAAATTGGATTGAACTCTGGCTAGTACTTCAGGATCATTCTTCAATAAATCCGCTTCATGATTAATTCGTTGCAACAATTCCTCTCGTGTGTTTACTGGAGCTGCATAAACTTTCGACTTCAAAGCGCCCCATAGAAAGAAGTCGCAGGGCGTCAAATCAGGGGAGCGGGCCGGCCAGTTCACTGGTGCATCGTGTCCTCTACCTATCCAGCGATCTGGATATTCCGCATTCAAATGTCGCCTCACAGCTAATGTGAAATGAGGAGGTGCACCATCATGGATAAACCAGGCCACGACGAATGTGTAAGGGCAAGTCTTCCAACAGTTCAAGTAGCCTTTGTTCCAAAAAGTTCAAGTAGTTCTCCCCGTTCCACAATTCCAACCCAAACATTTATTTTAGTTTGATTCTGAAAATATGTAACTTCCGTTTCATGAGGATTTTCATCAGCATAGAAATGTTCATTATGGAGGTTAAAAAGACCACATCTCGTGAAAGTATCTTCGTCCGTGAACAGAATTCTTCTACAAAAATTGGGGTTTGCGTTTTGTCTTTGGACAATAAGCCGACAGAAATCTAGCCGATGACCTGGATCCATGGGCAATAAGTCTTGAACTGTTTTAATATGATAGGGATACAACAGTTCTTCTTTCAGTACATTATGAACTACTGATTTTGAGGCTCCAATACGAAGTCCCAAACGTAGTGTGCTTATCCCAGGTTCCGTTTCAACCGCTTCCAGTATCGCTTATTCGAGCTCTAACGTCCTTCTTGTCCGTCTGCGTCCAGTTTCTCTGCGATTTGCTTCAAATTTGCCAGTTTCGCGAAGGTTTGCCGATTTGGAATTCTGCGATGCGGATATCTTTCCCTTCTCCGGCCATTGCAACGACATAGTCCATAAATCAATAACATATCAACCATTTCAGTGTTAGTGAAATTTTGAGCCATAATTTTATAAAATTTTTACGGAAAGCAAAGTAAAAACTGACAGTTTTGAGAATAAATTCTTCAAATGCCAAAATGACATTAGAAAAGCAAAGGCAACTAAGGTATCTTAATCAAGTAAAATTAGTAAGCCAAAATTTCAGAGACTCGAAAATTAATTTTTTCAAGCTAATCCGTTGATTTTATCAAAATTTTCTAAGAGTAAGAAAAGTTTTCAAATTAGATAAGCTATCTACATAAAAAATTTTGAGTGAATTACATTGACCACAAAAAAGTTCTGGACACTTTTCCCGTTACATCCTCAAGTTTGAGCCATTTCTATGGTCTCTAAGGCTCTGTGCTCCACTCTCAAAAATGGCCATTATTGACAGTAACTCACTTGCTAAATATTGTAAAAGTTCTTCATCACGTTCTCAAGTTATACCGAAAAAACAAAATTATTTTTGCAATTTTGAAGCCCTCTACTGGGTAAACAAGACACTTGAGGCAAAAGTAAAAAGGCTCCTCAACTTTTTTTCGAATCAAAGAATCTTCGGTTTTATTTTGGCCACGCAGTTCGAGGACATCCTGTATATAATAATGACTATTTCATACAGCTTTCTAATTGGAATCTGGCAAAAATTGTCGTCATCACCTAAAGACAAGTATAAGTGGAAAGGAACATGTGTTGATGCATAACAATATATTCAGGTTAAAACTCGATCAGCAGTTGGGAAGGAAATGTACGTGTTCATAAAAGCGCCATTGGTCCAACTGAAGCAGATGAAGAAGTAAATTATCCCGTAGAAGGCTACCGATTAATCGACAAAAATCACATGGCTAAATATAAATTCTGTAAGAAATGTAAGCAGTTTTTTCAGGTTGGTAATATATTAGTTAAACTACATAACTATAGTTGCTCAAATTTCAATGTATCCTTTTTTGACTTTTAATTGTTAATGAATATGTCAAACCATATTGTAAAATTGAAACACTACTATGTTGGTATCAGTTTTATTTGTAACATCCGTTACTCGAGTTTTAGCGTTATTACGGTATCGTCAGACGGTATCATCAAACAGGGAAGTTTGAAATAAAAGTGATATCAACATAGTAGTGTTTAATTTTCCAATATGCATAAAATTTCATCGCATAGTAAAGGATGACACGAGAGAATTGAATATGTAAAAGTTTTTCCCAATATTTTAAGATACTTTCTGATGGTTTGCCTATGTACGTTTTGCATGCAAAATTTGATGTTCATTCAATGTGACTGAATATTGAAATCCAGAATTTCTCTAAATTTGTCTATGTAGAATATCAATTCTGTTCTTACCCAAGCTTCTACTTCATTTTACGTGATTGAATCTGGGAAATATCACTTGAGTGATAATGGTTAGATGTAAAAAGCCTTAAGGTTACTCATAATCTTCTTGAAACAACTGTACAGAACGGTTATGGTCTCATGAATACTGATTTCATTTGAGACCGACATCATTTACCAGTAGCTAGAATTAAATTTTTGAAGTTGATAGGATCAGTTCAACATGGCAAAAATGGCTGCTGGTAGGCAGTAGTAGAATACACATACGTACATCACATCAATTTGTATAGCTTTGAAGTAGCGGATCCCCTAATTCATGATATTTCGATATGCAATACAGACTTCATGGATTGTTATCGACATTTTCTTTTGGAAACTTTATTTCGATGATGCTAGAACAGGCAAATCTTATAAAATAAATTTAATTCTTATTACTTTTGAATACTCTTTAATTATTCATAATCTTAATTGTAAGATTTGAGGTCGATTAGATGAAAGTTTCTTTTTGATTAATGAATTTGTAACATATGACCTGTTACATCTAACCACCTAGATTAAGAAAGGACAAAATATTCCAAAATGACTTCGTTAAAACGTATGCATTATATATTTTGTACCAATGTAAATAATATAATTTTACTATCATACATACAGGTTATCCGGAAATAACGTTAATATATTGCAATATGTTATTCCTCGGATGATTTTGAGAAAAAACAAGGGACGAAAAATGCTTCCTAAGGGAGCTACAGCCCTCTAAAAGACCAATCCTGAAGATCGATTTCTGTAAATATCTTCGTAACATTTCAAGATCAAATTATGAAATTCAAAACGATAAATAAGTATATGATTTCTCAATGTCAATTTATTTCAGGAACGCATAGAACTAGGGGGCGTAGGATAAAAAATAACTTTTTTGCAAGTGATTTTTTATAATTTTTGAAAATTTGAATTTCATAACAAAATATCGCGTTCCTGAAAAAAAAATTAAATCAATATTTTGGCGCCATCCTTATTTAGGCCGATAATTTTCGAATCGATGTTACTCGCAAAATTGAAATAAAACAAGGCAACTTTTTTAGTCAGAAAAGTCCAAATTTCAAGATTTTTCATGGAAAATTTATTTACAAGAAAGCACGAGGCGTATGTCGTGTCAGCGTGCACTATACAGTCAGTAACTCGCAGGAGACGCGAGGGTGTACATCGATTTGAATGAGTAACAAAATACATTTATAGCAATCTTTTTTCGAATTAAATTAGTCAAACAAAAATACTTCTGAAAATAAAATAACTGAAACAACTTCTGGTTGATAAAAGATCAAATAACAGACATACAAGTCTCTGTGGGGGTTAAGGGACATAAGTGGTAGTCACTTGTTATAAATCATGTATCACGCCCATTCTCTTCCAGGTAGGGGATAATGTTATCCTCATCTGCGTCGATTCTTTATCGCACCTATCAAATTTCAATACCCCGATCGATTTGACTCAAGCTGTATAGTTGAGGAATCATATACCTACTTATCTACAATTTTGAATTTCATAATTTTATCTTGACCGTTTCGAAGATATTTAGAATAATTGAATATCAATCACTATTTAGAGTGCTGAAAAATGTGTCCTAAGGAAGAGGAAGCTTCCCCTGTTTATATGAACTTTTTTCTTACAATCATTCGAGCAATCCTGAAATATATTAACGTTATTTCCGGACATCCTTCATATTTCAGCAAGAATACCTTAGTTCGTAACAATTTCCACACTACATTAAATATTTGGTTCAATCAAGGTTATCAAAGTATAAAAATCAGCATTAACAATCAAGGCTAATCTCGGGTCTGTTGATTTCTTAAGACGAAATAATATTCTTCCGAAATCATACTCTAATTTGATAACATAACTTACCATAAATACATCATCGTCGCCGACATCTTTTCGGAATTTTGAAAATGGTGATGAAGGAGACGTATCCGTAAAACCTGGAAAGCAAAAGTGAGGAGACATTTTCAACTTTGATTCAAATAATAAGAAGCAATATTGACTATGATTGGAATGTGAAATAAATATTTGGACATAAGCAAATTAGGTAAACGCTATTCAAAAATAAAATTCTAAATTCCAAGTTCTCATACAAATTTAAGTTAGGTCAGTTCATGCTATTTCATGCTGTTTTTTTCTGCTAGTTATTCTTCATGGTCTAAATAAAATTCTGGAATCGTGATTAACATGAAATATTTGAATACAGTAAATGATTTCCAATACATGATAGAAGAGTTTTGTGTATATTTATTTTGAATACTATCACTAAATAAAACGTCTGGAGAAGTAGACAAGAGAATGTATCTGAATGGTTTCAAAAATAATCAATTAGCATTTCCAAAACTATCTTAATTCAAGTATTTTTGATCAATTATCACTATTTTCTATTTAATTTACCTACTTACCATGGAGGAATCCCGTAGAAGGAAGCAATGGAAAAGATGCAAATGGAGCAGATAAGAAATATTACTAACACCCTACTCTAAGAGTCGGGCAAATAAACAATCAATACTATATATAAATATAACTAGAAATGAAAATATAGAAATAGAATTAGCCCCACTGGGAGCAGTTGATAGCGCATATTCGACCTACAATGTAATGTAAGATAAATATTAATTTCATTAAAATACTCCAGATTATATAAATAATGATTCTTGACAGGTATGAATTATATATAAATTCTCGAGAAAAGTATGTCTAACAGAAAGGAAATATATGGTAAACACATATCCCAAGGTGTAATTATTGCTTAAGGAGGTTTGCCACAGATACCGGACGAACTTTTTTTTTCTAAAATTTAGATGTTTTGTTGATAAACCCCTCGCATTTTTTTTCGACGTATTTACAGTTTATAAGGCGTAAAACTTAAAAATTCTTTCTTATTGGAAAGCCAGGTTTCTAGAATAAAAAGTGCATTCCAAATATACGATTTTTCAAAAAAAAAGAGGAAGTGTAAATTATACCGAAAAAAAAATCATCTACATTTACAACCGTTTTAGTTCGTTGCCGGTTTCTTCTTGCAGCTGCAAGTGCTTTATTTGCTCAGCTTTGGAAAGTTGTACCAACTGTTAAAACAAAATATTGCTGCTTGACGACGGTAGCACGGGGAAATTGTTCTCAAATGAATTGGTTGCACTAAATTACTATGCCGTCTTCTTTCTTATCGTGAATAGGGTATACACTCAGATACATGAACGTGCACTTGAATAATCATTACAAATTGTATTTGATAATTCTCTCTTCATAATTCAGTCCCCGCAAAACTGTGACAAACCTCCTTAAACTCACAAATAAACTGAGCCGTACGCAACCTCTTTTCAGTCATGCGATTTTGTCTAGACCTGGTTCCCAATTAGATGGTACAACGCGATAGATTCGAATATAAGATAAAAAGACATTTCTCTTCATATGAGAAAAGGTGCCCTATAAAACAAAACATGAACGAGTGTTTGTGAAATTTGGACCCTTACAGAAATAAATCTTGGACAGCGAACCTGGCAAGTCTTATGGGAAAGCTTTGATCAGCTATCTACAGTATTTCGTATCCAAAATGTCGTGTTTATAGATTACTCAAACTACAATGACCTCAATCGAGACAGATATGCCCATTAGAGGTATTGAAAGTACTAACAAAAAACAATGAGGTCAACTTAATGTGATTGCCAGGATATGAAAACAAGGAAAAACGTAATGATCGATCGCCTTGCTAAGAAGAGCCTCCCACTATAACCTTTCTGTGAGATATGCTGCAAGCCTCTCATCTCAGAAAGGAAATCAGAAAACGGAAAATAAAAGAAAAAACAAGAAATATACTAAGTTCATCTTTGCAGCAAAGACCACAGATTACTTAGGAAACAGCTAAGACAAATAATGGAAACAACCCATATGAGACTTCTAGGCTTCCGATGTCTTACCTATATCCAGACTTAGTTTATTCTGGATTGAGTTAAGAAGGTGACTCATTCCCCTTCTCTTCATTCATGACTTCCGTATCTGTGTAACTTCATAGCGTTTTACGAAGTGATAGTCTTCCTTGCTTTTCTTTCACCAGGAAGATCAAACCCTAGTGATACACTTGGGGCTATGGCCCTGGTCTCTTGGCTGCTGCTAGGCCACCAAATCATCATCTTATAAAGGGTAAAGCCATTAAATTATGTTTGGAGATAGCTCCCATGTCTTTCACTTTTATGGCTGCTGCTAGGCCACCAAATCATCATCTTATAAAGGGTAAAGCCATTAAATTATGTTTGGAGATAGCTCCCATGTCTTTCACTTTTATCATCTTTCTGCGAGATGAGACCTCATGTTGCCGAGGACTAGATAGTCGGGCACCTCCGACGACAGCGTTAGTGTGGCATTCAGTAGTTGAAAGCTCGCCTTATTTTTATTGTCGTGAAAGGGACCAGCTCTGTTCTTGACGGGTTAACGTTCAAAGAGTGAATTTTACATCAACGTTCCAATATTTTGAGGGCTCCCTTTATTATATCGCATGAAATCATTTCAAGTCTTCCTATTACCAAGCTGGTTAAGTAATCCGCATATTTTATGGTAAGAATTCCGCCTCATTATGACGTCGCAGAGGGTCGTCCCACTACTACGTTCCATAATAGGGGTGATAACACATCAACCTGTGGCATCCTCTAGTGCCAGTCCTTTTTATCGTAGAATTACGTACACTTACTGTGACTACTCTTTGTTAAAGCATATTTTTGATTAATCCAGTTAATGTGGAGAAAGCAGTTTCGATTTTGCTAATGGTAGTGTTATCATATGCACCTTCAATATCAACGAATAATGCACCCAGGGTTGACATTTAATTGCCTAGCGATCTTTCAATTCGGTCGGCAACAATGTGCATACCCGATTCTGTTGATCTACGTTGGTTGGTTTGTGTGAATCGGTTTCTTATAAAGGAAAGTCTTTAAGGCGCTGTAAAAAAGACAGTAGCTACCATAGGTTATCAGTTGCCATTTGGGAAATATTGTCGCTTGAATCAAGACTCCATTAAAAAATAGGTAGAATAAAAGTACCAAGCATGTATTAGAGGTCCACCAGTTAACAGATTGTCGACCTGTATCCCTACTTTACCCCGGCTGATTGACTGAACTTGTAGGGTGCGATTAGGATTTGTAAAAGTTAAGAGACAAAACGGAAAACAGATTTGACAGCAAACTTATAGCCATTGTCGCATAGAAAACAGTAAGGAGCCCCTACAATTTTCTCATGACTGTAAATCACCCCAATTTTTAATAAGAAAAATTCTGAATCATCAAAGCTTCGAAAATTGAGGACAGAATTGGTAATTGTTCCTACATTACATCATAGGTCTGTTTGCTGGTATCGTTATAGTTATTAAAATTTTTACTCCTTCCAATGATTCGGATTTATTACAATAGTACAGGCTTTTTAAAATAACGTACTAAAATTTATTTTGTTACATTCAAACTGTATCAATCTACATAAATTGTTTCTTTTAGTACATGATAAAGTTAGCTTCGACTTTATTTATCCATAGAATCACCAAGGAAATGTTTTTAATAAATCAATACAAACGAGATAACACATGAAGTGTAAAGTTAGTAAGTGTAATCTCTTCTTCAATTTTTTTTTCCTTAATATCAAACTTTTTTATTCACCTGTAATTGCCTATATTTTTCTCATCTCAAGTTGCGTGAAATATTTTTTCTTTCAAATTTACATAAGATGGAATGAAGAGTTAGGAAAGCTTTTGCCGTTTGAAGTTACATTATTTCCAAATGGTTTCGAGTAGAAATTGATGATATAGATATAGAACTAGTGAATAAGTGCCACTAAGTTTAGGATATTTTTATTCATTTAATTAATTCAGGAAAGGTGTTCAAAAGAATTAAAAACCTTTCCTTAATAATTATATACTGGATTTGAATAAAGTCGAAGCAAATTTCATCAAGAATTTTTATTGATTATAGCGATTTGAAAAATCCAGCTTGCTGCAAACTTTGTACACAAATTATTTTGATTTCAGGAAACGCTTTAAGCCCTTCTCCTCAAGAACAACAATTTTCCTGGTAATACAAATAATGTAGATTACAGTTTTATGATATATAAAATTTGTTTCCAACATTATATACCTTTGCCAATTTATCTAGAATGAATTTTCTAAAATTCAATAAGAATTGCTCATACCTAACGCAAACAACAACAAAAACTGAGGATATTTAGGGAAGTCCTCTTACCGTCCAGCAGTTCTTCAACAGCGGTTCTGACTCCTTTATCGAATGCTCGAGCGTCGGCGGCAGTTTGGAAAGTGAGTCCAAATTTCTTTTCCCCAGTTTTCCAATGGTGAAATGTCGGCATAACTTTGTTGTACTCAAAATCTTTTTTAATGGTGCAGCTTAATACAATCTGAAAACATCATATTCAAAAATATAATAACCATGTTTTTGAATTATATTGAACTACATGGTTAGTATCATTTGACACTCTATTTTCCCGGAATATTAACGAGTATCATTTTTGAACACATCCAGTATGACGCATTCATATTTCAGTTTTATTTTTCAAACAATTCAATGGCAATTCAATCCAGTGTCATATATTATACAACGTGTTATTTAAATTCATATAAAAATCAATTAACTAGATTTCGTCTCATTATTACTCGAATGACATTCGACACATTTTCGGAAGTGGAAATAAACAATTGAAATTGTCATCCCAATAATAATTGATGGAGCTCTTCTTGATGAAAATATCTGACATCCACTTCTAATTAGTCCAAATTGTAATAGGTTAATTATGAAAAAAGTTTCTTCATTCTAGTCCCTGAAAGCAAATGCCGTACAGTTTTGATTCAACTCAATAAGGTGAAAATACATTTTTTTGAAACTGTGAAATAATGACTTTCACGATATTGTCGACTGTGTGGGACAAAACTTAACTTGAGAAGGAGAAGTAAGTTCATCACCAACCCCAACATTCCGGAGATTTGGAGCGAATCAAACCATCCAGTTTGTTCCGAAATGGTTTGACAAAGTTGTAAACATGATATGTTCAACTGAATTACAATTATTAGTACAGTAAAGTTAGACCGAAAACAATGTACGGCATTGAAAAAATACAAGGAAGGTGATTATTTCGTAAGTGAAAGGGGAAATTGGTAGAATCTAAATAAAAAAACTGAAAGTGTGTTTCCGGTCGGAATCTTGGAAAACGTGAAATAAGAATGAAAATTGTAGAAAATTAATCAAACTTTTTTCCTGCTGGTCTGATATTGTAAAATTTAGATGTTCAAGGAAAAAATTAGTTCTACATTTTTAAACAACTTAATGGAACTTTCGGCTATAAAAGTATGCATACAAAATGCAATTACCTTTAATTTGACACCTCAAAGAAGTTTGAGGCGTTTGGGGGTTCGCAATTATTTAGGATTAGTCACTATAATTTCGTTGAGGTATAAAGTTGAAGATAATTGTCTTCTATATTTTTATTGAGAATTTTTAAAAATTATTCCGATCGAGACAAAGTTGGAACACATGGAGCATCTGTAATATTCAGCCCTTCTTCTGGAATGCTCAAACTTTTACTATTCTCACCTCATTCGTTTGTTGTGACTGAATCTAATCAAATTTTCACATATTCTCAAATACGTATTATTCGATTATTGAATTGTGGACTAGCGTATTTTCGGCAAGAATAGAATAATCAGTTACTGGTAATTACTATAAGTGATTCAATCATAAAGAAACGACTACAATTGAAAAATCGTGTTCGCTCATGTTTAATTTCAAACAAGTAAATTATATTATGGTGTGGAAATTAGTGAACAATCTAGTGGAGCAAACTAAGTGAAAAAAAGCCGTTAGCGAAACTGGTTGGCAGGGACACGCAACCCGGAAAATTAGGTTTGTTTTGGTGCAAATTATAATAATCTGAGTTTTCTACTTCGAATGGGAGATGTAAACCTGTTTTTGGCGAAAAAGAGGAGTTTTGAACATTTTTAGGGTTATCTTTTCAGTTTTAATTTTTTTGGACCACTTAAACTAGTATGTAAGGTACGAAATTGGAACCCTTTTATTGTCGATGTTCAACCTTCACTTCAAATTTGGCTGAAAAAATTTAGAAAAAGGTAGTCCACATTGATCACAAACTTATAGCTAAAAATATTCAATAGTGCCATTTTTAGTCCTAATTTTACGAAATTTTTCAAACGCCGTCCAATTTGCCCAAACGGTCGTATGGAAATTTTTTCACCAAATTCTAGGTTTATATTATAGACCAGTGGCGGCTCCTCGAAGGAGGCTAAGGAGGCTCAGCCTCCTCACCAATTTATCTTGTTGATGATTCTTCATTTTATTTTCCGTTTTTCTAATAATTTTTTTAAATTTTACAATTAATTCCCCGTTCTCAAGTTCTAGACTCTATATATCTCGAACCCTAAACTGTAACCACGTGTTGCTCAACACAGTTGCCGTTTTCACGACCAGTCCAATTGCTAAATAGTGTAAAACATATCTGAAACGGCAACCCTCTGAGTAGGCTAGCCTGCCGCTCGCCTTCAAGTTCAGTACGGTCGGTGTGGTACAGAATACGACACATGCGTGTTTCGTCGGTGCTTGTTTTGTTTTATGCTGGTACGCCACGCGAAATAAGGTTAGATTAGAATTTGTTCGGTAAATTATTAATTGTGAAAAATTGACAACTAGTGGAAAGATTTTTAGGGTTTTACGATGTTAGTTCGGGAAGAACAGCGGTCAATTTATTCAATTTTTTAATGGAAACATTTCAACGATTTGACTTTGCTAATAAATCAATTGCTCAGACTTACGATGGCGGAACATTTAAACGGTCTTCAAACAAACGAACGTAAGTTTTAAATAACATAGTAGGAAACAGAATTCCCTGTAATGCTCCAACTCGATGGAATTTTACATCACGTGCAGTATTTACCATCCATAAAAATTAAGACAAATTAATTGAAACATTTGATTTTATATTAAACAGTGATGACTTCTCAACAGATCAGGTTTCATTGAATGCTGCTGTTGGTTTAAAATCTTATTTAGAAAATGAAGAATTTTTGTTTTTTCTTGATACTTTTAAATTTATATTTGAACAAACTGATCTTATTTTTCAAATTTTACAACATAAATTCACTAATATAATTTATTGAAGAGATCGTTTGAAACATCTCATTGATAAAATTTCAAGTTTCCGTAATACAGAATCTCATTTTAATATTTTATTTGAAAATTGTCCAACTGATGAGGCTACTTCCGCGAAAAGGAGGAAAACATATAATTTGGTAGACAAGAAACTACATTATAAACAACTTTTTTATGAAATTTTAGATACTATTGAAGGTCAAATTGAGATTCGATTTTCCGATTTACATAAATTGAAGTTTTTCGACTTGACGAATAGAAGATTTTTCGAATCTTTTTCAAAAGAGTTTCCCAATACACTTTTAGATAACTTAGTTCTAAAATATAAATTTTTTGATAAAATAGCACTGCACAATGAATAATGCGTTGTATACACGCCGATATGATAAAATACATGATAGACACTGATTTGCAACAAGTTTTACCATACATGCGAAATACAATGGGCTAAAATCGTTTATACATTGTTAGTTCAATATCTATTGAAAAAGATTTAGTAAAACACTTAAAACATAAAGATTCATTTTATGACAATATTATTGATCATTTTTCGCAAATTAAAGACCGTAGAATTCCGTTAATATATAAAAAAAAGTTGATAGAATTATAAAAAAAACAATATGAAAAATTTCAAAAAAAAAGAAAAAATGTTAAAAATCCAAAAAAATAAAAAACAAAAAACGAACGAAAAAAATTTGTTGGCAAGAGAAACTTTATACCTCCAAGTTGGTTCTTTCTGGGTAAAAAATAATTTTGTCACTGAAGTAGCTGGTACGGACGCTGCGCAAAGGTTAAATTAATTGGCTGAATAGAGTATATTTTTACAAAAACGTTTTATGTCCAGCCTCCTCTCTTAAAAAGTTCACGAGCCGCCACTGTTATAGACTACCTCTCGAAATTCATATGCCTTCCTATTTACTGAGCTCATACTTACTGATTGATCGCTGATCCTTTTGCCATAAATAAGATAGTCGTGTTTTGGTTTAGCATTTGGATCGGATCCGGGGGCGGTAGAGGGGGTGGACCGAGGCTTCTTTCTGACTGATACATTACTGAGACCTCCTCCTCCAAGTGGCACCCATCCCCCGGAACTGTCATCTCTAGACATTACCTGTGCCCGCACACGCACCAGGTAATTTCCACTAAAAAAAACGATAATAATCAAAATAGGAATATTCAATATTCACTTTAACAAATTGATTACGATCAAGTCAGGAAAAGTAAGACCACAACTTCTGAAACAGTTGAAACTCGATTAACCGGACCTCGGTTTAAGAATATATAATATACAGACAGGATACCAAACTTATGCATGCTACCCAAAGCAAGCTGAAGCGAAATACGGAGTCAACGTTGACGGTGCCTCGTCGATGACGTAGTAATCTCCCATTAACAAAAATTAGAGCGTGGCCGAATACATTGTTTTGTAATGTTAAACACTTGGCGCAGTTGTTCAAATTGTAACACATTGCGATGAATTCTTCGATGCAGTAACTTTGTGTTTGTGCTAACGGGATATTTTCGAGTCACCGAGAAAGAACGTCGGATCCGTATTTCGACTCATAATTTCAACAAGGAGTTATAAGGACATATTCTAGAGGTCATAAATGAGAAGTGCTTAGGTTCTGAGTTACAGGATGTATAAAAAATAATTTAAAATGTGTTTTTTCAAATATCTCGAAGAAAATTAAAGATTTTAAATTTAACTTTGGTATAAACACAGTACTGGCATAAGAAGACATTTTCCGATCCAGTGAGTTTTGACATGTCCACCATTAGTGTGCGTGATAAAAAAAATGTGATAATATTTACGAAAAATTGTACATCAAGGTATTTTCCTAAAATAGATATTTGTTTCTTAATTAGCAGCCAATTCTAAAAATAAAAGGGGACTGTTTGCCTTTTTCTAATAGGACAACCCGTTTTCGAGTTAAAAAACTAATAGAATAAAGAGTAAAGATCTCATTAGGCGTTTGGCAGTTGGTTGAGAACAGATGGTGGCTTATTTGAACATAAATATGAAAAATTGGCTTGTTTATTTCGTTCTCGAACCGAATATTATTTCTTATTGTTCATACTGAAAAATGTTTTGGTACTTGTTTCTAAATATTGTATCAGATCCACTGATAACGTTCTACTTAAATTATTTTTGAATCAATAACATTAACGAAAATTTTCTAACAACAACTCATCAGTTTTTCAAAATAGACACAAACCGTTTATCGTTGGAAAGCTTATCAAAAATGCTATTCAATGGTATAAAAAGATTCAGGATGTCATTTGGAAAAAACTGAGATTTTCACTGTCTTGAGTTTCCGACACACCATGTATACGGTAATTCGAAGTGGTTGATTAATAAGCACTCGAATCAAAATTTAGGACATGGAGAAACACTGGATACTTTAATTCCTGATTCATTCCCAATAGTAAAGTCGTAATGAATTTTCAAATATGGCGCTTTTTCACTCTTTTTTCGACCATAAAATCTAAACGGTTCAAAATTGGCATATTAACATAAAACCCTTAGAACAGTATCAAAAGGGCTCAATCATGGAATTATAGGGAGTTTGCATTAAAAAAAAAGATAACTTTGGTGCTCTCCATTCAAATAAAACATTTCAAAGACTTACCAAACCTCGTAAAATTGAAGCTGACATGCGAACCAAATTCACACAAATTTAAAAAATATACAATGAAGATAAAACATGAAAGTAAAAAAAAATTACTATAGAATCATCATCAAAACAACTTTGAACTCATTGGTCCAAGTGCTCAGGTTCATTTCACTTCTTGTTATCTAACAATGAAGCCTCGACAAATTAACTATGAAATACATAATAAACTCATAGCAGACACCTGAAGAAGGAAAATGCAATTGTACAATATCGATATCGCTGTATAAATATTTTATCTTGAAAAATATATATTAATAGATACAATTTATATGCGAAAGTCAACAATGGAAATTTTTATAACATGAAAATCCTGAAAATCTTAAATACGTGGGTCAGTAATACGTAAATTTTATCTAATAATTCACCAATGTTTCGATACAATAAGTTCATAGAAATGGGGAATTATAATTCAATTTTAATATCATATATAACTCAAAATTAACGAAGTTAAAAAATTAGAGAAATCAAAAACAATGGTTTATACCTCTAGGAGAACCGAACCCTCAGCTTCGTGATATCGCTATATCAATATTTTATCTTGAAAACTATATATTAATAGATTCAATTTATATGCGAACGTCAACAATGGAAACTTTTATAACATAGAAATCCTGAAAATCTTAAAAAAGTGGGTCAGTAATACGTAAATTTTATCTAATAATTCCCCAATGTTTCAATACAATGAGTTCATAGAAATGGTGAATAATAAATCAATTTTAATATCATATATGACTAAAAATTATCAAAAACAATGGTTTATACCTCTAGGAGCACCGAACCCTCAGCTTCGTGGTTTTTTGATATAAACTCTGAAATGTATGTCAAAATCTTGCAATATTATATTATAAAGAAATTCAGCAGCTAAGCTGGAGTAGGTGGTTTAGACAATATCGTGTAGGTCGTCAACATATATTAAGTCAGTCTAACAATGTTATTATTACAATTTATATGGTATCATAATAATGCCAAGAATTTATTGAGTGCATAGTGGTTTTCAATACTAATTGTGTGCACAAGAAAACTCACCGTACATTTTGAATCTTCATATTACACATGAAATTGTACAAGCATGACCGTCTTGATCGGAACGTACAAGTAGAATGACTGCATTGACCAACTATGAGCCCAAGTTCGGGATTACTTGAAAGCTTTAATGGAAGAAGGGGCGGTGCACCCAGCACAGTATTGACGTCATAAACATCGCCCCTACTTGGCATCCCCCACTCTCTTCTCCTAGATAATGCACGTGAATATGAAAATATAGGTAACTGGGGAAAAGTTCATTGTACGAGTTTAAGAATAAAACCAACCATTTTTCTGGACGTTATCCACTCAAATGAATTAACGTTTGAAGTTTGCGACAGAAACCAACTTATACGCTTTGTGATTTTTAGTGTGAAGAAAGAAAATCTGAAAAATTATTGCAAAGAAGTCTTATATACCTGGATATTAAATTGTGATAAAAGTTCGTATTAAATGTTAATTTCGAGGTTTGTGATTTCCATTGTCCTAACATCCGTTAAATCCAATATGATTATGATGATATAATATATAACGGAATTGAAAAAAACACAATTATAAAGAGTCTGAATGCGTATTTCGGCAAATTAAGGTGGCCTGAAACAATTGGAAATACGTACCCTCGTTAATATTCTCACCAGTAAGTCAGTAATTTCTTGAGAATATCCGTAAAATTATAAATTTTCTCATATCTACAGAAACTGGCAAAAAACGCTTTTAAATTTCCGAATAGTATGGTGGTTTTGTTCACGTTTTATTCTATATTTTTTCATAATTTATTTCAAGGATAACTGCAATTTTCATTATTTCAATTTCTGTATTGTAAATTGAATTAATCTAAGTTCATTTTGTGTAGGTTTATCGCACACAAGTGAAATTATCGAGCTTAGGAGCATTTTATGTTGAATCTAGCTCAGGTTCCTTTTAACCACCAAAGTATAAAGGCATGCTGATCATACAGTTAATATAATTTACAGCTTAATCGCAAATGTAAATAATAGGTCAATTTTAAATGGAAAACTCCTTTATTCGTAATGTTCATTCACAGACATGACACACAGACGATGAGCGTAAATTATTCATATTTTTCAAGACAATTGACAAAATATCAAGATTGTACATTTGCCATGGAATGATGATATTTAGTTGTTAGGGGAACTACCATACGTTATATTGTTTTAGGGCAACATAGATCCACAATCTAGCACAAGTTGAATGGTAAGGTGGTGTTTCTTTTTTGCTGTATAAAACCATGAATAGGTTCTATCAATGTTTACCTTTATGGGTAATTTGAATCTACATACTTTAGAAACCTATAGCAAGTTATACTAAACACTTCATAATAAATAAACATAAATATTTTGCATGTGCAACCTAAGGATACAAAATAAATATATTATTAGAATTAGTTAATAATGATTCTTGACCCAGGTATGAATTATATTTACAGTCTCGAGAAATAGGTCACATTAACACATGCTTATTATTTTCGCCTTCACGTACGTTTCGGTCTCACAACCATCATCAGAAGGCGTATCAATGTCTGCTGATTTTCATTATCATCTTGCTTTTAACTTAACTTCATATTTTAGTTCCATTCTCTTTGAATTAATTATACTTTAATCAGATATCGAACCAGTTTCGTAATTTTTTTAAATCTTTTCCAACCTGGAGTTTGTGCTCCTCGTGGTAGAGGAAGGATATTCTTTGTAGCCAGAGATGCGGCTTGAGGAAGCAAGTTGTTCAAGGTGAATTGTAGACCAGGGCTGAAGCCTTTGAGAATGGTGAAAAGTGAAAAAAAATAATAGTAGGATGAAACCCATTGGAAAAGGAAGAGAATATAATAAAAATTAAAGAAAAAATTATTTACGGGCGATCTGAGGTCGGGAAGTGGAAGGGGGTGAGTTTTTAAGGGTAAAAAACTGTTTATCTCGATTTCCGGCAAAACTACAAGTCCTATGGAAAAAAGTTGAATGGCAAAGTTGCAGGTAATGAAAAGATCTAACAACTTTTGTATTCACACTTTTTTCACATAACCTCAAAATTTATGTGAAAATTCAAATAACCAAGTTTTTCGTTTTTTATTTTCATCTTTTACAAAAAAAGAATTTTTTCCACGAAATTTGGTGAAAGCTTACCTTTTCATGTCCTAAACACACTGTAATTTTTTTGATTTAAAATATCTATTTTTTCACCTTATTTTGACTTAATATCGAAAAAGCACCCTAATTTTCAATCGAAAATTCTCACGTCAAAATATCTGCTTTTTCAAAAAAGTCGGTAAGCTTTTTGTTCGTTGAAATCTCTACTTTCTGATGGTGTAAAAAAAATATACATTATAATGGTAAATGTTCTCAAAAAATGCAAAGAAACGAAACAAACTCGAATCCGAAAGTCGTTATGTACAATTTTGAGCTATTTATTAAAATTTATATTTTAATTACTCGAAAAGCTTCAAACTTGGCTGGGTAACGAACTGACAGCAACAGATTGGGACTGGAAGCAACATCAACGTGGCATTATGCCCAAATTTAGAGAAAAGGAATTAATGCCGGAAATATTGCTCAAAATTATTTGCTGCAGCTGTGAAACTGGATATAACAGTTTAAAATGAGGCTGCCGAAAACATTGTTTAAAATGCACAAATTTATGCTCAAAATGGCTTGGTTCTGAAAAATGCTCCAATGTGGAACAAAAAAGCTACGAGGAAGTTAATGATTCAGATGAAATCGTGGATGAAGAACCAATGCAGACTGGAAATAATCAAATAATATTGGAGACGAATACGGTGATGGTCTTGAAGATTTCGAAGATCTACTAGAATTGGGAAGGTTTGTCGAATCATCGTTAGATTCTCGAATTCTACTTCCCTCGCTTTGCATTTGGGTCATTTCTATTCCGTATTGTATTATTTTCAGGATTAAATTGCTGAGACGTTTCTTCCCTTTTCCCGAACGTGAGCACAGAATTACCGGGCCGAGCTTTGTAGTATGCAGTTCACAATTTGCAACAAATACACTCTTGTCATTATTCATTGTTCATCTCAACCTTAAATTTTAACTATTTAATGTTGTTATTAATTATTCAGTTGGTGAATAAAACCATTTTTTGCTAAGCGGAACTATTTCTTTCATTTTTTCTATTTAACAACATCTATCTAACACCATCGTAATGTCGGATATTCTTGATTTAGGTTGTTTTTCTTATCTTATAAGTAAAGCTGTTGGCGCTCCAAGTACAACTGTCAATCAGGAATCGAAGGGTACGATAGACCTTGAGATATTTCCATAATGAGCTAGTTGGGCAAATAAAGGGTTGAAACTGACTAGCTAATGTCTTTTTAACCGGGAACCTTACACAAGTTGACCAGGTTTTCAATGTTTTTGAATACAATTCAAATAATACAATTTATCTGTAATTCTGAATCTAATTCGCAAACCTTTGTAGTATTCACATGTAATTTTTTTCAAATTGGTATTAAATTCACTTATTAAATTGAGAAGAGCAAGTGAATGGCCAACGGAAGTATTTTTGGGAAGATCATTTCTGTTACAAACTTTTTTTCGAGGGTTTACTTGATCGATTATTAAAATAAACTTATAATACCCCTAAAAGATTTAGATAAAGATATGGAACATAAAGTTTCAGCGTCAAGTCAATATTATTAATCCATATTGTTTATTGTGATATTAAAGTAAGCGTTTTTATTTCTGGAAGCAAACATTCAAAATAGCCGATTATGTAAATGTTCAAATCAACTCACCATTTGTAAAAATCTACTTTCGACAATGTCACTATTAAATTAGAATATATATATGTAATATTTCAACAAATATTCAAGTCGAGTCCATTTTTTGTAGCACCAAATAAAAACACATTACCTTTACGGTATAGAATTCACTCATTAATCAAAGGGAAACGAGTGCAAGTTGAAAAATAAAATTATTGAGAAGATTGATATTACATCTTGCAAAATTTTTACAATAGTTTCATTAATCGATATAAAAAATAAACCTATTTCGTTAAATAAAAGTTTTAAATACAGGTGTGACAAATTTATTATAATATATATTATTCCTACTTAACCGATCTTGAAGGCGGTTGTTGGCAATTTATTTATTACAGTATTGTGATGACTAGCATTATCCATGACGGTGGAGAATTTATCTAAATTCACTCTAAAAGTTGAAATTCAAATCAATGCGGGATGTTGTTTTAATTCATTTCACCATGCATAAAGTACAATACTCTTATCGTTTTCAAAGTCTTAGAGCTAGAATCTTGCCAGAAATGTAGATCCATGTTTCGTCGAGAAAAGTAAGATTGACGTACTTTTTTCATTTTAATACTATATTGATTTATTGTACAGGTTTTATTGCTTACTGTATCTGAAACCCATGTTTTTCAAAACTATCCAGTGATATTTTGACCATTAAATATTTCACGTTCCAGAAGTTTGAAGTTATATGTTCCTTGTTTCTGTATATATCACAAATAATATTGCGAATTGCACTCTGATCAAAATCAACTACATTTACAACAACCACTTTAGCCGGTTGCCGTTTTCTTCTTGAACTACAACTCTGCGTTTACTTGCGATTTTATTGACCGTTGAGACACTCAGTTGTGAAGCTGCTCTGTCTCAACGGCAGTGATTGGAAGACATGATCCTACATTTCCAAGTCCCTCTACAAATTAATGTATTGTTCAGGATAACATTTGTTGAAAACTGCATGACAGTGATTTCGGCATTATCGCAGTTTACACAGCACAAACGTAAATGTAGGTAAAATAGCAGAACTATTATTAAAATTCAGATTCACAGCGAATACATGAACTGTCAAAGTGTCAAGTCAATTGTATACATCGACTTTTTTATATTAGCAAAGCTGGAAAAATATTTGAAGAAAGCGCTACAATTATTTAGGGAAATTAATAAAATTAATTGATCATAAAAGTTACTAACTATGACGTCATTTATTTCTAACAGCGAACAGCATTACTCGTTTTAAGGTAACCTTACGTATGGTGGAACGATTGTCGATATATTGTTCTTTAAGTGTAAATTCATGTTTCATTCATAACATATAATTTAAAACTGTCATTTCTTTTATATTTATTTATAATTCATGTAATTGATATATTGGATCAGTGAAATATGTTAGGAAAATCGGTGACCATAGTGAGATTTTATTAATTTTGTTTTGATATTTTATGTAAACAAAAAGTTCTTTCGCGATCAAAATGGCCAGAGATGATGCATTTTGCAACTAAAACGCACCTGAAACCCCCAGAGAAGGGGTTGAAATGTACTATTTTATTTTTAAGAAGAAAAGTATACATTTCAAGCAGGCAAATTGAATAACTGATAATGTTAAGGCCTTAAAGAAGAGACCTCATTGTTATCTCGCAAAGGTCAACAAAAAATAATGAATGTATTCATGTACTCATTTATATCTCGAATTTTACAAATAACTAGAATTTAAGAAATTGAAAATCTGGAGTTTTTCCATTCTAAAAATAGGTAACCTGAACGCTTCGAAGATCTACCTATCAACACAAAAAGCAGACATTTTCATTTCACATTATAATCAATCATTCGAAAAAACGAAAAAACATGCATTAAGAATATATCGTCATTAATTTGATGGCTAGAGGAAGTGTCGCTTCAAATTTTGATTTTCCACCATTTGTATAGATTTTGAGCAAGCATCCACTGTGAGGATACATGTCATCAGGACTAAAATTTATGCGTTTTTATTTGCGATATATCGACCTAATAAATTAAAAGTTACATCGAAATGTAAATAACGTTTTTAGCTAGTGCACGGTATAATAAACTTGATAAAAATACAAAGTGAAACTTGTAAAACTGTGAAGTGATAATTACTTGCTTTAACCAATTGAAAAGTGTAATAAAAACTGGTCTCTGGCGAACGTAAAAAATCACAGATAAGAGACATCGGGAAAAGTAATGAATGTATACACATCAGTGGCGTACCTGATATCAATTCCCTCATTCAATCAAAATAAATAATTGTGTTAACTGTAATAAAAATTAGACAGGAATAGGAATATTTATTTGTGATGGATGCAAAGGTTTCATTTGTGAAATTTGTTCTGTATTAGCGGCTTCTGAATTAATATGTTCAGTGCTGAAAAAAAGAAAACATATGTTTTTGTGTGAAGTTGTGAAAGGGGTTCAAACAAGCTCCCCAAAAAATTCATCAGATTAGAGACCTAAAAATACAAGTTGATAAAATTGTGGCTTCCTCTCCAAGTGATAATATAACAAATGGAGAATCACAAAATGAAGGCATAGCTCCTAGAGAGGCAAAAGAGATCCAAAAATCAATACAAACTAATCGATAAGGAAGAATGAACGAGGATTGCAATAATGTATATTCGTCCCTGAAATGCATTCTGGGATCACAGGATGAGGTCATCAAAGTTCTAAAAAACAGAAACAAAGTCAAGATGCCTGATGTGCATATTTCTGGTGATAAAACGAAATCACAACGAGAATACTATAAAAAGGTGAAAGCAGAAATAAACACCAAAAAGGAAAATGGAGAAAATGACATTTTCATCAAATATGTAAATGCTCTTCCAATTGTTACCAAAGCAAAAAGCTAGGTTTGAATATAGAATTTTTAAATTAACACTGGCTTCTATACTTTTAAAGAAAGTGTTTTAGATAAGCAGTGGATATATTTGAATTAAACGAAGTTTGGATTAACCCGGATTTTTCAGAAAAATATTTTCTAGGGTTGATTTGTCTGTGTGAAATGGTGTACTTGAAAATATATTCACTAGATTCAATACTATATTAACGCAGAATCTTTAGATGATGTCCAACTTTAATCTTCTATAAGAATAACCGCCACTCATTAACTTTGCTTGATGTGATATGTACTAGTCAGGATATAATAGTTAATTGGTACAATTCTACTGATTTATTAAATGTAAGTGATCATATGCTAGTATTCGGTAACCTGGCTAAAATAGCAATTCGGAATGAGAAGATAGCTTATGTAAAATATGAGTTAAATAAAAACAAAAATAATTCATATGTTATGTGGGAAAAATTATACTCATGGGGGTCACATAACAAAAATCAAAATATTGGTTTTGAAGATGTTTCAGAAAATTTCGATTTGAATGAATTAAATAAGTACTTTGTAAATATAGCGGGTAATAAAAATGTAAATAAAAATCAAATAAATATTAAGAATAAATTAAATGAAAATGTTCAGTTTTCCTTTAAAGCATTGCTACTAAAGATGTACAAGAGATTTTTAATGCTATTAAATCCAACGTAATAGGGATAGACAAATTTAATATGAAAAAGTTAAAGTTTGCATTACCACTTTGTGCAAAATTGCTAAAAAACATTTTAAACATTTTGAGTCTTAGTAAGGGAATATTCCCTGACATGTGGAAATAGGCAATCAGCCAATCATATTATGTTTCTAAACCTGAAAATATAACAGATTTAAGATTTAAGACCTCTAACTATCCTACCTGTCTTATCTAAAATAGATGAAAATATTACCGCTAAGCAATTGAAAATTTACTTGGAAAGCAACTCAATTCTGCCTGACTTACAATCTGGTTATCGTGAGAAGCACAATACGCAAACTGTTCTTTTAAAGGTGTAAATGATATATCTGTGGATGCTTCAATGGTAACTTTTCTTATATTGCTAGTCAAAGCGAAGCTTTTGATGTCAATAACTATGAATTGATGCTTGCTAAACTAAATTATATAATAGGGTTGGATGAATTATCATGGCATTGGTTTTAATATTATATCACTGGAAGACAACAGCTAGTAAAATCCAAAAATATTATGTTTCGAAGTAAAGTGTTGAAGTATGGCTGGTACCATATGGATGTTGACGATATGCAACTCAGTATTTTGCATTCCGTGGATAAGGAATGATCTGAATAGTTTCAAAGATTGGTGTAATAATAATTCGCTAGGTATTAATCCTGATAAACAAAAATTCAAATGTATAGTTAATGAAAAATAACAAGCAACATAAATCTTGGGCAGCTGAATATTACTTTGAATAACATTCCCTTGATGTGGGCAGAATGTGTACAATGTACACTGACGGCCAAAGTTTTAGGGGGTCATTGTGGGCAATTCTCCATCATTTGATAAACATGTTAATAAAGTTGTTAGTATTTCATTTATGGGATTGAAAATGCTTCACAAATTCATGTACACTCTAGAAGATAAACGAAAGTTGATTAAAAGTCTTATATTGTACAAATATTGAGTATTGCTGTATTGCTTATCCAGTACAATAATGATGAACTTCAAAGGATACAGAATGTTAGTATGAGGTTTGCTAGTTACATCCCTATGAGAAAACAACGCCCTATTTGGAAAAATTCAATGAACTATACATAACACACAGATGTTTTTTATATACAACTTTCCTTCATAAGCTTGTGTTATATAAAATCCCTTCTTTTTATTTAACCTGTTAATAAGAAGAACTGCTACGCATGATTTTAATCTGAGATAATTTTACAATACCGGAATATTCCGCATCAACGTTTAAAGACAGTTTTGCATATACAGGATGTTTCAGAAAAAGGTGGCCCCGTTGCTAGGATAGGCAGAACACTGAAAGATAAGTGCTTATCTTAGTCAAAAATTTTCGTAACCGCATCCGTATTCAAGATACAGGGTGTTGTAAAAAAAAATGTTTAAAGACTTTTTTACGATTATTTCGAAACTACTGGCAAAATTGTAATGAAATTTGGTATGAATATGTTTTGGAAGCAGACACATCGTATAAATTTATTTTTATATCTGACTCTCACAGAGGGCGCTAATTACACGGTTCGTACTGAGTAGATACCGTTTTTTTATTTGGTATGTTTCATCTGGGAAACTTTTCTGCATAACGCGTAACAGCTACACTAGCGTTTCCTAAACACTCGCCTAAGGTTAATAACATGTCGGTGTATTCAACATTTGAAAACATTTTGATTATTAATTAACGTACTTATCAACAATATTTCATCTTATTGACATTACCGTTTTAACTATCAATAAATGTCAGTTTTCCATTGCTAACTCAGACAAACGGTACACAGTATCGAGTTTTACCAAGAGTACCTTTTTGGTGTAAAATTGAATGATGTTTAATTTCACGTAGAATTTGAATTAGAAAATCTAACCTCAAAAAAGGTATGATTAAAACTACTCGGTACGAACCGTATAATTAGCGCCGTCTATGAGAGTCAGATATAAAAATAAATTCATGCGATGTGTCAGCTTTCAAAACATATTCATACCAAAGTTCATTACAATGTTGACAGTAGTTTCGACATAATCGTAAAACAATTCTTTAAAATTTTGTATCTTGAATACAGATGGGGTTACCACAATTTTTTACTAAGCATAGCACTTTTTCTTGAGTGTTCTACCTATCCTAGCAACGGGACCACCTTTTTTTGAAACACCCTGTATGGGCCCTAGGTTTTTGAATTCAGTTGTAAAATTTCTAAATTTGTTAAAGCTAAAGTAAAAGTTATATTATATGCATAAATTGTAAGAAATTGTCTACTATTTTGTTAAGTTCCAGTTCATTCCCTCTCCTAACTAACCAAAGATGATGGCACACTGGCTACTAAATCACAAGAAAAAGTCATCCTTTTGTAGCAAATTTCATTTTGGATCCACAAGGGAATGACCCTCTTAATATTGCTGCCATCGATAGCCATAGCCATATGCCTGAAATTGTCTTTCGTTTGCGCACAATTAGGCGCATTCTGTTTGTTTCTGATCCAAATCAACGATCTGTTGGAAGTGATCACATTGTAAGGGTTACAATTTACTCTTACTAAAGGATAAACTAAAAGCTCTATTTTATCACTTGGTTGCCGACAGCTACAGTGAAGATGGTCGTAGGTTATAATTTTAGATGTTAAGAATTCGGGCGCCAGAGTATTTTAACCAACCAATGAATGATAAATATAACTAGGGGATACAAATACTCAAGTCCCCAGGTTAAATTACCCTGAAAGAAAAGAAAATAAAAGACCTGTACCCAGAATGATTGAAATTTACTTTGAAATACTAATATTGATATAATTTATGACAGCACTTATATAAATGAGATATGAAGCGAATGAATTGAAAATATGGATGAAATTAGTTACTTAAATCATTTAAACAAGTGAACAGTTGAATTTATATAAAATACAATACTCAATGTTTAATTACAAATGTTACATAAAATCAAAATCAATAGCCTGACCTGTGAGAGCCGGATGTTGTACTTGCTTGGTGATGTTTAATTACTTCTACTCCATTTAGAGGTCCCTGCCACAATTGAATACCGTTTCCACGATTGTACAGCACAAATAAATCAGCGACTCCTAAGTAATCTTTCCACGGCAGATTCAAGCAATCCTCAACACACTTCTTGTTGAATTTTCCACAACATAGATAAAAAAAGAGGAAGAAGAAGAACCCTCTATCACGATAGGGTTTTCCTTCAAATAATCCTTCCGTTCACAACCAGTCACGTCGAAACTAGGTTTATATTCCCTAAGGTACATTAATTACCCAATTAATTCCAAATATTCCAATCCAAATTGGTAATTGATGTCTTTGTTTTCATCGGAAGAATATTCCCAGAATTTGGTTCCAAACAACAAGCTTGGTATCACCTCCCTGTTGAAAATAACCTAGCGACGCACTTCTCACTTGAACGATTGACCAGAAGTGTCGCCATTCTCTCGCCTTTCCGGCTTTCTCGTTGTCTCACAGAACACCCTCGAAATAGAAACGAATCTGACACCGAACAACCATGACCCTTAGAATATACGGTCCATGACTCTTAGAATATACGGTCCAGCATAGCTGACGTCACAGGAGTTGACCGATTGTACTACAGCGGCCATTTCTAAGCCGTTGAGTGGAATTTACACGTTACAACATGTCCCGTTCACAGCTTTGCAGATGATGGTACACTTCATACCGCTTTCTCATCTAGAGCCCTATACCATCAAATGAAGCAAGAGGAACGAGACAGAGAAGTTGACGCAATTAATGGAGATCTGGCAACGATTTCGAAATGAAGATCGGATAGAGTTTAATGCAACCAAAACTCAAGATTGCATTTTCTCCAGGAAGGCGGTTCCCACAATCCCTAATAGGATGATGTCAGATACAACTATTCTTATGAAGTCCATGAATATTCATGCTGGGATCATGGGAGGTACATTGCGAAAACCGCTTCACAAAACTTGGTTTTCTATTCCATCCCAGCAGCTCATTATAATCTACAAAACACAGATTCGACTTGTCCTGGCGAGCAATTCGGTTCCCAAACATACGCTGAAGTTCTTGGATTCTATCCAGAGGAGAGCTATTCGTTTGATTGATGATGTCACACTTCCGAATTCATTGACCTTTCTTGAACGTAGAAGAAAGGTGGCGATCTCTCCCTTTTCTAGAAATGTTTCCATGGTCGGTGTTCATCAAAAATCTCGTCTGTTATTCCACGAGAGATTCCAACTAGGCGGACTAGACGAGCTCAAGTTAGTCATCCCTTCATTGTCAAGCACGGGACCTGCCGAACTTCTTCCTACCAGATCTCATTTATCTATCGAACGACGAAGTTGTGGAACTCGTTTCCTAGTGAGGTCATTCCGTATGCCTATAGTCTATATACCTTCAAGAAAAATTCGAATGCCTCCTCATTCCACCGCTGGTTCACACGATATTCTTCTAACATTATAGGTTTTCCTCTCGTGTATTCAAAGTATACAAAAAAAAAACGTATATGTACTTAGGAACATTTTTATTTTCTGTTTGTATAATTTTACAACGTAAATTGTTTAAATAAATATTTGTTTTATGTATAATATATTTATTTATTAAGTATATATACCCAACAGGTTAATCCAATTATAGGACAAACAATACAGAGCAACATAATATAAAGAATAACAAGAAATATATAACAAAAATAATATCTAATAGGAATAATGAAAATAAACTGGTTAAATTTTCAAATTACGTAGTGATAAATAACCAGTGGCGGCTCCTCGAAGGAGGCTAAAGAGGCTCAGCCTCCTCATCAATTTATCTTAATGATCATTCTCCATTTTATTTCCTGTTTCTCTGATAATTCTTTAAATTTTACAATTAATTCCCCGTTCTCAGTAGTTATTTTTAATCTGGCAACAGTGACCAGAGGCTAGATTCTCTATATATCTCAAACGCTAAATACCTGTGGTCAACACAGATGCCGTTTTCCAAGCAGTTCAATTGCCAGATATGGCAACACCCTATGTAGGCTACCTTCTCGTACAGAATCGTCGGTCGAATGAAATACGATTACTTGCTACCGCCCTTCCGCTAGAAGAATGCGACACGTGTCGTGTTCCGTTAGTTCTTGTTTTTGTACCGCGAGGCAAAGTAAGGTTAAGTAGTTAAGTTATAATTTATCTAATCGGTGAACGTTAAAATGATGAGTGACTTAGTTGCTGGGTTCTTAGAAAATCCATTTAGTGGATTAACATATGATAGAAAAGTGTTTTGTTAAAAATAAACGGCCTTTACCGGATTTGAAAGGATTAGTGGTGACGATAACAGGTATGTTTCAAAATCGAAATACACAATAAATTATATTGCTTGCTATTTACATCTGATACCACTTCATGTTGGGGGCACTCGGGTTATGATGATTTGAAAAATTTAGCTCGTGGTATAGACAGACATGAAAAATCGCAAGAACATATTACATCGAGTATTAAGTTTAAATTAACCGGTAAACAGAATATTGTTAAAGGAGGAAAACATATAATTTGGTAGACAAGAAACTACATTATAAACAACTTTTTTCATGAAATTTTAGATACTATCAAAGGTCAAATTGAGATTCGATTTTCCGATTTACATGAATTGAAGTTTTTCGACTTGACGAATAGAAGATTTTTCGAAAAGAGTTTCCCAATACACTTTTAGATAACTTAGTTCTAAAATATAAATTTTTTGATAAAATAGCATTGCACAATGAATCATGGGTTATATACCTACTCGGATAAAGATATTTTAGGCCAGTACGACATTCACGCCGATATGATAAAATATATGATAGACAATGATTTGCAACAACTTTTACCTCAGTTTTATAAACTACTTTGTTTGACACCATTCCTGTCACGTCGGCATCGGTGGAGAGATCATTTTCTACTCTCAAACGAATTAAAACTTACATGCGAAATACAATGGGCCAAAATAGTTTATACAATGTTAGTTTGATATCTATTGAAAAAGATTTAGTAAAACACTTAAAACAAAATGATACATTTTATCATAATATTATTGATCATTTTTCGCAAACTAAAGACCGTAGAATTCCGTTAATATATAAAAAAAGTTAATAAAAATAATAAAAAAAACAAAATATGAAAAATTTCAAAAAAATATCAAAAATCCAAAGAAAAAAAAACGAACAAAAAAATGTTTGTCAAGAGAAACTCTACACCTCCACGTTGGTTCTTGCTTGGCAACAATTAATTTTGTCACTGAAGTAGCTGGTACGGTCGCTGTGCAAAGGTTAAATTTATTGGCTGAATAGAGTATATTTTTACAAGAACGTTTCATGTCCAGCCTCCTCTCTTAAAAAGTTCACGAGCCGCCACTGTAAATAACCTCACCTGACCACACTAATAAGTTACTGAACACTATTGAAAAATAAGTCACATTGTGAACAAATAACATTAAAGTTTGTTGTCTCAAAACAGTTTTGATTGAATGGGGAAAAGTTGCGTAACTAATTCATATGGAAGTATAGCATTTCCTACATCATTTTTAATTATCAAGTATACTTGAGAGATGGAACAAAATTCTGCAACGTTTCATGAGCTTTCTTGTGTTAATGTAATTTTTATTATCCGACCTAGCGATCAACAATGATCAACATTTTTCAACCTGTTTTTCTAAATGCAAATTTTTTAGCTATTTTTCATTTTACACTCATTGATGTACCACATGTAATGGATCATCAGATCAGTTTCAAACCTCAACAAGATTTTTGGAAACATTTTTAAGGAGAATCAAAAGCTGTAATCTACATTTTTTAACAACAAAATCAAAAAATTAACGAACAAAATTAAACATTCACCCAAATATGTAGTATCTACAAATCAGCGATTAGAAGTAATTCAAACTGAATGATATTTGGATGAACTATAACAATCATGTTACAACCAACTTTTTCTCAAAGCTTACCATTTTTGATTTAGATCACAGATATTCTACACAAAATGTTATACAAACTAGTTCTTAAAGCTTTCAAAATCATCATATTAAATTGCATGAAGTAGAGTTTTACACTCGACAGTTGTAATTTTTTATGATTGTATTTTCTGTAATTTTTTTCCATCTATTGTACGTTTTGAAGTGCTATCTATATCTTCTTAGCAAGCGTTTCCGAAAAATACATGTCCATTTATTTTTCTACAGACTATGTACCGGTAAAGTTTGTGACTATTTTTTAAAACCCTGCAAAATATATAGCATAATTAACTTGTATTCTAGTTCTACTAGTCTGAGATAATGATAATAAGAACATAATAGGAACAGTATATAGCCCCCCTGGCTGATACTTCGATGTATATGAATTAGAAGAAATGTATCTTTTAACTGGATGAAAATATCACCAATATTCATCATGGAAAACTCGAAGGACATAAAAGATGTAAATAAAGTTGCTAAGAATTGACAGTCATTATAATCTAGGAGATAGATACATATTTTGGGCCTGAGATATAACATGTTGGCATATGTGTTATGTTTTAGCAAGTATTAATCTGAGTATTTTAACCTATGTGAGTTGGAGTATGACAAATATCGGACATCTAGATGATACATTTGTATTAGACCTAACATTATAAAAAATTAAAGGACAGCGAGAAGATAATCTAGGACAACAAAATTTAATTTACCTAATAAGTAACTGCAGGCTATATTATTATTCAACAAATTATGGAGGAATATTGTGCTCCTTATTCTTCTTCTCAGTTCAAGTGTCAAACCATCAAAAGTAGATAATAATAATTGATTGATGGTCAAAACCTCTTCTAGGGAAGATATTGAAAGTTCTAAACCAGAGATATTTCGAATATTTACGTTGAATGCTTTCAATTAGTGTAATCTGGAATTTATACTGAGATTTCCAGATGAGTGGGCAATTTCCAGAATAGTGTTTGTTATAGTACCTCTAAATTGTTAAAATATTTGGAATGTTTAAGTACAAACCCTAAAGTTCTATTAGCTTTAGTACACATACTATCACTTATATGTAGATTAAAAGTGAACTGATGATCGTATAAAACGCTGTCTTTGACTGTAGTATCACGAGAAATGATTACTGAATCTAAAAGATGATCGAACAAAATAGGATGGACTTTACGACTGAAGCTAACAACACAACATTTACTAATATTTAGACTTTATTTATTGTTGGCGCACCACTCAAAAATATTGTCCAGATCATTTTGTAGTGCATAGCAGTGATCTATGCTCTTCATTTCTAAAAATATTTCCAAGTTATCAGCAAAAATTAGTTTCAATCCGATTATGGTTTCAGCCAGATCATTAATAAATAACAGGAACAGTAGAGGACCAAGGTTTGAATCTTGAGGCATCTTTGGCGATAAATGAATGTGATCTTTGACCGCAATACTGCACAAACTGCGATCTATTGATGAGGTATGAGCAAAAAAACGCTACTAAGGAGGTACTAAATCCAATGGATTTGAGCTTGCCTAGAAGAATAGTGTGATCAAGTTTATCAAAGGCCTTCGAATATTCTGTATATAATACGTCAACCTGTCGTTGGTTGTCAAAAATAGCAGCAATATACGTGTTCAAACAAGTAAGATTCGTAACCGTAGATCTCTTTTGGACAAATTCATGTTGGTATGGTGATATTATATGTGAGAAAGTATAGACGCATCTCAAAGAGCTTAGATAAGTTACGACAATATCGCAATTAGACGATAATTGAGTATATTTCCAACATCACCAGATTTGTGAACGGGAATAATCTTTGCTTTTTTCCAAACACTAGGAAATTTATTAGATTTAAAACTGTTGTTTTATGTATAATATATGTAAGTAAGGTAAAATTTCCCCTTTCTTTTCTCTCAAATTTAACTATTTTAATACATTTATATAATGAATATGTGAATTATTCTTTATATTTAAAGAGTGGAGTAGTTTAGAATGGATACCTATCTAGCTAAATTATATTCATTAACTACAATAAACGCTTATTATTATTATTATTATTGGTACATTTCATTCTCATGAACCGCAAAGGACAAAAACTCTAAAAGCCATCTTCGATAATTTAAAAATAGACGCCACCTCCATCCACTTGTCCAAGTTGATATTTTAGTTTCCCAATTGTAACGACCGAGTAGATACCTTTATGTATCTGTTGACGTCACTCATAAATACGATGGATCAATTCCATTCAACATATACGGCCAACGGATAGGTTATTTCGGGATAGAACCTTTTCGAGTTTAATTTGTTGAACTTCAAAGCTGACATTTATACCCAGGTGATTTGATTTAAGTTCGTCATTGATTGTTACGTGATATCTCAAGTAATATAGCTTTAGTATTCAATGAACAGAAGATAATCCAATAATGTTCTTGATACTTTGTACTCCAAAACTTCAGAATTAAAGATAAATTCTCTGAATTTGAAGTCTCCAAAGAGGCTGGAAACTGTTATGTCACAAGCTAGAGTAGTGAGGATTTATAAAAATACACTGTTAGACAAAAGTAGTTGGCACTTTTAAAACTAAACTATTCAATTCATCCAAGAAATGAAGTGCTTTTCAAATATAGAATGTGGTTGGAATTTGAAATTAATATGGTTTGATCTGTTCGATTACATTAATTGATTAATGTAATTCCTTCTGCTTGAATCTACAACAAAATATTTCATCGGAAATCTAGGCTTCAATGTAAGAGATTAAATACTATAAAATAAAACATCAAAATTCTAATTTTTCTTGTATTTATTTTTTTGACATTTCTATTTTTAGCTGAAAACCACATTTAAAAAAATCTAAAACATGTTCACGATAAGAAAGAAATGACGGCATAGTAGCTAATTTAGTTTAACCAATTAATAATAATAATTCATTTGAAAAATATCCCTAAATAACTGTCGTGCTGTCTCCATCAAACCAGAAATATTTCTTTTTAACAATTGCCAACATAAATCAATAGATTATATTCAATTATTGACTTTTCGTTGTGAATCTAAATTTTAATAGCATTTACGCTGTAAACAGCGAAAATGGTAACCTCAAAAATAAATTACTTTGAAGAGAAACATGAAAATGGAGGGCTGTATCTTCCCATCAATGCCGTTAGAGACAAGGTTGCTGCAGCTCCATAACTGAGTGTCTCAACGTTCAATAAAATCGCAGGTAAACGAAGTAGAGGTGAGCACTTGCATGTCCAAGAAGAAAACGGCAACGCATAGAAAACTCTACTAGTACTACTTGTAGTAGAGTTATCTATGCGGCAACGGTTCAAAGTGGTTGTAAATTTAGATGACTTTGGAAGAACTTTACAATAGTTATTTGATCTGAAATAATTCTTTCTTAGGCAAAATGAAGAATAAGTAATTTGTGGAATTTTTTTATTGTTTTCTGGTGTTTTTGTTGAGGTGAATATTATACTTAAGGTTTGATAAAGTGAATAATTTTGTGTTATCGGTGTAACGGGTTGCGTTACGAGATTGTATAGAACTTGGTAATGAACAGATTAGATTTCTTTTCGGCTAGGAAACTTGTCATATGATTAATTAAAGACATCGCCCGGTCAATAAAACATCGATTATTGAAACTAGCATTCATTATGTATGATGTCGCTAATATCGCGAAGTGGGGCAGGTATGATAACGGAAGTCGAAGAGAACTCATTGTGGTGTTAACCTTTAACTGGGTAAGTCGAGATTTCATAAGTCATTGAATTTATATACATTTTCTTAATTTTTGCTTCCGAAATATGATTCACATCAGGCTACTTATAATTTGATTTGGATTTATAATTAAACTTCTGGATGTTCAGTACCTGAATGTGATAATATTCCGGTGGATGTTTCATTCGACTTACCTGGGGGCACCCGATCATTTTGCGGCTAGCATAATTCAGAGATAATCATTTCCATCACGGCATTGATTGTTGTAATTCTTGTATGAGGACAATCTATCGGAACGTAGGCAGATATCTATGATAATATTTCTTTATTCCTTGTGTGTTTAATTCCGCAATGGCACATGTTAGTTTTGAGTGATTCGTATGAATCGCCATTTTGTAAATCTGATACAAAGTATTCAGAGCTGTCTTTGACTGTAACGTGCTATAGTGGCGGCTCGTGAACTTTTTGAGAGAGGAGGCTGGACATAAAACGTTTTTGTAAAAATATACTATATTCAGTCAATTAATTTAACCTTCGCGCAGCGACCGTACCAGCTACTTCAGTGACAAAATTAATTGTTACCCAGCAAGAACCAACGTGGAGGTATAGAGTTTCTCTTGCCCACAAATTTTTTTTCGTTTTTTTTTGTTTTTTATTTTTTTTGGATTTTTAATTTTTTCCTTTTTTTTTGGAATTTTTCAAATTTTGTATTTTTTTATTAATTTTATCAACTTTTTTATATATTAACGAAATTCTACGGTCTTTAATTTGCGAAAAATGATCAATAATATTATCATAAAATGTATCATTATGTTTTAAGTGTTTTACTAAATCTTTTTCCATAGATATTAAACTAACATTGTATAAACGATTTTGGCCCATTGTATTTGGCATGTAAGTTTTAATTCGTTTGAGAGTAGAAAATGATCTCTCCACCGATGCCGACGTGACAGGAATGGTGACTGTCAAACAAAGTAGTTTATAAAACTGAGGTAAGACTTGTTGCAAATCATTGTCTATCATATATTTTATCATATCGACGTGACTGTCGTACTGGCCTAAAATATCTTTATCCCAGTATACAACGCATAATTCATTGTGCAGCGCTATTTTATCAAAAAAATTATATTTTAGAACTAAATTATCTGAAAGTGTATTGAGAAACTCTTTTGAAATTATTAGAGAAACAGGAAATAAAATGAAGAATGATCAACAAGATAAGGAGGCTGGGCCTCCTTAGCCTCCTCCGAGGAGCCGCCACTGGCTATAAATAGTATTAGGGATTATCACAAGGTATTATTCAATTATTGCTTATTGAATGTTTAATTATCAGGACTGCTGCGTTCGCGTGGTTGTAGAGTAGAGTACAACATCAATTTAAAATGCAATTCAATTCAAGTTTCCAGATTTGTGCTAACTAGCAAATTCCAACATTTTGATTATTTCCTTTCAATCACAATTTGATTAATTTTCTTGCAGATACAGTTTAATTATTATTCTTTCAAGTCTCATTTTTTAGTATTATTAATTCAGTCACATGTTAACTATTTGCTAATTTTAAGTATCAATTGTAATCGTTTAATTCTTTCAGACTAAATTAAATTTTTGCCTAAATTGATATCTCTTCAAGATATCAATTTTGTAATAGTGTTTTTACAATTTGGGGAAGATAACATTATCGGAGGTGGAATCACATGATTATTCCAACCGACGGTGTTGCTTGTCCTTTTGATCTCAAGTCAGGTACTGTTCGTTCTTTGAAATTACAGGGTTTGAACGTCTGAGGTTCATCACCCCTTCACTCCAAGACGGTTTAGTGAGTTTCCTGACAGGACCGGCTTCCAGTTCCTACGAGTTCCAAGAAGGGTAACATTTTCTTGTTTGAATGACCATGATTTCATTCTCTGATTTTGTTGTTCGCCGAAGTTGTATTTCACTAATTTTTATAGAACCATTCGAGGTCTACTTTAGTTTCTCTTATTTGATTATTCTTTCTTTTCAATTAAAAAATTGATTTAATTTTATAATTGTTGACTTCAAATTCAATTTATGTTACAAATTGATTTACTTTTATAATTGTTTTACTTCAAATTCAATATTATTTACGTCACGAATTGGTACTCTATAATAATTGTATTTTAAATTGTTTTATATCCCAAATTCCATATGGAATAAATCAATTTGTTAAGTTGAACTTGTATTGTTTTTCTGAATTTCCATCAACTAATAAACCATCTCGTAGTGCTTGTATTCTGGACTGTGAATTCATTTATTTTTACAGTTTTTTTTAAGCAATTGGCGCTCAGGCAATTCACCAGTCTAGAATCACAAGGCACGTTTCACTACGAGCCCTGAGATTAATTCATTGAAATTGAGCTAGTTGGGCCAATTAAAACCGACCCAAGCGGGTCAGTTTCACATCCGTTTCATCGGTTATTGTGCAATATTTAGAGGAACTATAGTGTGTAAAGCAGCGAAGCTATATTTATTATTTAGAAGTGGTTGTGCAATAAGCGGGAATAATTTCGTTTATTCGTGTTTCTGTTCGTTTCGGCGACGTGGGCATTTTAATTGAAATTGGTGCGATAAGGACGCTTTGTGTAATACAATTAGTTTTAAGTAATCAAGTCTTCTGATGATGGTCGTGAGACCGAAACGTACGTAAAGACAAGAAAATATAAAGCAAAGTGTTAATGTGACCTATTTCCCGAGAATTTATATATGATAAGCGGGAAGGGGAGCATATGTAAGATAGCATGCGAATACTTGTCAACCTGACAACAATGTATCATACACTGGATTGGCGTCATTTCTTTCTTATCGTAAACAGACTTTACGTCGCTTTGAACAACTAACATCAATATTAGGCTTTACCTGGCTCTTGCCTATGCATCTTTGAACAGTACTTACTTCATTGTGAAATTGTTTGAGAAATATTTGATTTCTCGGACAAATGATAAAATTAAAAATATTTTCTGTTCTAAATGTCAGAATAAAACACCTAGTGGTCACTTTTTACCAAGCGATTAGTTAGTGGTTATGAGAAAAATATTTATGCAGGTAAGCCAGGGTTAACTTTGGTAAGATTTCTCAACATTTAAATAACTAAATGTATATGTTGCGGTAAAATCAATTAATCCGGTTATTGTGCATAATCGCAGGAGATTATGTAAAATCGGCTCTAATATTGGAGAATTTGATAAAACTGTAGTATTCTACATTTAAATTGTAGTATTCTACATTGGCTTTGGGCCGCCTCATACACTATTGATAGTTGAGTGTACACTTTAATAATGTGTACAGGGGCGTGGAAAATCAGTCAATTACAAAACTACTTTCAAATAAACTAATAATCTAGTATTCCCAAGAATATATAGAAATTTGAGAAACTAACCTGGGAAAAATTCAACAAACTAATTAACGTTGTCGCTTGGAGTTTCTACCTACGGTACCGCCTGGGCTAAATAACTGATGCAGAAGTAACATTGAATTCGAAACTCCAAGCATCAGCGTTATCGCAGGTTAGTTTGTGAAATTTTTCGCAGGTTAGTTTGTTAAATTTTATATTATTTGGAATAATAGGTCAGTATAGGTTATTTGGAAGTTTATTCTTGAAATTGATTCAATTTCCTTTCCCTTGTACACATGTATTACTAAAGTGCTTACATGCATAACTGATCCATAATCCACATAATACGATGTCAATTAATCAAATTCACCAGTACTAGAGATTATTCATAATAACAGGTTAGTTCGATAAATTCACCAAGCATAATGGGAATTATTCATAATCACCTATGTCTAATCTCAGATTCATTACATTTACCGTAACGTATGTATTGATACTAGTAGTTATTAAAATGGCAATCTTACTTATAGTCCAGGCTATGAAGCGGAAAATAAAAAAAAAACATGTAAGTTGGAATCAAAAATTTTTTTTTGCATTAGCTTCAGGAGGTTCTCAGGATCATTCATACACCTTAAAACTTCTTGGGAACCCCAACCCCACCCATTGGGGGCGGAAATGGCCCGAAATCTCCAAGTCTTGAATTGTATTTGCTACACAAAAAAGGTATTTTGGCATTTCTAGTGCACCTAGGTTTTTTGGGTCGCTGAACACGAATCCCCTATATGTTATTTTGCAATTTACGTGTTTTAGGCATTTCGAATGCACCAAGGAGGTTTTTTGGGGTGCAAAATTGACCAATTAAGTCGATTTTACCACCCCTACGATGGATTGCAAGTAAATCTGGCTACGAATTCGTGATCAGCGACCCAAAAAACCACCTTGATGCATTCGAAATGCCTATAACACGTAAATTGCAAAATAACATATTAGGGGTGCGAAATTGGCCAATTTTGTCGATTTGACCACCCCTACGATGGATTGCAAGTAAATCTGACTACGGATTCGTGTTCAGCGACCCAAAAAACCGCCTAGGTGGACTCGAAATGCGAAAATACCTTTTTTGTAGAAAATACAATTCAAGACTTGGAGATTTCGGGCCATTTTCACCCCCAATGGGTGGGGTTGGGGTTCCCAAGAGGTTTTGAGGTGTATGAATCATCCTGAGAAGCTCCTGAAGCTGATGCAAAAAAAAATTTTGATTCGGACTTACATGTTTTTTTAAAATAATATAATTGTGTTTAAAATCATTCAAATCTTCCAAAAAGCATTCTCTGAGAGAAAATTTTGCATTGTTAGAAACAATAGATCAGCAATTCAACATTTTGTTCAAATTCGTATATTTATTGATAAATCTAATTTGTTTATAACAAATTAGCGGGTATACATTCGACGATATTGATGTTTTTGTTTTATTATAGCTAAAATCCCGGTTCACAGCCTGGACTATTAATGTAGTGTAGAAAGTGTTGCAATGTAACCTTGAGTTTTGGGACGCTACCTTTTTAAATGAGTATTTCGCTTGGTGAGGTCTTAGTTCCTAAATTGACATGGCACTTAATTCTCCATTTAAAGAGCTATCCAAAGATGTTTGGTCATATTTTGAATGCAAGAGAATGGTTAGGATGCAATAAAAAATCCGTTAAATTTAATGCACTTCAGTACACCATGTTTCTCAAATTTGTTTACCTTTGGGACATGTACCAAAGTTTTTTATCAGCATTTTAAGTTTTTTGTAATAAGCTTGAATATATTTTTTATGTGCACAATGAGAGAATATGATTATTTATAATACACTTGTAGCTTTTGGATACACAGCACAAAGTTTGCAGAGTTTATTAAAACATATGTTCACACCCATCTAGGTAAGAAGCGCTCCGCTTCTGGCAAAACAAATGCATCGTTACCCCAAGTCCCCAAGTTTGCAGCTTTTTACACAAACTTACCCCGGTTTACGTAAAGAAGAAGCCAATTTAATTTTACTAAGCAAAGCATCATCTTGCACGGTTTTTGGCGTAGATTCTCATCAAGAATATATATATCAAGCTTTACTATACAAAAATTATTTTTCGAGAAAAAATAAAAACCTTAATTTTTTTGACTTTTTTTCCCTCAAAGTCCATTTTCACGACGTTTTCGAAACAAAGAAGTATAAAGACCGTTTTTCTCCTCTAAATTCTCTATCGAACTACCGTCTTGGTATTTCCTCGCTACTTTTCGGGATCAAAACGACCCAAAGTGACACCTTTTTCAACAATGCGATTTTCCGATTGTAGCCAATTTCAATACGGTTCGGAAGACCGTTAAAAGGAACGTGCTCAGAAAATGTCTTCAAAGTTAATACATTTTTCAACACTAATAGTGTAGTGATCAGAGCAAAATTTTGAAAAATCGCACATTTGACGTGATAACTTGGAAACGGAAAGTCGGATTTCCAGAACCAAATGACCGATGCCTAGAAGTATTGCCTAAAATCGTGCCCTGTATAAAAGGCATCATCATTGATAAATTGCCCTCATATAGGGTTTTTGCCGTAGATTCTCGTCAAGTAATCAGGTTTTATATAAAACGATTATTTTCCGAGAAAATAGATAAAAACCTTCATTTTAGTGACCTGGAAAAGGAAGGTTTTACATTTTCCCTCAAAAGTTCATGTTCCCGACATTTACGAAAAAGAGAAGCGCAGATAGAGTTTTTCTCCCCTATATTCCCTACCTAACTGTCGTCTCAGTTTTTTCAGTCCTCGCAACTTTTTCGGAGCTAGAACGACCAAGAATGACCTCTTCTTCAACAATATTCACGCCCAAAAAATAACTCGCCGTTTTCAATAGACTATTTTTGTAGCTTTCGGATACACAGCACAAAGTTTGCAGACTTTTTAAAAACATATGTTCACACCCATCTAGGTTAGAAGCGCTCCGATTCTAGCAAAACAAATGCATCGTTACCAAACTCCCCAAGTTTGCAGCTTTTTACCTTGAAGATTAAACAATAAAAGTTTGTGATTTTACTGTCTGAACGTTTTCTCGAAGCAAAAAGTCAAAAAATCCCCGGGTGAATGTTATAAGCAACTCACAAAGTTACCCCGGTTTACGTAAAGAAGCAGCCAATTTAATTTTACTAAGCAAAGCATGCTTATTTTACCCTCTCCGTGATGTCAATCAAGAAAAAGTTATTTATAGTAGTTTCTCAAATAAGAATAACTGAAATTACAGAAATTAGTATACTCTTTCCGAAACAAAATGTGCGATAAAATGGTTTGTTAATATTGTTATTGGTGGAATGAATCAAACCACGAAAAAACACATACGACCATATTTTGATGACGTAGTTTCATCGAGATTTATTACGATTCCTAGTGAAATGTAATGAAACCTTTATAGAATGATATATAACATAAAATACAGTTGGACTAGAATATGTGAATCCTATAGAAATGGCACTCCGTTCATAAACTTGCTCCAATCCCGATCCAACAGAAAATAGGACAGTTCACAAGTAGGGGAAGTTATGACGTCAATATGTAAATTGTGGTGGGGATATCAACCATGTGTTTATATTGTGTGGTGGTGAGAGCTGAAATTAACAACTAACAACAGCAACATCATAACCCACCTAGCATAACTTCAAGTGACGTCATGGAGAATGCCGCGGTTTGAGGATGGTTCCAAGAAGCTTTGCTGGCCCACATATTGGTATGAATGGCTCCGCAACAGGGCGACAACCTCGGTATATAGGTCAAAACCCTGTCCATGCAGCTATATATAGATTCGGGTTAGCTTTCCTTGAATGATTTATATTTATATATTCTTCACTAAAACCAGTCATACTAAAAAGGGATAAAGGACTCAACGACAATTTATAAACATTTTTATGTATCATGTTGAATAAATATCTCTCTCGACATTTCAAAAAAATTAAATTACTTCAAACCAGGTTTGAAATAATCCGATTATTTAAAAGAATCCATGTTTTTCATTATTAACATTGATTCTTGGTCCAGGCGGGATTTATTCAAAAACCTCGAGAAATAGGAACTACTATACCGACGATGATAATAATCATTATTACTTTTGCGTAACTATCATCAGTACCAACCACATTTTTCATCATGGTTGTTGATTCAGATCCTGGAAAATTAACTTTTTTTTTTAAGATTGGCAAATATATTCTTAGTACGTCAGTTCTATCGTTCTCTGAATTACTTTCTCATTTTATATTGATCACATTGCAAGATGAGATACCGATGTCTTTTCAACATCAAATAAATGTACACCAATTCGATAATATAATTCTGAATACGTATTTCAGCAACCAAGTTGCCATCATCAGTAAAGCAATAAAAAAGCTAAGATGCCAACTTAGTTGCCGAAATACCTACCTACTTAGATTCAAATTATCAATGTGGTTCGCTGGTACTTGTGAACATTTATTTGATGTTTTTAGATTTGCCAGTCTCCGTAACCGTATTGAATGTTTTTATATCGAATGGTGAAATTGAATAGGTAATAGAGCTATCCTGATGATAATAATAACAATGATAATGCTTTCGTGGAGTACGTTTCGTTATTTAAACCATCATCAGAAGTTTAATTCTCAGCAACGCGAATTTCACATACCTATCTTTGGAAAATTATTTCCTAATTTCAAATAACTGAGGTTATTTAATGAAAATTTTCGTTTATTTCAATTCATTCTACGATTCAGATGGTATCAATGCTAAAACGTGAATTAACAAATTTGCTATAAACAATGTGAATATTCAATTTTGTAAACCGACGTTTTCATTTTAATATAACTTGTTATAAGTTTAAATTTAGAATCAATATTCAAACATATTACGGAAATAACCGTGCACAATAAATATCTGCCGATGCAAAACATCCAGGAGGAGCATGAAACAGGCCACGTGCAAAAATATTGTAGTGGGAGTCATGACGTCAGTCATGACATACTAAAGGAAAAGCTTTTTCGGCCATCCGATTGGTCCGGTAAATCGTGTTCAAGGGGAAATATAATCCTCGGCGGGGAAACGATAGCGGTGGGGTTCCTAATCGTTGTGAAGCGAGCTTCCTGCAACCCATGCGGACGAGGAACGACCTAGTTAGAACATGAATGGCTATGGCAAAGGGTAACAACCCTAGGAAAAGCTGAAATTGGGTCATGACACTCATCCTGAACTGCCGGAGCTCCAAAATACAGGATACTTGTGCTATTTTTAGAACAGAATATGCAATAAAGCTGTGCAGGGATGGCGCCAAATATCAATGAATGAAATATTTTCATTGCGGATATTGCTGCTCCAATTGAAGGAAACTGGAACTAATTAGTCAATGGGCTTTCACTCTTCGTTGCACAACTTTAAATAGGTGATACATATTATTTGAATTTGTACCAAGATAGGAATAGAAGAATTTATGGTTCATATGTGTTATAGATGCAGATGGTTTCGAAACAACCATCCGATTTCTTTCCCTATATAGATAGCATGTTTCTGGTCCATTTTCGACAACAAATTCAACTATCTATCAATGAGCTGCATTACATTCATTCCGTTGACTACCTGAATGAGTGTCTCAGTAAAATTTCGTCAGAATAAAATCAATAGTCAGTCTACGGAACATATTGTTATGATTTCATTTCATAAACAATAAAAATTTAAAAATAATAACTTACCGAACTTTGAAAATCAGAAAAGATCAAATAAAAGATATTTATATGGAATTAAAAACAATAGTAAAAGCTAAATAATAGTTAGGATATTAATATTAACAATGTAAAACATAATAAACAACAATGTAATAGAATAAGAAGTGATAAACAAGAACTTCAGTGACAGTGAAGAAACGTACTGTGTAACGAAGGCAGAAATCATAATTAAAGTGATTACAAAACTATCATGAGATAGTACAAAACATTGAATAATGTAATAGATATAAGTTAGGATTAGTATATTTGAGTTATGTAATGTTAAAAGAATGTTATTGATATAATATGATATGTATTAGATTTAAGAATAAGTAACTGTCAAGAAAACCATAAATATGGGAATAATCATATTAATATTAACCCAATCATAGGTTATATTATACCAAAGTGTGGGTAAAAATGTAGGCAATATTAATTTGAAAAGAAGGAATCACTATCAATTAAAATAAGTTGAAAATCTCCAATAATTTAAAAATTAAAGCATACTAAATTCTGATTGGTCGAGACGAATTTCTAGTGTCAGTCTAGTAACAATGAGAACTTCTGTCAGTTCACAACAATTAACTTGGCATGCTTGATATGAAAAGAAAGCATCTGATAGGTAGAAAATGACATCAAGTAGCGTCGGTTTTGGAGGCCTATAAAAGGGTCTGAAAGGAAAACCAAGTTCAGTTTGCATTAACATCCAAGCAGAGACTGTTCTTCTCTGGCAACTCACCAAAATTTTCTAACCTAAGTTTATATAAAATAAACATCAGAGAACGCAAGTGTTCCAAACTTCGATAGGTTACAAGTAACCAAAGTTAATAAGTTTTATTAAAAGTCAACGAGTATCCCAAGTATCTAAACCAAATAAAAGGTAGTAATAACCTCCAATTTATAAGAAGTATCCAACGATTGCCATTCTTCAACATAATTTCAATAAAGCATCGAAAAGTTTTATGTCTTATCTAAAAGAATAAAACAAAGCATTATCAACAGTTCCTGATCCTCAAAAAGAAGTCATCTAAATTAGTTACCTGTGATTATCGTGAAATAGCATAGTGTTGTGTAAAAGGTGAATCAACGAAATTACAAAAGGAAGTAAATTGAAAATTGCCCACATTGTTAAACACAGTTTTGGATATTATCTAAACGTAAGTTTGTTTATAATTTCTACATCATATTATCCGTATTATCTGTAAAGAAAAAGGAAGATTGTTGACAATAACAATATAAACAAATATTAGTTGAAAAAGTGTCTTAAGGTTATGTCATAGATTTTGTAAACATAAAATTGAATTGAACAAGATAATAAGAGTCATAGAAATTAAATATTGTGAAATCAAAGATCATTGTGTTTAATTCCATATAAAAATTATTCTATAGATAAACTTCAAAACTTCATAAACATTAATTTAACAAATTCAAATATAATCAAATCAAAAGATAAAAAGCTAGCCGGTAGAATCAAAAGTTATAATTATTAAATAAATAAAAACTCAGTAAGAGTATTATTAACAAAGAATAATAATTATTCATTAACAAATTGTCACCACAAAGTGGGGCAAACAAAAAATTATTAACAATATATTATGATGCTCAATATATGAATGATTTATTCCTGGTTACAAGATTAACAGGAATCGATCAATGAGCTGCATAAAATTCAGATCATTCACTCAACAAGGGTTGCGTCAGGTTCAGTGGTCTGTCCACCATCCGTGTTAGAAAGATATTCATCAAAGCCCTTCAGGCTATGATTTGATTAACAAACGCGAGTGCATGTAGCGCAAATTGAGCATTTGATACCTGTCGATCTATGAGATTTTTTGGTATGTTCTACTCGTAATGTACCAAATTTTGATTGCTTCCAGTAATAAAATATTATGTGGTGACTTGTAGTGTCAAAACTCAAAAAAAAAATTCAACTAACTCACCCTGTATAAAAGAAATCATTTATACCCTCTTATACGGTTTTTGCGTAGATTCTCGTCAAGTAATCAGCTTTACTATAAAAAAATTATGTTACGAGAAAAAATAAAAGCCTTAATTTTTTTGACCTTTTTCCCTCAAAGTCCTTTTTCACGACATTTTCGAAACAAAGGAGTAAAAAGACTAAATTCTCTATCGAACTGCCGTCTTTGTTTCTTTAATCCTCGCGACTTTTCGGTGCCAAAACGACCCAAAGTGACCCCTTTTTCAAAAATATACAACCTAATACGGTTCGGATGACCGTTAAAAGGAAAGTGCTCAGAAAATTTCTTCAAAATTAATAAATGTTTCCAACACTAATCATGTAACGTGTATCAAAGCAAAATTTTGAAAAATCGCACAGTTGACGTAATAACGTGGAAACGGAAAGTCGTACCGCCAAAGCCAAATGACCGTTGCCTAAAAGTATTGCCTAAAAACATATCCTGTATATAAGGCATCATCATTTATAATTTGCCCTCTTATAGGGTTTTCGCCGTACATTCTCGTCAAGTAATCAGGTTTTCTATAAAATAATAATTTTTCGAGAAAATAGATAAAAACCTTCAGATTTCTGACGTAGAAAAGGATATTTTTACATTTTCCCTCATAAGTCCATTTACCCAACATTTCCGAAAAGGAGAAGCACAGATAGAGTTTTTCTCCTCTATATTCCCTATCGAACTGTCGTCTCAGTTTTTTCAGTCCTCGCGACTTTTTCGTAGCTAGAACGGCCCAGAATGACCTCTTTTTCAAAAATATTCACGCCCAAAAAATAACTCGCCATTTTCAATAGGGTTCGGAAGACCGTCAGAAATGTGAAAATTTCACATTTGACGTAATAACTCGGATCGCCAAAAACAAATTACATTGTCTAACAAGTCATACGAGATATGTAAAGCTGTAAGTAGCAATTTCGTCAGAAATAAATCAATAGGAGCCAGCGTACCGGATTCAATCACAATTACTATAATGTTGGTGATACATAGTTCATTTATTCGCAGTAACAAATGGAAGATTGGATGGATGAATGAACGCCGTTACATTCATAATAGCGTCGATTACACACGTCATCGATGTTTCAAAACAGTTCGTGAAAATAGGAAGTGAACGCATCGGATTCAATCAAATTTAGAAAATGCTCGATCCCTTGCTCATTTATTCAAGATATCAAATTGAGGGAACAATCAATCACCGGCATTAAATTGATGTTGAGGACACACCTCATAGGTCTTTAGGCAATGTTCCAAAATCTTTACCCGTGAATATTATAGATTGGTTTAATTTAAGTTGATTTCGAACGGTCAATATCATAAATTGGTTTAAGTATAAAAATTGCCTCCAAATTTTGAGTTGAATATTGTGTTCATACATGATTCCCCATATTAAACTACCCATTTTAATACGCAGACAAAATCATTCTAAGCTGAATAAAAAAATCTTTTCCACAAATGTGTAGCTAATTCATTGGGATTTATTATAGCCATAATATTTGTTCAATCGTTAACAATCACGTCTTCTAAATACAACGTTCAATTCTTAATGTAAAATTGTCGTTACCTGGGGCAGCAAATCTCTATTCACTTCTGCAATTTCTTCCCGAATGCGGTCATTAAGCTATCAGATCCCAAAGACTGAAATCGGGTGTCGTTATTTCGGGGGAGCCAAAGGAAATTACCAAATCAGGAATGGTCGTTAAAAAATTATCGCAGAATTCTCATGGTGTTTCTGACTGTAAGCTGTTGCACCATCTTGTTGGAATAACAAAGGAGCTACTGTATAGACAGTGGTTCTCGGTCTGGGGTGGTTCCCCAGGCATGAGGCAGGCAAAGCTTCACATTTACACCAGGGCTGAAGCCTTTAAGAATGGTAAAAAGTGAAAAAAATAATAGTGGGATGAAACCCATTGGAAAAGGAAGAGAATATAACAAAAATGAAAGGAAAAATGATTTACGGGCGATCTGAGGTCGGGAAGTGGAAAGAGGCGAGTTTTTAAGGGAAAAAAACGGTTTATCTCGATTTCCGGCAAAACTACAAGTCCTATGGAATAAAGTTAAATGGCAAAGTTGTACGTAATAAAAAGATCTACTGTTGTATCCACACTTTTTTCACATAACCTCAAAATTCATTTGAAAAATTCAATTAACCAAGTTTTTGGTTTTTAATTTAATCTTTTACAAAAAAAAAAAATGTTCCACGAAATTTGGTGAAAGCTCACCTTTTTATGTCCTTAACACACTGTAATTTTTTTGATTTGAAACATCTATTTTTTCACCTTATTTTGACTTAATATCGAAAAAGCACCCTAATTTTCAATCGAAAATTCTCACGTCAAATATCTGCTTTTTAAAAAAAGTCGGTGAGTTTTTTGTTCGTTGAAATCTCTACTTTCAGATGGTGTAAAAAAATATACATTACTATGGTAAATGTTCTCAAAAAATTCAAAGAAACGAAACAAACTCGAATTCGAAAATCATTATGTACAATTTTGAGCTATTTATTAAAATTTATATTTTAATTACTCGACAAGCTTCAAACTTGGCTGGGTAACGAACTGACAGCAACATATTGGGGCTGAAAGCAACATCAACGTGGCATTATGCCCAAATTTACAGAAAAGGAATTAATTCCGAAAATATTGCTCAAAATTATTTGCTGCAGCTGTGAAACTGGTTGTAACAGTTTAAAATGTGGCTGCCGAAAATATTGTTTAAGATGCACAAATTTATGCTCAAAATGTCATGGTTCTGAAAAATGCTCCAATGCGGAAGAAAAACGCTAAGAGGATCCAGATGGAATTGTGGATGAATAACCAATGCGGACTGGAAATAATATTGGAGACGAAGACGGTGATGGTCTTGAAGATTTCGAAGATCTACTAGAATTGGGAAGGTTTGTCGAATCTAACGATGAAGAAATGCCATTAAAGAGACAAAAACTAATAGATAAGTGATTATAAATCAAGATTAGGTATTTATAAATAACAAGATTAATGTTTTTAAAAATATTATAAGGAATAACGTAATCAATGTAAATTATCTAAATTCAATAGTACCATTTACATATATATACATACTTTATTATATATTATGAGATTTTCTATGACATAAATGTAATTAGAATTTAATAAATCAACTTTTTTACTGAACAAAATACCAGCAGTAACATTTTTTAGATGAAATCCCCTTTAAATCCTACCTACAAAATTATACATAATGATTTTCGGATTCGAGTTTTTTTCGTTTCTTTGCATTCTTTGCCATAGTAATGTATATTTTTTTTACACCATCAGAAAGTAGAGATTTCAACGAACAAAAAGCCCACCGACTTTTTCAAAAAAGCAGATATTTTGACGCGAGAATTTTACATTGAAAATTAGGGTGCTTTTTCGATATTAAGTCAAATAAGGTGAAAAAATTAATATTTTAAATCAAAAGAATTACAGTGTGTTTGGGACATAAAAAGGTAAGCTGTCACCAAATTTCGTGAAAAAAATTTTTTTTTTGTAAAAGATAAAAATAAAAAACCAAAAACTTGGTTATTTGAATTTTTCACATAAATTTTGAGGTTACGTGAAAAAAGTGTACATACAAAAGTTGTAGATCTTTTTATTACCTACAACTTCGCCTTTTAACTTTTTTCCATAGGACTTGTAATTTTGCCGTAAATCGAGATAAACCGTTTTTTACCCTTAAAAACCCACCCCCTTCCACTTCCCGACCTCAGATCGCCCGTAAATTATTTTTCCTTTCATTTTTGTTATATTCTCTTCCTTTTCCCATGGGTTTCATCCTACTATTATTTTTTTCGGTTTCAAAAATTATCGACCCTGGTCTAATTAGGGAGTTCTCTCGCCTAAACTCTCTAAAACCCTACTCTCTATGAACAGGAGAGGTCTAAAACTGGTGTCAGAACTCCTCACAGGACACTGTCAACTGAATAAACATCTACATACAATGGGCATTGTTGAAGACCCGTCTTGTAGTAGATGTGGAAAGGCGGACGAAACTGCCTCTCACATTCTAGCAGAATGTCCAGCACTGAATTCTCTTAGGCTACAACATCTTCGCAGCACATATGCCACTTGAAGCCATAAGATATATCAGTCCATGCAAAATCTTAGCCTTCGGTACTGCCTTAGGCCTGCTGGACTGATTCTTGTATCAAGGGGCGCACTATGGACCCAATCAAGCAGTCTAAGTGGTCCGGACTTGTCCGCCTCCGTTTTGATTGATTGATTGATTGATTGGAATCCGTCTGATTAATTCTGGGATGTGAAACGTTTGTAACATGTTTAATGTAGCAGAATACACACAAATGAATTGCCTACTACCATTGTTACCTCCTTTTCTCAACACAATTTTTCAGTTTCGGACACTTCTGCGGCTTAAATGTACTATATCTGAGAGTATCTACTAGCTGTTGTCCACAAACAGCTAAAAACTTGGTAACTCGTTAAATTGTTATCTATATGTCATGAAAATTTATACGAATTGACAACGTTGAATTACAACTCTATGTTTTATACTTATAATCGGTGGGGCAATTTCTTGAAGGTCAAACTTGATTTCTCGTGCATACCACCTCGATATCTCTCCTTCAACATGACGAACAGTAATTTCCAAACTGAAGCTAAGAAATGATGATTTTTCATCCCTTCCAATTTGCTGATTAAATACTTCTTTGAAATTTTTCACACCATTTCTATTGCATTGAGACACAGTTAATTCGTCGATTAATACATTTTCAGTGGTTTATTTCTAGGAAACATGCATGTATACATGAGGGTGTCTCAGATTTTAACCGGGAAAATTTAATAGACGATAGAAAATTTGATTTTGAGCAAAAAATTCCTAATAACATATATGCAGAGACGCTTAGTTTTTGAGATACAGGGTGTTGAAATTCATAAAAAAATTTCGTTTTTTGCGAATATCTCCGGAACCGTTTATCGTACAGAAAACAGCTTTTGCAAGCATTTTCTACTCATGGTAAGCTATGTTCTGTGTGATAAAAATTTTTTGTCATAATTGGTGAAGATTTTGAAGGGGTAGTTGGTTTTTTTCTCCCCAACTTCTACGCCACTGGAAAAAGTTTTGAGACAACCATTTGAACCGCCAATGTTTCCTACACGAAAAAGGTACTCTTGGTCATAAGCTCTAAAGTTGACCGTTTTCGAGAAAAATGAACTTTTATGTTGAAAAACATGGTCAATTTTTCGGTTTTGTTACTTGTTCTAACGTTTGAATAAATTTTGATTAATTAGTAAGAATTGACCATGTTTTCCAACATAAAAGTTGATTTTTCTCGAAAACGTTTAACTTTAGAGCTTATGACTAAGAGTACCTTTTTTGTGTAGAAAACATTGGCGGTTCAAATGGTTGTCTCAAAACCGTACTTCTCCCAGTGGCGTAGAAGTTGGGGAGAAAAAAACCAACTACCCCTTCAAAATCTTCACCAATTATGACAAAAAATTTTTATCACACAGAACATAGCTTACCATGAGTAGAAAATGCTTGCAAAAGCTGTTTTCTGTACGATAAACGGTTCCGGAGATATTCGCAAAAAACGAAATTTTTTTATCAATTTCAACACCCTGTATCTCAATAACTAAGCGTCTCTGCATATACGTTATTAGGAATTTTTTGCTCAAAATCAAATTTTCTATCGTCTACTAAATTTTCCCGGTTAAAATCTGAGACACCCTGTATACAGGATGTAAATAAATAATTGCGAAAAAATGCAGGGGGTGATTCCTTGTTGAAAAATAAGGTGGGTCATTCATATAAAAAAATCATTTCACCCCCTCATGTTAAGATACAGCCCTTTAAATGGGGCGCCAAAAAAGTAGTTTTTTATTTTTATCTTCTAAATCCAAAAAGTTACAAAAATAAAATTAAGCACACATTATTTGCTATTAAGAAGGCATCCAATAACTGAGTTGCTGGTTTTCCACTATGTTTGTAAGGGGTAGAAATAACCACCCCTAAAACATGTTTTTCACTTAACTTTTTCTCTTATGTGTATATTGGCAATTAAAAATTTATTTTAGGTAGCTTGTTTCATTCTGAACAAAAAAGGTCTCTTGTAATTCTTCGGAAAAATTGAAGATTTCTGAGAGAAAAAATTATTTACTTACAAGTACATGGCACGATTCCCATAGCGTGGAATTTTAATTAAACTTTGATTTACCTAGTAGGCGGCTGTCATGTTGACATATTTTGTTAAGACAACTAAATTATTTTTAGTATGTGCAATAATAAGTTAAAATCATTGTTAATTGTCTTACACTGTTATCATTTTGAGGCCCTTTTGTAAAGAATTTCAGTAAAATGGAAGTGTACACAAATGCAGAATTGACAGATACGCATTTCGTTTACGGGCTATCTAATGGAAATTCCTTAGAAGCGTCAAGAAGATATTCAGAAATGTATCCCCATCGCGTCGCTCCTCATCACAGTCACGGTTTCATCAACGACTACGAGAAAATGGTACCTTCAAAACGATGAAACATGATTGTGGTCGCCAACGCGAAGTTAGAACACCAGCATTAGAGGAGGCAGTACTTAATTTAGTCGACGAGCAACCTGACATTAGTACCAGGAAGATTGGTTTGCTGTTACATGTTAACCATATGACGGTATATGCCATCTCAAGGGAACAGCTCTTATATCCTCATCACATACAACGAGTCCAGGCTCTATTACCGCGGGATTTTCCGAATCGTCTAGTATTTTCCACTTGGATGCTGGAAGTGATTAGACAAAACTGTGGAGAGAGGCGATTATTAATTATCATAATAACCACATATGGGCCGAAGAAAACCCTCACGCTATAATAGAAGATCACCACCAAGAACCATTTTCTTTAAATGTGTGGTTAGGGCATATTGGGAATCAGTTAGTTAGCCCACATTTTCTGCCGCCTAGATTAGATGGGAATTCATACAGTTTATTTCTGAGAAAAGACTTGCCACTATTACTTGATGATATTCCTTTACATGAGAGAATGGAAATGTGGTTTATGCACGATGGGGCCCCTGCCCATTTTAGTGTAAGAGCACGTGAGGTTTTGAATGAAGTCTATCCAAATCGCTGGATAGGTCGAGGTGGGCCTCAGTTTTGGCCACCTCGATGCCCGGACTTAAATCCTTTGGATTTTTCTATTTGGGGCATTTTAAAACTTTGGTATACAAGACTACTGTTCGAAACCTGGTAGATCTACGAAACCGCATAATTGTTTCATGTAGGGTTATTCAAGATACCCCAGAAATGTTCCACCGGATACAAGGATCAATGCGTCGGCGTCTAGACGCGTGTGTAATGACTGAAGGGGGTCATTTCGAACATCTCATATGATCTCTATTAGTTTTTAATTTAAGAATAATATTTAATTGTTTGTACATTATTTTAAGTGCAGTTTGAGTTCCATTAAATAGCATATCTGTCAATTCTGCATTTGTGTACACTTCCATTCTACTGAAATTCTTTACAAAAGGGCCTCAAAATGATAACAGTGTAAGACAATTAACAATGATTTTAACTTATTATTGCACATACTAAAAATAATTTAGTTGTCTTAACAAAATATGTCAACATGACAGCCGCCTACTAGGTAAATCAAAGTGTAATTAAAATTCCACACTATGAGAATCATGCCATGTACTTGTAAGTACATTTTTTTTTCTCAGAAATCTTCAATTTTGATTGGCAATATACACATAAGAGAAAAGTTAAGTGAAAAACAAGTTTTAGGGGTGGTTATTTCTACCCCTTACAAACAGTGGAAAACCAGCAACTCAGTTATTGGATGCCTTCTTAATAGCAAATAATGTGTGCTTAAGTTTATTTTTGTAACTTTTTGGATTTAGAAGATAAAATAAAAAACTACTTTTTTGGCGCCCCATTTAAAGGGCTGTATCTTAACATTAGGGGATCAAACGATTTTTTTTATATGAAAGACCCACCTTATTTTTCAACAAGGAATCACCCCCTAAATTTTTTCGCAGTTATTTATTTACACCCTGTATAAATAGCACCAAAAGAAAGATGTTGCTAACTTGTTCAAATTCAATATTGTTTCCTCAAGAACCGAATTCTCTTAGTGGATACATTTGATAATTCCATGAGACGTTTACGAGGATCGATTTTTTGCACTCTGACATCAGGACAGCATTTCTCACTAATATGTAGGTATCAGCATACTTCTTTCCAGAATGTATGAATTTTTTAAGGACAGATATGACATCAAGTGAAAACAGACTACATTCAATGCTGTGATTTTACTTAATGTAGTTCCGGAAGATTAAGAAACTAAAGAAGATAGTACGTTCGTACTTTGAATTCGGAAAGAATATGGAAGTGAATGAGAAGAAAACGTACTTTCCAGAAAAAAAAAATTGAAAATACTCATGCATTTTTTAACAAAAAAATTAATTTGATACCAACCTTCATGTCCAAGCAAGATATGAAATCTTGATGCCAGGATACCACTATCGTTAAAAGTATGATACTGTCGTTAGAGATGGCAACAAATATTGATTTATCGATCATTTGATTAACACAACTGTATAGTAATCGTTGATGATTAAATCGTCACAAAATAATCGATCAAGCTATCATTCGATTAATCTAATATTTCCATTACAATCCGTGATCACGTAATGATAAAATCTCAATGAGTATATCATACTACTACGGCTACTAGCTGAACTGTTATATGTATTGTATCGGTCGTGAGTTCGCTAAAGTAAAAATTGATATTTTGAATGCTTAAAGGGACCATAAATTTCCAAATTTTGGCCTAAAACATTTCTAAATACTTGAACTATAATATGGTGCCAGTTTTTTAGCTAAAAATTGCGGGATTTCAGATATATTGGTGTAATTAGTAATTACAAAGCAGTGAAATTGGAACAGTTGATATAAATACACGTGCTATGTAAATCCGATTTTTCTCGCGTTATAAAAACTAAAACATCTGTCCTGACAGCGAACAAAATGAATTGTTCACAATGCAAAAACATTGGAGACATAAAAACTCAGTTTAAATGTGATGGGTGCAAAAACTTCTGTTGTAAAGAATGTACAGGTGTTTCTTCAACTGAACTTAGATGCTTGGAACTAAAAAATAAGATATTAAGATATTATTGCAAAGTTTGTTTAGATCTAAATAAACAGCTTGAAATAGAAACTCTTATGAGTTTAAACAGAAAATTGAAGAAAGAAATTGACGAATTGAAGGAAAAATTAATTGATAACCGAGAAAGCTCCATAGACAAAGTACAGAATGATAAATTGACTTTAGAAAATAAAAAGATATCTAATGAATATAATATCGCCAAAAATGAAAATAAAATGCTGAAGAAACGAATACATGATCTTGAATCAGACAGAGAAATTAATAAAATCAAATGCTCTCAAAACACCCAAACCTCCAAAAATACCAACGAATTTGATATATTGTACACAAAAATAATTGATGCCAAAGATATTATAATCAAGGAAATAAATGAAAAAAATAATCTCCTAAAGGATAAACTATTGTACCTTGAAAATGATAAAATGAATATTGCGAAAATGAAGGATGAAATAGTTGAACAGCTCAAAAATGGTAGTGAAAAAAATATTTTAACCAAACATTCGTATGCTAGTGTAACCAAAGGGGATCAAAACAAAAATGTGTTAATCATTAAACCAAAAAATAGTACTCAAGAAAACACGAAAACTAGAATGGATGTTCGAGAATACGTTAAACCTGGAGATCTCAAAATAGCTATTGAAAAAGTAACAAATATCAACCAAGGCGGGATCAAGATTCTATGTAAAAATAAAGAAGAAATGGAGAAAATAAAAGAAGTTACAAAATCAAAACTAGGAAATGATTATAATGTGAATTCATCAAAATTGAAGAAACCTCAACTGAAGATAGTTGGAATAGAATTTGAATTACACAAAGATGAACTAATAAACATCATAAAGAGTCAAAACACTTTTGTAAAAGAGAATGCTGATATGAAAGTTCTAACAATAAAAAAAATGAAAAAGAGGTTTATGGCTATTATTGAATGTGATGCTGAAACATTTAAAACAGTTCTTGAAAATGGTGTAGTATGCATCGAATTAGCACCCTGTCCAGTATACGAACATGTAAATATTTTAAGATGTTACAAATGCTCTGGCTTTTATCATACCGCTAATAAATGTGATAAAAAACAAATATGTCTTAGATGTGGCGATCATTCTCATGAATCACCTCACTGTCAAAATGATATTTTAACTTGCCCAAATTGTGTTGAATGCAATGGTAAATTCAAATTAGATATAAAGGTGGAACACTCTGCATTTGATGTAACTAAATGTGCAGTCCTACAGAAAAAAATTGAAGCTGAAAGGAAGAGAATAGATTATTCAGGGAACAAATAGCAACTAACAGCAGATAAAAAAGATGACAACAGTGGAATCCCAAGAATCCCACTAACTGGTAAATTACCTTCTGACAAAACAAATTCATCAAATTATAAGGTATTCCCTTTAAACTTATTACACTACAATACCCAAGGCATCAAAAGCAAATTAAATTACATTGAAACATTACTCAACGAAGATGGTAAATACAATGTAGCTTGTTTTTCTGAATCATTTCTTAGCTCGGTGGAGGCCCCCATACTAGAAATAGATGGATGGCAGAATGCATCTTCATTCTCCCGTTCCACTCATAGTCATGGTGGCGTAATAATATTCACAAAAGAGAAGGAATTTACCTGTTTTGAAGAAATAAATAACCTCTCGACGGAAATATCTTGTGAAGTTGCCGCTCTACATCTGACGAGGCTCGATGTTACCATACTAACCTTTTATCGCTCGCCAAACGGGGATTTTGAACTTTTTTATAATACAGTAGATCATGTACTCTCATCTTTAAAAAATACTGATAAAATAATATGTTGCGGTGATTTTAACTTATCTTTTCTTGATCCGGACAAAAATACGCGGACCTTTTGTGACTTACTCAACACATTTGGCCTTAAGCAGTTAATCTTTGAGCCCACCAGAGGCTCCAACTGCCTCGATAACATTTTTATTAATTTTGAGCTCATCGGCAGTGCAAGAGTGGTAAATACCATCTTTTCTGACCATGACGCCCAAGAGGTTTGTACACATCTTCCAGGCAAGAACACATCCACCTCCAGTTTTAAATGTAGGCCATTGACTGCTCATGGATTTGATGTGATGCATGATATTTTAGGAAAACTTTCGTGGAACTTTCTGAACAATGTTAATGATATTGAGCATTCTTTTGAAGTATTTCAACAGAACGTTGTAGATACTTACCTTATATCATTCCCTGAAAAGGTCATAAAAGGTAAATCCTGCGATTCAGGCATTAAGTGGTTCAATGATGATCTAAAAAACATGCGTAATCATCTAGAACTCGTACATTCTATGTTTAATTTCTATAAAACAGACGCCCTAAAAAACACCCGTAATAAACTTCGGCTAGAATACAATTTAGCTCTTAAATCAGCGAAAATTCAAGCAAATGACAGGGTAATTTTAAATTCTAAAAATAAACAAAAAACTATGTGGTCTTTAATTAAAAAGAAATCTCAAAATAAGGATAAGCCTAAACATAGTATTTCTGCAAATACTTTTAGACAATATTTTAGTTCCATTCCACAAAAAATAATTGCCAGCAACCCCCCTTCGAATAAAGATTTCAAGGATGTTTTCTGCAAGCTAGTATCAAAAGATCTATCATTTTCTTTTTCAGAAGTTTCCCAATTTACGGTGAGAGAAGCAATTGTATCCATAAAAAATAGTAGGGCAACTGATATTTACGGTCTTTCGCCTTATCTTTTGAAAAGAAACATGAATAATTTAATTAGTCCATTGACGAAATTGGTAAATATATGCTTGAAGCGCGGTATTTTTCCTGAATGTCTTAAAATTTCCAAAGTCATTCCATTATACAAAAAGGGAGATGTTAACCAAGCTGAAAATTATCGACCCATCTCACTTCTTCCCGTTTTTTCGAAAGTTCTTGAAAAGATTATGTGCTCTCAAATGCTAGAATTTTTTGAATCTAAACTACTTCTTAAGAGTTTCCAATTTGGGTTCAGAAAAAACAAAAGCACAATCGACGCCATTCTACATTTCATTCAATCGACTTTACATTGCTTCGAGAAAGGACTTCATTCATTGTCACTTTTTCTAGATCTGACGAAGGCTTTCGACTGTGTCTCCCACCCGATTCTGCTGGGCAAGCTGAGGGAGTATGGTTTCAGTGAAAACAGCCTTCTGCTTATGAAATCGTATTTGTCAAACCGTTTTATGACGGTTTTTGCGGGCGGTGGTTGTTCGGAGAGGTCATTGATTGACATAGGGGTTCCCCAGGGTTCAATTTTGGGACCCTTATTGTTTCTCGTGTTTATTAATGATCTCCCCGATTACCTACCGGGTGCGATTATTGAACTCTTCGCAGATGACAATACCATCTCTGTTTCCCATGCTGATTCTGATTGCGTAGTGGCTTTGGGTGAGGAGGTAGAATCGAGAGCCCTAGAGTGGTTTTCTGCTAACAAACTGGCCATTAATCAAGATAAAACTGTAAAACTTTTATTTACCTTAAAAAACCATACTTTTAATCAAGATAAAAATGCTCACACCAAGTTTCTGGGTCTTTTTGTGGATGTTTCTCTGTCCTGGACGATGCATGTCGATCAGCTGGCTGGGAAACTTAAAAGAAACCTTTTTGTCTTAAGAAACCTGTCTAATTCACTATCCACTCACGTATTACGTTCTACCTACTTCGCAAGTTTGGAATCGCATGTTAGATATGGTCTAATCTTATGGGGTAACTGCTCCGAAGCTGATAGAATTTTCAGTCTTCAAAGACAAGGTATCAGAATCCTAGGAGGTAAACGCTATCGTGAATGTGTCAAAAGTACATACAAAGATTTAAAAATTTTAACCCTTCCAAGTCTGTTCATTCTAGAATGTCTCTTATATGCGCACTATGCTTTCCTTGCTGGTGATGTTGTATTAAATTCTGACGTCCACGACCACGATACTCGTGGTAAAATGGATGTTCATACCCAATTTCACCGGCTGAGCAAGTCAAAATCTGGTCATAATGTACTATGTTTCAAATTCTTTAATAAATGTCCTTTTGATATCAGAAATATGAATCGGAAAAGATTTAAAATCACCATCAAAAATTTTCTAATGTTTAACGCTTTCTATTCAATTCAAGAATTTCTAGATCTCACAATTATCTCAATGTAATTTTTATAATGTAAATTTTATATACTGTTAAATTTTAAATATGTGTTTGTTAATTGTAGTTAATTTTAGTGCTATCTATATTTCTTAAATACTCTGACCTGTGCAAAAACTATGTTATTTGGCATCAATAAACTTATTCTATTCTATTCTATTCTATTCATACAATCTACACAATCCCATTCAGTTATTCAAAGAAGATTTGTACTGCAGTCAAATCGGTATAAAAATAGACCAAATCGCGAAATCCTTGGGAAATGGACCGATTTTGATGGGACAAAGTGCATTCTCTTCGGAATTTTATCAGTAACAAAGTCTACCTCGTCTTAAGTTGCCCAAAAAATTTGCATTGTTTATAAACAATAAATTAACAATGTAATTTGCGTATTCATGAGATTACATAAGAATTCATGAAAAATGATCGGGTAAAGACTATTTTAGGTCAGTGAACATATGAAAATAGTTGAAAAAAGTAGTTGATTCAACTTTATTTGTTATGAACAATTTATTTATTAACAAATATACGAATTCGACCAAAACTACGAGTTTGGGATCGTTTTCGAATAATTTTGGCCTTCTGAGTTCAATTTTGTCATCAATATCGTCGAATGTATACCCGCTAATTTGTTATAAACAAATTAGATTTATCAATAAATATACGAATTCGAACAAAATGTTGAATTGCTGATCTATTGTTTCTAACAATGCAAAATTATCGGTCAGAGAATGCTTTTTGTCCTGTCAAAATCGGTCCATTTCCCAAGGATTTCGACCTCAAATACCCATTTGACTGCACTATTGTGGAAGATTTGAATGATTTTAAACACAATTATATTATTTTAAAAAAAACATGTAAGTTCGAATCAAAGATTTTTTTGCATTAGCCTCAGGAGCTTCTCAGGATCATTCATACACCTCAAAACCTCTTGGGGACCCCAACCCCACCCATTGGGGGCGAAAATGGTCCGAAATCTCCAAGTCTTGAATTATATTTTCTACAAAAAAAGGTATTTTGGCATTTCGAGTCCATCTAGGGTTTTTTTTTTTGGGTCGCTGAACACGAATCCGTAGCCAGATTTACTTGCAATCTCTCGTAGGGGTGGTAAAATCGACGAAATTGGCCAATTTTGCACCCCTATATGTTATTTTGCAATTTACGTGTTTTAGGCATTTCGAATGCTCCAAGGGGGTGTTTTGGGTCGCTGAATACGATTCCGAAGCCAGATTTACTCGAATATCATCGTAGAGGTGGGAAATTTACAAAAATGGCTGATTTGACACGCTTCTAAATTTGTATTATTTTTGCATTTTAAAATTACTTCGGAGTAAATCTGGCTTCGGAATCTTATTCAGCGACCCAAAAAACCTCCTTGGTGCATTCGAAATGCCAAAAACACGTAAATTGCAAAATAACATATAGGGGTGCAAAATTGGCAAATTTCGTCGATTTTACCACCCCTACGATGCATTGCAAGTAAATGTGGCTACGGATTCGTGATCAGCGACCCAAAAAAAAACCCTTGGTGCATTCGAAATGCCTAAAACACGTAAACTGCTACATAACATATTAAGGGTGCGAAATTGGCCAATTTTGTCGATTTGACCACCCCTACGATGGATTGTAAGTAAACCTGGCTATGAATTCATGTTCAGCGACCCAAAAAACCTCCTAGATGGACCCGAAATGCCAAAATACCTTTTTTTGTAGAAAATACAATTAAAGACTTGGAGATTTCGCCCCAATGGGTGGGGTTGGGGTTCCCAAGAGGTGTGTGTTAAGGTGTATCAATGATCCTGAGAACCTCTTTAAGCTAATGCAAAAAAATTTTTGATTCGAACTTACATGTTTTTTTTTTATTATAGCTAAAATCCCGGCGGTTCACAGCCTGGACTATTACTTCTCACGGAAACTTTATTCTCCATTGTTTTCTAAAATATTCATATTTCTCTTAGGCGAAGACTTTCTGATGAGAGTCAATTGGAATTGATTCTAAATGACCAAATCCATACTAATAATAAACAAATTATTAGAGATAGGATGAGTTGTGACCACAGACGATGTTGTCACCATGTGGTAGCGACCGACATGTTGTTATAATAATTTAACGAAGACATCAAAGAATCGATGTAAAATACAGAATAACGTAACTTGGATAAATAATAATCCATCGAACAGGGAATCACTTTTGAGACACACCAATTTAATTAGTTTAATTAATGAATTGAAGCAGCCATTCGTGATAAAGATCCATTGCTAAATTTAAATAAAATAACTATAAAAACTTTTCTCTCGTTTATTAATAAATGGAACTATAGTTTCTCTAAAACTGTAGCGTCCTTATAATATTAGTTTGAAAAAGCTACGGTGTTAGCTAAACTATAGTGAAAATCAAACTTTTAATAGTAATTTTATTTAAAATATAAATCATTTAATTATAAATTAATTGAACAAAACCATGTCTATTTAATTGTTTAATAGGAATGGAATAATCGATTATTCCAGCTGTTCGATTGATCGTTTTTCGTTTGGTTGAATTCAATGGTATTATTATCAGTACGCTTTGGATTCATTGCAATATAAAATGTGGAGAATGCAAGAAAAAACTTCAAAAATGACTTCAACCTTCAATACGTTTATTTCTACATCGTATGGCAAATTAGACACATATACTACTTAATAAAACAAACTTTAAAGAGTTAAATATAAACATCTAATCTATTTGTATAGTCTATCCATGCCGTAGTCGCCATAAGGAAGTCCTCGGGTTTTCGGGCTTCTTGTGGGAGGGGCATTCTTCAAATGTTTGATGGTCTGATTCTTTCCGCAGCGCAGTCACAAAGTAGAGACTGTAGCTTGCCCCATTTACTTAAAAAATATTCGTTTATGGTGGCTCAAGTCTTGTTGGCATGTCAATACTCGGTGGTAGTAGTACGAGGGCAAGTTGAAAAGTTCCTGAAAAATTAAACAGATGGCGCCACAATCGAAATCCCATGTGACATTCGTGATGTACCATCTTAAACTAGAACGCATTAAAATTTTCAGGCTGATATGTCATTTAGTTCTGTTTTGACACCCATCAAGAGCAAGCAACCTTGAAAATTTTGGTAAACATGGAAGTGAATTTCGCATCTTGATTAAATAATAGTTCTTACGTGAAAAAAACATTACGCAAACCAGCTTCGCTCGTTAAACATTATGGGGACACCTCACCATCGATTGGAACGATCATGTGGTTTACAAATTTTCGTTGTGTACTATGGCCGAACGTTCTAGTCGTCCAATTGAGGTTACAACGACAGAAATCGTCGATAAAATTCACGGTATGATTTTGGTCGATCGGCGAGTTACAGTACACGAGATTGCTGAGGCTATGGGCATCTCAACCAAACGGGTACGGAAGATTTTGCATAAATTTTTGAATATGAGAAAGCTATCTGCCAGAGGGCTCTGTTGACAACAAGCGCGACCGTGTGACAACTTAAAACTAGTGTTTGGCGATTTTCAAGCACGATAAGAAGGACTTTTGGAGCCGTTTCATAACCGTGGACAAAACATAGATCCGTCACAATACACCAGAGACCAAAGAAAACTCAAAACAGTGGACCTGTCCTGGCGAATCGAAGCCGAAAAAGGTCAAAGTGGGTTTATCGACAAAGTCATGGCGACTGTTTTTTGGGATGCACACGGAATCGTCCATATCGATTACCTTGAAAAGGGCGAAACGATCACTGGTGTATATTATGCATAGCTGTTGGATCGATTCGACGCCGATTTGAAGCGAAAGCGGCCGCATTTGGCAAAGAAAAAAGTGCTCTTCTACCAGGACAACGCACCGGCGCACAGGTCTGCAGTCATAATGGCAAAATTGCATGAATTGCGCAAACGAATTGGTTGGTCATCCACCATGTTCTCCAGATTTGACCACCTGCTATTTTTATCTATTTCCAAACTTGAAGAACTGGCTCGGCGGAAAGAGATTTCACCCCAACATCGCTGAAACAAACGCTTATTTTGAAGGAATGCCGAAATCGTTTTATTGGGAAAGGATCGAAAAATTGGAGTGTATCGGGCGGATACAAGGAGATTATGTAGAGAAATAAAATACGTTTTGATCAAATAAATCATTTCTTGTTTCATTTTCAGGAACTTTTTACATTGCCCTCGTACATGATATGTACGCCAGCCGTTTTTAATTGGTACCTTCCAGAACGAAGTCAGTTGTGATAAGCGTTCCCAATATCTTGTTGGATTGGAAGATTTATATGTACCACAATCGTTCGGTATTCACATGTGAGGGTATAGGTTCGTCGTAGTTGTGAATATGGGATGATACTTATAGGATTGGTAACCACTGCTGCCATCATTCTTATGGTGTGATTCAGCCAAACATGCGGTTTTTGCACACTTTATCTATTTAGCCAGATTGGGGCGCAGTATTCAGCAGCCGAGAAAACATAGCGGAAGAACGAAGAGTGAGAATTGTTGCTCCCCAGGTTGTCCCACAAAGCTTTTGAATAATGTTAGTTCTTGTGTTTATCTTTTCAGCAGTTAATAAGTTGAAAGATATATCCACACTTCTTCCCGTCGTGACGTCAAGCGAGTTACTGATAGGCAATGCGCAGGTTCACGTTTCTACGTGTAATCTAGTTATTATACTCTTCACAGATGAAGTCATTTACTCAAGCTATTTTAAAAATCGTTAAGAAAGTCCTAGAGCAAAAATTCCTGCACCATAGCATTTCTCATCGAGCAATTGAAAAAATCCGTCTGTCTGTCTGTATGTGATGAATCTACACGGTAACTCAAATACGAAAGGTACTATCATATTCAAATTTTGACAAAAAATTGTTTGCAGTTCGGTAATGAACCCTATTGTTTTTATGAGGAATCGTGTGATAAACATACCCTTTTTCTGATGGAGTTGAAAATTTAAGAAAATTATAACTCCCAAAGTATACATCGAATCAATTCAAAACAACTTTTACAGTAAATTCAAGCTAATTTAAAATTGCGTTCACCCAAATTCCAACAAAGAACAACGGCAACAAAAAAAATTATTGAAGTAAACTTAAATTTCATTCTCGTGAAGAATGATATGTGTATACTTGGTTACTTTTACGACCAATTCAATTCAGCAATGTCACTAAAGCCGACTACACACGGTCCGGCAGGCCTGTCAGTTCTAATTGAACAGTCCGCCTGAAGGCCTGTCGCCTGAACGTGTATATACTCCGGTCGGCCTGTCAGTTAAGACTGTTCAGGCGGCCGGAAAAAGTTCAAAAATATGTTCGTTTATCCGGCCGGCCTGATGCAATCAAAGACAACTCTGAACGTATGTATGGCACGGTCGCCTGTCGGACTATCTGTCAGACAGTTATAGTGTGAGTGCACCATGTCGCGCGAAATAGAAAAAAAGTGTTTGGAGGAATTTATCGCGATTTATCATAGTCAGCTCTGTCTGCGGAGTGTGAAATCGAAAAACTATCACGACCGTGATGAGAAAAATGCGGCATATTTTAAATTGGTAGAAAAATGGAAGGAAATCGATCGTTCCTGTACGAAGTATACTGTTCTCAAAAAAATTAATAACTTAAGGAGTACTTTTCGCAAGGAATCAAAAAAAATTAAGGATTCAATGAGGATTTTTTCAACCACTCTTTACACGTTTCTTTTTGGGATTCTTTTTACCTTTACCCAAAGCGACTACTAAGCCGAAAAGCGCTAACACGTCGACATCAGTAGAGGCCATAATAAATTGAGACTGGAAAATATTTCAGATTCACCTGAACGTTTGGAGGGTCGTCAGTCCAACCTGAAGGCCTGTCGCCGGCATGAGCAAGTGACGCAGGTATATTTAATTTTTACAGTTGGCAAAAAATTACAGAGTTGCTGACATATACTGTAGATTTATTAAATTGTCTTGGCAGTTCATGATTTGTTGTGAATCTAAATTAATTAATTAAATTAAACTTCAAAAGTACAGAAACAATTTTTCCCAGGACTGCAATTCTACTTATTACACTTTTCGCGACGAAATCGGAAGAGCATTTACTCAAGCTATTTCTAAAATCGTTAAAAAAAAGGTCCTAGAGCTAAATTTTTTGCACCATAGTATGTTTTATCGAATTTTAAGCAATCCTTATGTCTGCCTTTCCGTCACGAAATCTTGTATAGAGGATAATTCAAAAACGAAAGGTCCTATTATATTCAAATTTTGACAAAGAATCGTTTGCTGTTCGGTGGCGAACCCTATTGGGAAATCGTGTAATAAACACACCCTTTTCTGAAGGGTTGAAAATTGCGTAATTCCAAAAGTATACATTGAATCGATTATAATAAATTGAATCGATTCAAAACTTTTACAGTAAATTTAAGTTAATTTAAAACTGCTTTTGCCTAAATTTCAAAAAACAACAGAAACAATTATTGAAGTAAACTTAAATTTACACTGTACAAAACGAATATGTGGTGTAAGGCTTAGGATATCGGGTTCGATTCCCAGGAGCGGAAATTTTGTTTTTCTACTTTTTCTTAGAAACATTATTAATTTGAATATTATTAAGTTTTGTAAAGATAATGAAATAATTAATTTATTTCATTATATTTACACAAATGAGCAGAGTATTTAATAGAATGTGAAACAATTATTTGTGTTTGTGGGTTCATATTCTCTTCAGATTTACATTTGGATTAAGTGATTAACGCCTAACGGTAAGTGATGTACCGAGTTATTTTCGAGGTTATTTTTAAAAATTCTTCGGTGCAGATGTATACCTGGATCTAGAAGTAAATACAATTCAACTAATAAGCTGGTGACTGTTTCTACATTTCGTTTTCTAATTGATTCTGAAAGGAAAAAACAATGGTTGTTGGTTATACATCGTGAAAACAACTTTAATGTTACAAAACAGTAGCTGTAGCCTTGCATTTCGTAGATTCTCATATTATCAGAGAAGGCTCTAAAACCTGATGGTTTACTTTGTCATTCCTCGAAAAATTCTCAATATTACCTACTGATGAAGCAACTTCCACAATTTTCTCCAACCAACTATCCTCTCTAAAGAATTCTTTTCACATCAAACGAATCCTGAAGCTACATACTGACCGATATGAAACATATTTCAATGAGCAGAATCATCAAGGCATGTAAAGGAATGTTCAGTCTTTTGCAATGTTCTCAAAGAAAAAGAGGTGCTAAATTTCAGCTTTAAAATAAAAGAAAATGATTATGTACCGTTTTATCAAATCGATGTGGAATCTTCATCAGTTCTGGATTTAAAATTTACTGTTCAATCTAAACAGATTTTTTTTATAATATATCAGTTTTACCTTCTTCAAAATTAGATGAATTTTGGGTAATAAATCAAATTATTATAGGTGGTCCAAATTTATTTCAAGGCAAAATACTGTAGCTCAAGAAAGAACAAATGCTGAGGGTATCAGTGGCACTTGAGTTTTTGAAAACTATCCTTTCGTGATGGAAAATTGAATGTCCGTTCAGCCAAAGCAGGTATTTGTCTCAAAGATTCAATAAACTGTCCCTCACACGGAAGTGAACCTAACATTTCTATCAAAATATGCAGAATTCCTAAACATTTGGAAAAACTCAATTACAAAAATTTTATTCTGAAAAGTCACACATGTAAACTAACAACACATACTTTCTTTAAAACATATAGTCCAGTCAATAAGCCGGAAAATATGGAAAAGTTGGGAAACAGCTCGGATTTGAAAAATTGTTGATGCAATGGGTTCTGTGAACCCTCAAGATCATTCGTTACCACTAAAATCACACCCCGACGTCGTGAAGGTCATCTCCAGGAATTCGACAAAATTTTCCATCCTAGAGTCTCCAAATTTGTCACTCGGGGGTTTTCGGGGTTGCTGAGCACGAATATGATGTCTAGAAATCCCTCACATGCATCTGGGGCATAGAAAACTTGGTCATAGAGGCCATCTCCAGGAATTCAACGACGATGAACCACCAAGAAATGATCAAATACCGATTTTAGAAAAAGATTCTGATTACGAATAAAATAAACAAATAAATACTAATTATATATGTAATAAATTTTATTGAACAAATTAGAATATATATATATTTATCAATGTAAGTTTGAAAAGTTATTGTTAATTTGTCTTATTTACTTCGTCATATCCACATATATTCCTGTGATCATGTAAAAATGATCTGAAATATATAATATTATTATCTAATTATGAAAAGTTGAAAAAATATTGTTGAATAATTACAATTTATGAAATAACTATTTCAAAATGTTATTAAATTTATTTTGCACCAAGAAATTTATCTTATCGATTTGCATATGGGAAAAGAGAACAGGTTCACTATAACCATTTTTTAAATATATTTGCTATACATGAAAATAAAAATTACATACATCAAGTGCATGTGAGGAATCTCTAGACATCATATTCGTGCTCAGCAACCCCGAAAACCCCCGAGTGACAAATTTGGAGACTCTAGGATGTAAAATTTTGTTGAATTCCTGGAGATGGCCTCTATGACCAAGTTTTCTGTGCCCCAGGTGCATGTGAGGAATCTCTAGACATCATATTCGTGCTCAGCGACTCCGAAAACCCCCGAGTGACAAACTTGGAGACTCTAGGATGGAAAATTTTGTCGAATTCCTGGAGATGACCTTCACGACGTCGTCGTCCTGTGCCCCAGGTGCATGTGAGGAATTTGTAGACATCATATTCGTGCTCAGCGACCCCAAAAACCCCCAAGTGAGACATTTGAAGAATTTAAGATGGAAAATTTTGTTGAATTCCTGGAGATGACCTCTATGACCATGTGGGTGCATGTGGTGACTTTTTAGATGTCATATTCGTGATCAGCGACCCCAAAAACCTCCTAGTAAATATTTTCGAGCCGATTCCTTCACTCTGGACCATTTTGTGAATTTGATTCATCTTTTGGGGGGAAAACACCCCCCAAAAGTGCCCATTGCCCTCGGGGTGTGATTTTAGTGGTAACGAATGATCTTGAGGGTTCACAGAACTCATTGCATCAAAAAATTTTTAAACTCCGAGCTGTTTCCCAATTTTTCCATATTACACAGTATTTCCCGGCTTATTGACTGGACTAATAGCTGGCAGGACTACAATTTTGCCTGCGAGTTATTTATGCGAACAATACCCAGATGTGACATTTTACTAGGACTTATTTCAATCCGATAAGCTCGATAACTAAGTGGTTCAAATTATTATGTTTCTCCCAAATTTAATATCTGAAAAACATTGAAAGTTTTTTGCAATTTCGAAAGTAGTGAGATAGGCTCTGATAGTTCTAATCACGGTCGTATATACAGGTCTGGGAACTCGAGGCTGTTTCCTATGTGAGAAGTGAGTCCGCTAAGCGTCATCTGTTGCATAGTACCAAAAGGGTGACGCATGAGTCGAGGAATGATCTCTGGCACGTATACGACCGTGTTCTCTGGCAACTGTCATTGTTGACTTGTAAACACAAGGAATACCGGCGTTTTTAGAAAAAAATTAGGAAACCGTGCATTGTGCCGAAATGCAAAACGGGGTACAAAAGTGTAAAGCAAGAAACTCCTGTTTTCAAAATGCCGAAAGATGGAGAAATGCGAAAAAGGTGGATGCTTGCGATTCCGGAAAGAAATCGTTTTAACGAGGTCTTTTATGTGTGCGAGCATCACTTCGTTATTTTTAAGGTGAGTAATACATTTTGACAAGAGTAACAGTTCTATTCCTCGCTCAAATCAGAATAGTAAATATTGCGTTACGAAAAAAAAATATTTTACTTAATAATGTGATTGTTGCCATACTTCGATCCAAGAGCTAGCTGGTGGTTGAGCGAGGGACTACGAGTTTGGCGACATGTAAGAGAGTCATGTCAAACATAGAGATCCCAGACCTGTATATACGACCGTGGTTCTAATTTACCTTTGGCAACAAATCCTACTGACAATACTGAATTTAATTTGTGAAGTAAACATAGAGCACAGTGAATTCACTTCATTCATTTTTATTGATGGTTATGATATCCAGTCTCAATAAATAAATTAATAATTGTAATCATTACATAGCATATTGACTCTTCTAAAATGATTTCCCACTTAATTTTTCAGTTCCTGAACCTGAACTGAAAAATTAAGCGTTTATCTCCAACGTCTTACTCATGGGTTATTAAAATCATATTCGCAAGTCATAGAAAATATTATATATCTCGTTACAATACAGTCTTATAACATATTCTCTCATTTTAACCAAAAATCAACACTCCTCAAAGTGCATGATGTGCTTCTTCACTGCTTCAACTTTTTTAGTAAACGTGGACGTTCATTCAATCACATCAAAAAACAACACAAATTTTGAGCAATGTAACCCTGAACAGCTATTCCAAAATAATTACTGAAGAGTTCCCAAAACAAGTACGTCGAATCGAAAACTCTTCACTTTTAGTAGACAATTTTACTGTTATATTAACTTGTAAGCACACTTGTATAGCTATAGAAATTTATTTGATTTCTCAAAGAAGTATAAACCTATATTTATTGTACGTCCTTTTGTTTCTTATTATTACTGAAAGTGTTTCTCGTTGGAGTGTAGGAACAGAGGGGTCAATACACCTTCAAAATGATAGTGCATTAAACTTGATCTCATCAACTTCTTATGAATTTTTTTTAGAAACTCCAACATTTGTACTAAAATTTCATCAACACTTTTAGGGTGCTTTGCCTCCACGTGGTGAATTTTGGATTATTTTTGATAAATAAATCGCAAACAAATATTTATCACAAATAAGCTAAATGCTGGTTTGTACCCGAATTTACCCGATGCCGAATTGCTCAACGGTTGTAAACGTCTATGTATAATTATGTTATTTCCCTTCAAAGCTCATACAATTCCAGAATAAATGTGATAAATATCTATTACCAAATTTATAGTGAAATCTTATGGTAATTATTGCCAAAATATGACAAATAATCCAAGGAATCAGCGGGATTCTCGTGGATCCAGTGCAGCGCTTGTACCAGAGTGAAGCTAACTCGGTGACGTCACAATTCGATGTTTACTGCCTGTAATTACTATTAAGCTACGATTGAGGGTAAGTTTGTTATTTAAATGAAAACATGTAACTTCAATTTTGGTCAAGTTTGGTTGCAGTCTTAATTTGCGAAAATTTTCTCCCGCAACCCCTATATCTGCCGGTCGTTCGCCTCTTTCTCGTACATCCTGGCTAACTCTAAATGAATTAGCACATTCTGGCAGTCAGATGATCTTGAGATTTTCTGACCAGAAGACACATTCTGTACATTGTATAACAGTGATAGTACTTAGGTTTCTATATCATATGCCTTACATTTATTACCATCCAAGTGCAGTAAAAATGTAAATTATTACCCGCGGTAAATACGATATTCCATTTACCACCATGTGAATTCAAATATTCCAAAAACACTTATAGTCTAGGAACCAGAGCGATATTGATGGTCTGAACATTAACCCCATGGCACTATGGTTTATCGTTAGAGGACGGTTCAATGACCAATTCATCTCACAGACCGAATTTTCCCCGACTGCTAGATCTCGAGATACAGGATCCGCATTTTTTTTTGACTGGAGGCTAACCCTTTCCAAGTTGCGGTTACTTGAAAAGCATGCCATTCTTATACACTTCCACCATATGCCATCATTTTTTATCGTGTCCGTTTATCAGGCAGTTAACCCTCCCAAACCTGGTGGAAAATGTTCATTGGTGTTGGCAATTGTTAACATACCCTATGCCATCAAAAGTTATCGGTCCATTTCCGAGTAATTGGCCATTATTTGGACCAAAAATGTTTCTTTTTTTCATTTTGTGGCTAAAACTTGTAGGTTTATCTTGTAGATAACATGATGGCACCATGTTGAATAACTTTATTGGAGATCAAATAAAGATTCTAAATTATTGCCATCACTCCATGCCTATTTAAACCCCCCAAAATCCCCTAAAACCACCCCAAAAAAATATTAATAATATGGATAATATGACCAATTTTATCATAAATCATAAATTAGTAGATTTTTGAAATTCTGGCTGGGTTTAAAATCGAAACGGCAGTTTTTTGTTTTTGTTTTGGGGGGTGGTTTTTGGGGGTTTTGGGGGGTTTTAATGGGCAAGGAGTGATGGCAATAATTTTAAATCTTTATTTGACCCCCAATGAAGTTATTTAACATGGTGCCATCATGTTCTCTTGTAACCCGCAAGTTTTAGCCACAAAATGAAAAAAAGAAACATTTTTGGTCCAAATAATGGTCAAATACTAGGAAATGGACCGATAACTTTTGATGGCATAGGGTATGTTAACAATCGCCAACACCAATGAACATTTTCCACCAGGTTTGAGAGGGTTAACTAGCAGTCCATTTTCGGTCCAATTTTATCTGGTCGACCTGATAAACGGACACGATGAAAAATGATGGCACATGGTGGAAGTGTATAAGAATGGCATGCTTTTCAAGTAACCGCAACTTGGGAAGGGTTATCCTCCAGTAAAAAAAAAATGCGGATGCTATATTCGAGATCTAGCAGTCGGGGAAAATTCGGTCTGTGAGATGAATTGGTTATTGAACCAACCGTTTTATATAATGGAGCCACAAAAGTAATTCATCTCAAAATAAAACGAACAGATTTTTTCAAATGTCAAAAATACACCTTATTTTCATTTTCAGTAATATATTATGGCAGATTGAAAACCCTGTTCATTTTCTAGTGATAGCTCGAAATTCAATTAATATTAATTCAAGAATTATATCTTTTTCACTGTTTTGATCGATCACCTTCATTAAGTAATAGATAATTTAAATATTGATGATGGGCATTTTATTATTATAATGCTTTATATCAATTAATATGTTTCAGGAACTGCTGACAATAATGAAAGTGTTGAAAGGGTCTTCACATAGGAAAAATACACCAGAACTACGAGTTTTGACCCTCAGCTTCTATTCTACAAAAGCATATGAGAGGAACTTTCAATACGAGTTTACCTCATACAAGTACTATCGATTTCGTATAGCTCCATCCATCAATGGTACTCGGTTTTATACACGAAGCCATACAAGCTATCAAAATCAAAGTATCTGGAAGTAGCTGATAAGAGACACAAAGGAAATATGTTTTGTGAACAGTTATTACTTCCCTCACTTTCGCGGGTATGTCCTATGTCCGTTTTGAGCATTTCTGGATCGATCTAGACTATTTTTGACATGATGTCATGTGTGTGTGCGCGTACGTGACCCACTGTGGAGACGATTGCGTCGTTCTTATTGATCGATTTGAAATTTTGAACATCACTTGAAAGTGCTGAAAATAAAAACTAGTTGTTTTTTGGGCCCGGTATCGCCGTTTCGAGTGGTATGTCTGACATTCATCTTCATTTTTTCAAATGGAACGAACTATGGTATTTTATTGAACCGTTAGGACAAACATGTTTTCCTGGTTATGAATATATACATCACACTTATATATTTAACCTGCAGGAGTGTCCGAAATCCTAATTTTAAGATTCACGTGACATCATCGATGTGATGTTACGATCTATTAGAAATCTAGACTACTTGATTCTGTGGTGCATTTTGATAATTCATATGAAAAGTGTTAGTATAAAAGGTTATAACACAGACTCTATGGTTATATTATAGTTTGGATAATTGCGGAAGTCATCCTGACAGGTGTCAAATACATTATGTAGACGACCATTTGAATAAAATTTCAGTGTCTCATAACGTCTTTCATTAGCGGTTTCTAATCATTTCTTATATATTTATGTTCCTACAATAATAATACCGATTTAAAGGGCTCCTTTAATGATTATATTTCAACTTCAAAAGATCATTGTATCATTTGTATCGTGTATCTTTCAAATGGTATGTAAGAAACTGAATAATGATTCACAATTTTGCTTTCAAAAAATAATTTTATTGAAAATCTACTTGTTTCATCAAATTAGAAGTGTGAATTAAAATTTTACAATGTGAATGACCACATAACACTGCTCTTCAGTTCCAGCTTCGTAGAGTATCTCGAGGAATTATATAGCGATGCTTCAAATCTGCAAAAGCATATGACATCCTGTTGATAATTCTGTAAGCAGAGGACTGCTATAAAATCAGCAACGACAATTTGCATGCTTCCACTAGCAAGATATTTGAGAGTTCAAAGCAGTTGAAATAAAGATGGAACGCAACCTCCTTTGAAATCAATCGGATGTTCTTTAATATATCTCATGCAGTCACATCAAGTGATACCATACGATAATAATTGTTAATTTGATTGCCAGCTATATTCAAAATGCAACGACATATATTTCCACATTTTTATTTCCCTCACTATACGTAGTATAATAGTGTAAGGGATGTGTTGTAATCGCACCAAAAAAATCTGAAAGCACAGTCTATTTTATGCGACTTTGTGGTAAATTTTGATAGGTCATGTGACGCAAGTGTCAGTATAAAACAGGTCATATTATAATGTGAATAATTTCGAATGTCAACGTTACAGCACGTGTCAGTATACAACGTATAAAGTTGTGAAATGCATAAGACTATTTGGATAAAATTTCAATCTAACAAAATATAATATAACGTCTTTCATTAGCGGTTTGTAAACTATTTCCAATATATTTTCTGTTCTTACAGTCATTTACATTTGATCCGCAGGAGTGTCAGAAAACTATTTTGCTAAAAAGTTTGTTTTTAAACTTCTATTACTTGCATATATGTAATAAAAATTACTTATACAGTCTTGTGAGTACTCATTAAACCATAACTAATTTAGTTTTAATCGATTATCTGAAAATTATGTTTTCAGCACATATTCCCTTTCTAACTTCCATCTTTTTTTTACAGAAATAATTCAACTTCAAATACTAAACAAATTCACCAATAGTTACTTAGAATAGCAAGAACTTAGAAATGCTCAAATATTTCAACACTAAGTTGTGAACCTTTCCACAAACAGCACGGCACTGGTGCTGGGGGATTCTAGCTATTGTGTCCTTGTTTTAAGATGTGTTAATAGATTTAGATGCTTCAAATAAACAGCGTGACTAGGGGTGTTACCCGTGTAATATGTAGTATGATCGAAGAGATGTACTGATATTTTTTCAATAATATACCTACCATAGAATGAAATTCCGCTTTAGACAGTGAGAAGTCGTGAGACCAAAACGTACGTTAAGACGAAAATAATAACCATGTATTAGGTGCCCTCTTTCCTTAGAATTTATATATAATAAAATTCAGATAAATGGGGTCAATTAAGTCTCCATTCGATCATCAATGCGTAACATTTATTTAAAATGCAGTTCGTTTCTTCCAATATTGGAAATGCATATTTCCAAATTAATTAAAAATCAATGATCTATAACTTGGTACATTCCGCAACAATCAACCCGAAGATCGGTCGGTAATTTTAATATCCATCCGTGCATCCTGGTTGAAATTAACGTCCGTCCACTTGTATAGGCAGGATACTCGGAAAAATGGTTTTTGTTAATTTGTTCTTTCCGTCATATTGTTTCAGTAAATAATTGGACATAACGAATTATACGATCAGTTTGTCACAATGACAGATATTATGATATGTAGTGTCAGTCGAATACTATTAGAATATTCTGAATTTGACTCTTTTTATTCGTTATTTACTTGCAAAAAATTCTTCTTTTGCTCCACTTCTTCAAAAAAGCAGTGATCAATTCTTCTAACTTTAATAGCTAAGTATTGTAGGAACAGAAAATATATTGGAAATGATTTAGAAGCAGCTAATGAAAAACGTTAAATTTTACTCTATATTACATAGGAATAATAAATACAAATGGTCTACATAATGTATTTCACAACTCTATTTTTCATACTGATCCCTGCTGTGAGGTTCACTTCCGCAATTATTCACACTATAATATAACCTTGTTTTATACTGACACTTGCTGTCACATAAACTATCAAAATGCGGTTGTCCTTATGGTTCAATAAAATACCATAATTCCATTTAAAATCAATTAAATATAATCAAAGTATCAAAATGAACCAAGAAGTCTAGGACATCTTGCACAGAATAAAAACAAAATAGATCGAGACTTTGGGTGGGAGGTTATTTACAAAATTCTTGACAAGTAATGAATTATACTTATCAATCTGGTCATTTAATATTATATTAATATTGTCTTTCATGTTTGAACATGTATTCTTCTTTCCTCTTTGTTTGATTCTGAAGATTCTCTAATATTCTTGAAGCTTACAGTAATATTGCATTTGCCCTATATACAAGACATTACAGTCATTACACTTTAAATTCTTATTTCAAGATTCAAGTGACATCATCGATGTAAAGTCGTAGTGGAGTAAATCTGGCGAGAAAAAATGCAAGGTTGGCGAAAATTTTACGATGCTTAGCGACCCGGTGGAAAGTGTTTGTTAAGGTACCAATAACAACCCCCTGAAATTTCTATTTCTCAAATCAAAGTGGGTGCAACCCCTTTTTTTGCCCAAAGAGTTTTTTTCGACATTTTTAAGGGTAGTTTAGCAAAAAAAAATAATATCTCTGGTTGTACTGGAAATTAAGAAACCAAAGTAGAACCCTTTTATTGTCAATGTCCAAGGAACTTCCAGTCCAAATTTCAAGTTGATCCGACCTCCCCCCTCTCCGTAATATATATATATATATATATATATATATATATATATATATATATATATATATATATATACATGCAAGGAATCTTGCGTAACGGCTGAGTCGGTCATTTTTCAACCGATTTGGCTGAAATTTGGACTGAAGATAGTTGCTATGGTCTCAAAAATACTCTCCAAATTTCAAGTGAAAATTTCGAATAGTTTTCCAGAAATTCAACTTCAAGTCAATTTTTTAGTTATTTTTCAAATTAAGATATCTCATGTCATTTACATCCGATCTGGATCTGCTTTGTGGGAAAATCTAGGTATTCGCATATAGTTTTATGTCATGGAACTCAGTTTTCATTTTTTTTTCCGGCCTATATTGGCCATTTTCGGTATTAATATCACCAAAACTTGTGTCAAATTGATTAATTTTAAGTTTCTAATAGTGCAAAATTTCGCAATTTTATACGAATATTGTGAGGCTCAGAAGTTGATAGAGCTTTAGGCTCCGGGATTTTCACGTGGCCTATCGAAATTAGAAGGTTCAAATTGTATAAAAACACGATTGCATGAACGCAAGACGTCCTATGTAATTAGCTACGAACGTAATCATTTTGACGTTTCCCTCGAGAAGCTCGCTACGCGTCAGTTAGAGTTTATACATTTTACCTAGGTCTTGTTATGTTGGGGCCGTTTCGTGCCCCATGGGGGATGGGGGAGGTCGGACTTGAAATTTGGACTGGAAGTTCCTTGGACATTGACTATGAAAGGGTGCTACTTTGGTTTCTTAAATCTCGATACAACCAGAGATATTAATTTTGTTTTGCTAAACTACCCTTAAAAATGTCAAAAAAAAACTTAAAAAGGGGTTGCACCCACTTTGGGAAATAGAAATTTCAGGGGGTTGTAATGGGTACCACAACAAACGTTTTCCACCGGGTCGCTAAGCATCGTAAGATTTTAGCCAACCATTTGCCAGATTTACTCCACTATCTATAAATTATAGTATATTATCGTATGAATAATTTTGAGCCATCCTGGTGTCGATATAAAACAAAATTTCAATGAGTATAATTTAACGTCTTCCATCAGCTATTTCTGAATCATTTCTAATTTATGTTCTGTTCCTACAATCATACGTTTCACCCACAAGTGTCCGAAAGAGAAAAATTTTGCTAAAAAAGTGAGGGAAGCCAGTGATCGATTGATAACAGCTTTTTATCATGTTATACGCTATGTCAATACCTAGATATCACAGCATGGATCATTTATTTCTAAAACAGAGCAAATAATCAGCGAGTAACCGGAAGATCTGCTAACTTTGCTTTCCTACCATTTTGAGCATTTGTGTTTTGCCAAGTTGATATAGACTTAGTAGAACATTATTTTTTTGAATAGAGCAAAAAAAAATAATTAATTTTCAAATTATCAAATAAAAAGCGGCCAATTCAAGGTCTACTAATATTGATTTCCAATCATTTTGAGCATTTGTGTTCTGCTAAGCTGATATAAAATTAGTCATATTTTAAATGAATAAGACAAAATAATTAGCGAATAAAAGCGGCAAATTCTAGACCTGCTTACTTTGATTAGCAATGATTCTAACCATTTGTGTTTTGCTATAAATAAGAAACATCACCCTTATCCACTGAAAATACTGTTGAAGTACTAGAACTTTTCATCTACCAACTAGCCAAGTAATCTCCGAAATCAAAATGTGTTTAAATACCATTTGGAATTAATTTGATATTTGTGATTACTGTGTTTCAAGAGTGATAAACTTCCTTCAGAAATGGTGTGACCTGTATTTAAAATATGTTTCACTAGCGCTGATTTTTCACTATTATTTTCTTTATGTGGGTTAATTGTTCTTTATACCAAGTTCCTTCTGCTTTGACCCCCGTAGCATTTTGAACACGACTCAGAATCGTATTATTTAATGAAGGATGATAAGGATAAGTAAAACTTTTATATTTTATTGAACTATTTGAAGGTAGTGACTCTAATTAGGTAAATTGGTTGCAGTCCATTCTCCTTTTTTGTTTTAGAAGTTAAATTAATCAAAGAGTTGTCGTAACAATTGTCCAACGCTATATTTGCTGAAGTTTCTCAACTTCGTTCTTATAATTTCGCTGACTCAAAGGTATGTTCAATAATTTAATATTACAGTGAAACCTGGTTAATTGGGATCTCAAGGGACCAAGACATATGTACCAATTATTGAGGGTTTCCAATAATCCAGTTTTCCAATTAAGCAGGTTTAAAATTATAGTTGTCTCATTTACAGAGGCCCCCGCTTACAGACGTCGAAATGTGCCGTTATTCCATTTTTAGAGGTGGAAATGTTAATAAAAATGCGTACAGTTCATCACGCGACTTTCCACAATCATAATCTGATAGAAGTTTTAATTTTTCAGATACTGATAACGTTTTATATTTACGTTTGGACATTTTGTACACATTTATTCCCTTGTTTTTAGGTCAAAACCTGAGATAGTACTGACAAACAAATGACAAACAAAGCATGCGCGAAAGACGACGCGAAATGTACGTAAACAAACATGTCAAAACGTGTTAAAACCTGATTAATTTGTCTCACTTATACAGGTAATTTAGCTACAGAGTCTCAATTATAGAGGTAAACATCGAAAAAGTCTTAGAATTCAAATCTCATTTAACCAGATTCAAAAGGTCCCATTAACAGAGGTAATTTAATGAAAAAGAACCGGGACCTCATTGCAACTCTCAATAATAGAGGTTTCTCGCTTATCCAGGTCCCACTCAACCAGATTTCACTGTATATGAACAAAATTATTAAATGGAGCTATTTGATAATTAATTGGTGTAACTGAATCCGCAGGAGTATACCCAGTTGTTTGAGTGGGTTTTCTGTAAATATTGAATTCCAAATTTGATGATGTTAATATCAAGCAAAGGAAGCTGGTTATTTGTTTCTATTTCCACAGTGAATTTGGGTGAATCAAATTGGCTATTAATATGGATATATATCAAATTTTGGATAATTCTTTGGGTTTTAGGTTCAGCTTTCAATGAAATGTTACTTTGTTAACGTTTCGGTGGTAGATCTCCACCTTTTTCAAAACTTTTAATATAAAACGATAATCAAAATTACTACAATTCTCTTGATTTTTGTTTTTTTCAAAACCTATTATTTGAATTTTATCAAAATCAAATTTATGTTTTTCTGTTTGTGTGTTTGTTTAAAACTAATTTTGCTTGTTTTGTGTATTTATGGGTCTTGATTCTTTCTTGAAGGTAGGTCTGTACATGGTATATTGTACACTAAATGTGATCTTTTTTAAATTGAGGTGGTTGATTTAAGTTTGGTATAAAACTGTTCTACGTTATTATGGTTGCGATGACTTACTTGAATGTTATGTGGCTTGAGCATGTTTTTAATTTTTTCTGATAGACCTGAAATATATGGTATGCTTGTGTATTTTATAGGAATATCGTTTGGTTTTTTGTATTGTCTTCTTTATTGTAATTGGAATATGTTCTTTTTTATAATTTTATTTATTATATTTATCGGGTATTAGTTTTGTCTGAGTAGTTTAGTTACATTGTTTAGATTTTGTACCCTGAGGTGAGGGCTAGTAAGTTGTCTTGCTCTATAGATGATTGAAATTGCTGTGCATTTTTTATGCGATATTGGATGGTTTGAATTGAAATTTAAATATCTTCCAGAAGAAGTAGGTTTGGTGTACCATTGGGTGAAAATGTTAGTTTCTCTCTGATTAGGGTTATATCTAAGAAGTTAATTTTGTTGTCGAGTTCTTTTTCTATGGTAAATTGCAAGGATGAATGAAAACTGTTGAGTTGGTTTAAAGTGTAATCTATTTTATTTTCCGGAATTGCTGTTAAGCAGTCGTCTACGTAACGTTCGAAAAAAATGGGGTTAAAATCTAAATTTTGAGTAACTGTTTTTTCTAATTCTCCCATTACTAATCCCATTGCTACACCTTCAATTTGTATGTATAATTTATCATTATAATTGTAAATAGTTTGTGGTTAGTGTGAATTCTATTGCTTTGAGAAACTCTGCTTTAGTTAAATTTAATTTCGTACACCTTGATAATTTAGAATTAGATGTATTCTTCCATGTAATTTTATTTCATTAATATTTCTTGAACGGCAGATGAGAATCCTGGAGATACACTGTTGCTACACATTACATAATTGCAGGCGGAATATATTATACACTTATTTATGAAAATTTGTTTGCTCATAAAGTTAGTGGGCATTTTTTTGATCTATCTTAATTTTATGATTCATCCAAAATCCTTTGTAATTAACTAGAATTGTTCTTAACGTACGTGAGAAACTATATCATAATTGTTTCATGGATAGTAGCGAGGAATCCCACTAGAAAAACGTTGGCTGCTGAGTAACTTTTGACCTTGTTCAAAAACTAAATTTATTTACAAAACTATTGAATATGTTTTGTTAACTGAACAATTTTCCTAGAATACATAGAAAATAAGTAGATGAATTTAAAACGAGATACAAATAAGCAAAAGATTCACTGTTTTATTTACACTCCCTTTCCAAACGTGGTAAACATATTATATGGAAATTAATCAAATGTGGCTCCAATACAACAGATGTTATTTCGCAATGATTTTTTTTATTAATCTTGATTGCACTGTACAGTTATTAAAATTCACATTTTCCTTAATACAAGCAATAGAATAGAACTGACAGAGGAATTGACGTCATGTTCAAATATTCCAGCAATTAGGACTTTCAGATACATCCTATGAAATAAGTAGAACGATTTCCGGCGTTTACATCTACGCAGATTATGCGTGACGTATTTTCCTAGTAGTAACAATAAGGACGAGAATATTGTTAATTTAGTGTATCCGTTAGAAGAGGAAAATTAATTTAATAACACATGTTATCATCTCGTCTTAACAACACTAAAAATACATAAACGTTATATTTAGTTTGAAATTTATTCGGATGATAGTTTCCTGAAAATATAATAAAAAATCACCGTGATCATTTTTCGGAACAGTCAACCTTGATCAGCATACCCTCACTACTATAAAATAGATCACTCTGTGGATATTGTAAACATTATAATTAAGGAACAATCACCCTTATCCTGTAAAAATATTATAAAAGTACTAAGATCAATTAATTGAATTTATTGATTATTAAGGGATGATAATCGAAACTTTTAGTTTTTATTGAACTATTTGAAGGTGATGGCTCTAATTTGGTTAATTAAAGTCATCACCTTCAAATAGCCATCATCAGAGTCAACTAAATTAGAAATCAAAATGTGCCTGTTTAAATACTATTTGGGGATAATGCAAACAAGGGGTTACCCTCAGCTGGAGATAAATGGGGAATTTAATAAATTGCTTTTTCGTTCATACATTTCCATTTCTCTGTTCATACTTTGTTTTATAAGTGTATTCAAAATATGTTCGGCTAACGCTGATTTTTCACCATTGTTTTTCTTTATATGGGCATAATGTTCTTTATATATAGTTAAAGTATTCCTTCTAGTTTGACACACATAGCATTTTGAACACGACTCGCAATCGGATTTGTCGAAGTCGGAAACTTTAAAAAGTTTTTTTAGCTTGTTCTTACATTTATAAACGGGTTGTATAGTCGAGTCAACTTAGCAAAAAAGCTCGGAATTTTTTCCAAACAAACCAACCAATTTTTTTTGCAAATCGTTCCTGGGTGGAGACTGAACGATATTGAACTTTAAGATCTAGTCGCTCGACCATTTTTCACCTGTTAAACCGGAAATTCGCCAATTTCCATGGGAAAATGTATTGTAAAATTTGTAAAATTGGTAAGTATTGCGAAAATTGGCTGGAAAACTCCACTCGGGGGTTTTCGGGGTCGCTGATCACGATTCCGAAGTTAGATTTACCATTTTCCCCCGCGGTAGCTAGAACTTGGCCAATTTTATGTCAGAAAAATGGATAAATTAGATAATTTCGTAATTTTTAATGAAAATGGCTAGAAAATTTCACTCGGAAGTCATTTGATATTGGATATGAAACAAATGATTTACAGTCACGGATAAATTCCCTAACTTTTGATAGCAGTGCCAATTTCAACAAAAATTTTGAAATTATCTAATTTATCCAGTTTTCTGACATAAAATTGGCCTATTTCTAGCTACCGCGGTGGAAAATGGTACATCTAACTTCAGAATCGTGATCAGCGACCTCGGAAATCCCCGAGTGAAATGTTTTAGTCATTTTCACCAAAAATTACGAAATTATTCAATTTGGCTATTTTTCAGACATATAATTGGCCAATTTCTAGATACTTCGGTCGAAAATGGTAAATCTGACTTCGGAATCGTGATCAGCGACCCCGAAAACCCCGAGTGGAGTTTTCCAGCCAATTTTGGCAATACTTACCAATTTTACAAATTTTACAATGAATTTTCCCATGAAAATTGGCCAATTTCCGGTTTCACAGGTAAAAAATGGTCGAGCGACTAGATCTTAAAGTTCAATATCATTCAGTATCCGTCCAGGAACGATTTGCAAAAAAAAATAAGTTGATTGGTCTGTTTGGAAAAAATTCCGAGCTTTCACATTTTTAACGTCTAATTTGACCCGACTAGTATTGCAAATTTAGAAAACAAATTATGGAATTTATTAATTATTTATGGATGTTAGATAAGTTAAGAAATACTCCGCCGGATTCAGCTATACCATTTAATTATAAAATAGCTCCATTTAATAGTCTTGTTCATAGATTATTGAACGTCCCTTTGAGCCAGCAAAATGCTTACGACAAATCTTCGACCAATAATTTGATTTCTAAACAAAAAAGAAAATTGGAACGCAACCAACTAACCAAATTCGAGCCTCTTCCTTCACATAGTTCAATAAAATTCGAAAGTTTCACTTATCATCCTTCAGTAATTAATAAATTCCTTAAGTTGTTTTCTAAATTTGCAATACAACCCGTTAATAGATGTAAGAACCAGGTAACAAACCCGTTTAGGGCAAAACCTTTGATAAAGTTCAAGACAAACCCGGGATTTACAAAATCGATTGTGAATCGTGTTCAAAATGCTATGTGGGTCAAACTAGAAGGAACATTTTAACTCGGTATAAAGAACATTTTGCGCATATTAGGAAAAATAATTCAGCCTTAGCCGGACATATTTTAAATACACCATTTCTCAAGAAAGTTTATCACTTTTAAAACACAGCACGGACAAATATTTAGGTAATTTAGAAGAGATGGAAATGTGTGAACGAAATTTATTGAATTTCGATTTATACCCAGCTGAGAGCAAGCCTTTGTTTGCATTATTTATTATCCCTAAATAGTATTTAAACAGGCACATTTTGATTTCTAATTTAGTTTACTCTGATGAAAGGTCCTCTGTACTTTAACAGTATTTTTAGTGGATAAAGGTGATTATTTCTTATGTATAGTGGCGCACCCTTCCATAAGTAACAGGTACCTAATATCAAAATACGAATTAATAATACTGACTTCAAGCTTAAAGTTAATTTTCTATATACAGGGTGTCCTCGAACTGCGTGGCTAAAATAAAACCGAAGATTCTTTGATTCGAAAAAAATTTGATGAGCCTTTTTACTTTTTTGCCTCAAGTGTCTTGTTTAGCCGGTAGAGGGCTTCAAAGTTGCAAAAATAATTTTGTTTTTTCGGTATAACTTGAGAACGTGATGGAGGACTTTTACAATATTTGGCAGGTGAGTTACTGTCAATAATAGCCATTTTTGAGAGCGGAGCATAGAGCCTTAGAGCCATAGAAATGGCTGAAACTTGAGGATGAAACGGGAAAAGTGTCCAGAACTTTTTTGTTGTCGATGTAATTCACTCTATATTTTTTATGTAGATAGCTTATCTTATTTGAAAACTTTTCTTACTCTTAGAAAATTTTGATAAAATCAACGGATTAGCTTGAAAAAAATAATTTTCGAGTCTGCAATTTTGGTTTACTAATTTTACTTGATTAAAATACCTTAGTTGCCTTTGCTTTTCTAATGTCATTTTGGCATTTGGAGAATTTATTCTCAAAACTGTCAGTTTTTACTTTGCTTTCCGTAAAAATTTTATAAAATTATGGCTCAAAATTTCACTAACACTGAAATGGTTAATATCTCGGTAAAACATGAATAATAAAAACAATAGAAATGGGGAAACGATGTGATTATTTGGGAAAAACAAATGCTAAATTAAAAGAAACAACAAAACTTTTTGGGAAATCGCTAAGGCATCAATTGTTCGAATTCGTTTCAAGAAATTGGATTGAACTCTGGCTAGCACTCTCGTGTGTTTACTGGAGCTGCATAAACTTTCGACTTCAAAGCGCCCCATAGAAAGAAGTCGCAGGGCGTCAAATCAGGGGAGCGGGCCGGCCAGTTCACTGGTGCATCGTGTCCTCTACCTATCCAGCGATCTGGATATTCCGCATTCAAATGTCGCCTCACAGCTAATGTGAAATGAGGAGGTGCACCATCATGGATAAACCAGGCCACGACGAATGTGTAAGGGCAAGTCTTCCAACAGTTCAAGTAGCCTTTGTTCCAAAAAGTTCAAGTAGTTCTCCCCGTTCAATCGATCGGGTATAACGGTATGGCCAATAATAAAGTTATCCACAATTCCAACCCAAACATTGATTTTAGTTTGATTCTGAAAATATGTAACTTCCGTTTCATGAGGAATTTCATCAGCATAGAAATGTTCATTATGGAGGTTAAAAAGACCACATCTCGTGAAAGTATCTTCGTCCGTGAACAGAATTCTTCTACAAAAATTGGGGTTTGCGTTTTGTCTTTGGACAATAAGCCGACAGATATCTAGCCGATGACCTGGATACATGGGCAATAAGTCTTGAACTGTTTTAATATGATAGGGATACAACAGTTCTTCTTTCAGTACATTATGAACTAATGATTTTGAGGCTCCAATACGAAGTCCCAAACGTAGTGTGCTTATCCCAGGTTCAGTTTCAACCGCTTCCAGTATCGCTTCTTCGAGCTCTAACGTCCTTCTTGTCCGTCTGCGTCCAGTTTCTCTGCGATTTTGTTCAAATTTGCCAGTTTCGCGAAGGTTTGCCGATTTGGAATTCTGCGATGCGGATATCTTTCCCTTCTCCGGTCATTGCAACGACAAAGTCCATAAATCAATAACATATCAACCATTTCAGTGTTAGTGAAATTTTGAGCCATAATTTTATAAAATTTCTACGGAAAGCAAAGTAAAAACTGACAGTTTTGAGAATAAATTCTTCAAATGCCAAAATGACATTAGAAAAGCAAAGGCAACTAAGGTATTTTAATCAAGTAAAATTAGTAAGCCAAAATTGCAGAGACTCGAAAATTAATTTTTTCAAGCTAATCCGTTGATTTTATCAAAATTTTCTAAGAGTAAGAAAAGTTTTCAAATTAGATAAGCTATCTACATAAAAAATATCGAGTGAATTACATTGACCACAAAAAAGTTCTGGACACTTTTCCCGTTACATCCTCAAGTTTGAGCCATTTCTATGGTCTCTAAGGCTCTGTGCTCCACTCTCAAAAATGGCCATTATTGACAGTAACTCACCTGCTAAATATTGTAAAAGTTCTTCATCACGTTCTCAAGTTATACCGAAAAAACAAAATTATTTTTGCAATTTTGAAGCCCTCTACAGGGTAAACAAGACACTTGAGGCAAAAGTAAAAAGGCTCATCAACTTTTTTTCGAATCAAAGATTCTTCGGCTTTATTTTGGCCACGCAGTTCGAGGACACCCTGTATATTCATCTAAATCTTTCAGGTGCAGGATCAATTTTATTGAATAATCGATCAAGTAAGCTCTAACAAATCATTTTATAAGTGTTATTTAATACCAAAATATATATATTTTTGATATTATTCAAATTGGATTCGATGACAGGAAAGCCAGTAGGTAAGTAGGTAGGTATTTTATTTTTCTATTTTAAATAATTACATGCAGTTGCTTCTTTTTTTCTTCACACATTTGGTAAACACTAATTACATTTAAAATTAGGAATAATTTGTATTATTTTCTATGATGATTGAAGAACTCCTAAATTTATATGTAACACAGTTTATTGAATCAAAAATAGTTAGTTGTATTCAAAAACATTGAAAACCTTGTCAGCCTTACAGCAATGGTTCACCTTAAGCCATGAGGACTTTTCTTTGTTTTGGTCAACAAGCCGTATTACTCAAGTTTTCCTATGTATTTTTAAAGTGTTGCTAAGTACTACCAACTATTGCCAGGTATTACCAAATATTTACATGTTTCCACCATGTATATTGATAACCCTGTGGTTGACCCTTCGCGATCAGGATCGGAAATCATTTTTATATGATGAATTGCTAACTCCAGCAATTTATTCCAACATGACGCGAAATAAACGAAAAAAGATATTAATGAACATAAAATGCTTAATTCATTCCTATTTTCTGACACGGAATCAATGAATAAATCGTAGGTACGGAATCATTATTAATAATTTAGAACGAATTAGTCGCATTTTAGAAATATTATACATATATCAATGTAAGTAGTAAAATTGTGGATCGAATTTACTAGGTTTAAATCTCAGATTGAAAATAAATCACGAAATCACATTTATTTTAAGGTTATGTTATCAAATTGATTCAAGATTTTTCTTTACAATATTAATGTACAGTCCTTCAAGCAACAATATAGAGAGAAAAACACCTCTTAAACTTGAAACAAGGTTTTTAAACTTAAATTTCTATGCTAAATATACGTAGGTATATTTCTATGCTAAATATAGGTAGGTATTATAAGTTCTTTACTTTCGAAAATAAACACCAACTTTTAATGAAGAAATTTTTTTTCATACTTTGTATGATACCTAACAATTATCCAGCTAAGCAGAAACATAAGTATAAGAAACAAATTAAATCAACTACTTTAAAAATGTTACCAGGATTTACATTACTAAAAGAATTGTTACCCATTAGTTTATAAACTAATCTCACTTAGGTACCTAGTACAAGTATAAAATGTGAGTTGAAACAAGAAATATCAGGTTGATATGCAAATACGAAGCAAATTCTCGTTTTACGGCAAAACAATAGAATCATTAATTAGAATAATTGGCCGCAATTGTAGGGTGGGAACTGTGATGCCTGGATATTATTAATTAATGTATCAACTAAGAATTTCAAGTATGTACCTAATGCTCATTTCAGAATACGATTCAACATAAACTAGCACTTCAGGTATGTGGTATGTATACGTTGATATCAGTAATTACATGTAGGTATGTCAGAAAAATTTAATTTTAAGGACTTTTGACACCAATAACATCAATACATTTCAATTTAAATATAGGTAGGTATCTTCTATCTGGAAACAAATCGAAGGTAATGTTTATTTACAATACAATACTCAGGCTAGCGACCCACGTCCCATAAAATTGAATAAGATCAAGTAAGCACGCATTCGTTTATAGTAACATTCATGAAAAGGCATCAATGAATGAATGGAACCATTGATTACTTCACAATGAATGATGTCCCAAAGTTATGACATCATTGTAACAGATAAGACAATTATTATACACAGGAACTTTGTTAAATTAACTAACTGCGCTTGTTAACTAGTAATTAAGCCCAATTCTCTCAAAATAACGTCAGTAAGAAATGATGGCCGACAAAACATCCCTAAAATGGGGTGTTAACGTAAAATTCAAATGAAACAAAATACTCACTCTTCAGATGACTCGATCATGATTTGTTGTGTGAAAAAGCCTACTGCTGCAAGTCCATTTGTTGTTTGTCAACCACATTTTTATTCAACATCAAACCCAACTTAACAACACGGGGACAATCATTGAACTAAATTACAGTTAATTCTGACTTTTCTGACACATCTTATTCAATGCGCATGATATTGAACATCTGCGCCCGTGTCCTGACCACTCAATTCGAATTCACCCGCCAAAATTATTTATTGATTATTTTATGTTCCACCCAATTTTCTACTCTTCGCTTCGTGAACAGAATAAAACACCAGATAATTATAAATTTAATCCTTTGGTACTTATATATTATATGCTCACAATCGTAAGTTTACAAATATTTACAGAAGTAAGTCAGAGAAGTACCTAATATCTAAACTATACTAGTGGTGGATTCTGGATAATGAACAATTGAAAAATTGTATCTCTTTATTCACAAATATTGTGAATATAGAGATCATTTAGTCAACAAGAATTTATTCCTGTACTGCCTAACATTCATTAAAAAATTATACTATAGTGTGATTATAAGCCAATTGTATTATTTTGAGAAATTATTTTTCAGTTTGGGGTTTGAGTAGAAAAAATCATATTTTACATACATCATTGTATGTTTATAGGCATCTATCACAATAGATGAAACTTCAGTTAGAATCAAAAATAATTTATCCTGTTCATGGTAGAAAAATATAAAAAAACAGGAAGACATAATTAATCAGTACCAATACATGTGGTTAGGTACTCGTTTAATCGTATTCATTCAAACCAAAATTAAAAGTCGTATATATTATTACAGCTTCGTCATTTTTAATAGAAACGAATAAGAGTCAGACAACTTTTTTGTTATGAATGATAAGTTTCATCTAATTTCCTACTCCTGGAATAACCTTATTATTTGTTTCTTTTAGAATCTTCGAATAAAAACTCAATGAATAAAAATGTCGACATGGTAGGAAATATTGAAATATTGTGACGTAGCTGTGATGTGGCTATCAAATTGGCTGATATCCTTTTCTCTCAGGCAGCAGAAATCTACTATATTTATTTATGCGCAATCAGTTACTACCGTTTTGTATTTTTTACATCAACACATTATCCTAGCATGGGACAAAGTTGAAAACGACGATATAAAACAAAACTCATTCAGTAGGACGTGAGCAGTGAGTATGATCAGGATCAGACTGACTGGCGCGTCTGTACTGTTCAAAATATGGAATTAAATATGTTTTTACGATAGAGCAAGCTACACCGAACATTGGCAACTTACAATACAGTACATCAGTAGTTGTGTAAGCCACCTAAGATAAATTAAAGAATAACAAGGATTTAACATTATATACACCATTGATTAATATACATTAAACAATGGTACACCATAGGATGAATAGTTTAACTGGCTACCCGTCACCTGCATTTCTGACCATCACCGCAATAAGGTGACGCGAAGGGGGCGACGACCCCAGGCGTTTCAAGCGAAGGGGCGACGACCCCGGGCGCCTCGAGCGAAAGGGCGCCTGTATTCTACAACACAAAAATAGATAAACGAATTCAAAAAGTTTTGCATCATACAATACACTTATTATTTTGAAAAGACTGCTTAGTATTCATACATCTTCTAATCCCGAGATATACAGGAAGTCCGTAAGAAAGAGCGGTCAATCCGTTAACTATGTATTCCTTGAGCAAAAGTAATCTGACATTCACAATGGCATTATTCGTTTTAGACCACCATGTTCCATATACAGGGCTTCAAAATTTGAAAATCAGAACAGTTTTTATTAATAACTCGAATATTTAATAAGGTATTAATTTCAAATTCTCTTGGGAAAACAAGAAACAATTGTCAAATAGCTCAAATAGGTGGGCCAGTATCCAGTGAGCCTTATTTTTTAGTACCTGCGTCAGTGACTTTCCATCTACCTTTTTTGAGATAGGGCCTACTCATTTTTTATCTCTTATAAAATTTCGATAATAGTTTGAAAATATTTTATGTGAATGGTTCCTCAAAGCTTTTCTAGCATCTCCATCAGTAGCCGAGTTACGGGGGATTGAAATTTAAAAAAATTAAATAGATTTTTTTTAAATCATCGATGACATATTAAAAATTAGGCTTCGAAATTTCATATAGCTGCTAATCGACCAGTATTACATATTTTTCAAGCAAGTTTTGTGCAGAAAAGATACAGGGTGATATTTTTTCAATGTCTATTGACATATTTCCCCTTAAAAAATTGTTTTGTACGTCACTGGTGAACTTTGAGACTTTTATCTGTTTCTCTGATCAAATATCTAATTTTTATGTGTCTTGGGTTATTAAGTGGTATATCGTACACAAAGTCATCGCGCAAAAAATTCAAAAATATTAGACCCTACAGCTACAGCTCCAATTATTTCCATTTAGATGTTCCTACTAAGATGAAGTTTATGTATCTTTGCCCACATATTCTCCAGTACTACTTCGAAAATGCATATAGATAGGTGGCTTGAAAAATAAGTTTCAATAAAATATGAGGGGCCATGAAAAGAACAATTTGTTTACAATAAAGCGCATAAATATCCACGCAACAATCCCACTTTAGTATTATGTACGTGTTTTACAAGATATTATTGAATTAAAAGTTATAACAAGTTCAGAAAATGCCTTTTCGATACAGTAGAAGTGAAGAATATGCGGACATACACTTCGTATTATATGGTTACTGCAACGGGAATTCGACACCAGCCGCAATAAGGGAATATACGAGAAAATTCCCAAACCGACGACGCCCAGATCGCAAAACTTTTACAGCGGTTCACCAAGGACTGCAACGGTGTGGAATTGGTGGTATCAGAAGACCCGAAGCAGGTATCCAAAGGAGGAATAATTCCTATTGCGAAGATGGGATTCTTGGACGCTGTTGAACATGAATAATCCTACCAATTTCACAAAAGTCATTCGTTAGTTGTTTTCGTGATAAACATGCCAGGATTGAAAATGTATTCATATTGCTAAACATTGCATCTCTATCTCTATTCTATTGTGGAATATGTGGTAAAAATATTGAATTTACCAGAAGTAAAATTTTTATTTTTAACAATTCGCTACCAACTTGTTCAACTCGTTTATTTCGCGACAATAAAATTTTCTCAGCACTACGTGTCATAGCTGAGCGATAGAGATTTTGTGAGTTTTTGTTTTTGTCATTAAAATGCAATTCAATATGGCTTCATGTTTTACAACCCTTTCATCACAAGAACAATCGCAATAATGTGGCAATTAAAAACTATGTTGGTGATTGCTATAAAATAGTCTCAATATAAATACGCCTTTTGACATTACAGAGACGTATTACAAAAAATTAAACGAGTTCTATGTTTGTATGAGAATTAGTGTTTCATACTTCGATATGAAGGTGAAATTAATAACCCTTACATCTAGCGTTGGTGTATCTGTTATCAAATAATAATGTTGTATTCTTCGACTTTTTTGTATGCTGCAAGTTTCTGAATTTATTCGAAAAGTATCCAAAGGCACCCATTATTTTTTGAAATACTTGGTGTCGAACTTGATTTCCTTGAAAATATGATGATGTGATGGTCTAATTCGGAAATATCTTGCAATTGTCGTTTGGCTGTACTCATTAAATATCCAAAATACTCCTATTTCTGCAAACCTACTTAAAGTGGCCAGTAGCCTTACCGCTAGCATTGTGTATATTAATCAATGCCGCTAGTGAGATGACGAATGCAGTTGCAGAGGCAAAAGTATGATTTATTCGGATAGAGCATGAACGCAAAATTATTTTGTATCTGTTTGATGATGGCAGTTCGGCATTGAAACTATAGTAACGTTTTCATATTATTATTACAAGGGGTATAAAAAAAGTAATTGTTCTGTGGGGAAGAGAACTGGCAAGGGTCGCCATGTGGGGAAGAGCTCTTGAAGTCGGGCGGTTTGCCCTAAGCTGACCCGTGGTCCTGGGGGAGCACAACACTTATAAAAGGTATACTGTACTTAATGTAGAGCTCGACGTCATTACGGACTTAATGTCTTGCTCTATGAAATAATAGTACAAATACTAATGTACAATCTATTATGAATTGATTTATGAATGTTCTACTTATGATATATATATATATATATATATATATATATATATATATATATATATATATATATATATATATATATATATATATATATATATATATATATATATATATATATATATATATATATATATATATATATATATATATAACTTAAGAGATATAGAATTAAATTTTCTGAATTATGAAGATAACTTAGATAATTTAACATAGGATTATAAAGATGAATAAACGTAAAAGATTGAACCATAGGCGGGATTCGAACCCACATTTCTGGATTTCTAGTCCAGGGTGTTTACCAATTACACCACTTCGGTCCTATTAGATTTTTATATTTTTGTAAATATAAACCTCTGAAAGGATAGTAGATCATTGATGAACACAATGCGATTCGATGCCCTACCATAGATCAACTATTCACGCACATTCATCTAAAGTTCAGTCGTTTTTTGAAGTAAGGATTGTAGGTTAGTACTGCTATGGTTGGCAGTTACTTGACAGTTCTTATTCAAATGACAGCATCCTGGTTCTTATATATTTCAATAGAACTGACTGAGAATTGTTCTGGTTAATTATAAACAAGTTTAAAGTTTCTTTGCCTAATTGGCCACTATCGTGTATGTAACTTAAGAGATATAGAATTAAATTTTCTGAATTATGAAGATAACTTAGATAATTTAACATAGGATTATAAAGATGAATAAACGTAAAAGATTGAACCATAGGCGGGATTCGAACCCACATTTCTGGATTTCTAGTCCAGGGTGTTTACCAATTACAATTAGAAATGTGGGTTCGAATCCCGCCTATGGTTCAATCTTTTACGTTTATTCATCTTTATAATCCTATGTTAAATTATCTAAGTTATCTTCATAATTCAGAAAATTTAATTCTATATCTCTTAAGTTACATACACGATAGTGGCCAATTAGGCAAAGAAACTTTAAACTTGTTTATATATATATATATATATATATATATATATATATATATATATATATATATATATATTTGTATGTTTTCTTGGTATATTGGTTCGTATATATACTGATAATGAAATAAAAATTCTGTTTTGACGTTTCGACAACGTTTATTGCCTTTATCAAAATTGTTGATTGAAATTAGTGTTTCCATGTAATTTAGAAAAGAATAGATGATTTCGATTAATGAAATGCGTCTGCAGCCGACTTGTGTTTTAAGATCCAATTAAAACTGCAGAAAACATTGGATCGGTTGTGTGTGAAAGAGTAATGTATGGCTAACTACAATTTGAAATAGATTGAATTTGATTAAATACAAGACATTCCAATATTGTACAATTATAAATATCTATGAATTATTGTATGAATTAGTTACTCTATGATGAGTATTTCTATCATAACTATTCAAGTTTAAGATAATTCTATGGAATTTAACCTCAAAATTGTTATTCTATAGTGTCATAGTTAAATAATACTTCATCTTTTTTAGGTTGAATTTTAAATAGACAATGGAAAGTGGCACTTCAAATTAATAAAATTTTGTTAAGTTTGAATTAGATTATTGTACAGTTTCGAAAGATTGGAATCTATTTTGTCATTTACACAATTGTTCTTTTTAATTTGAATAGATTCTAATATCAAACGTTTGTTGTCGTTTGTTTCAATATTTAAAATTTTTGTATTGTTGTAGTCGAAAGTATGGTTAGTGTCTTTCACATGTTTATTGAGCGCAGTTGATGAATTTTTGGTATATTTGTGGCCATTTAATCTTTTTTCGAGGTATTGTGAAGATTGGCCAATATATACCTTTTCGCAATCTTTGCAAGGGATGGAATAAACAGTATGGGTTATTTTTTTGAAAGGTACGCTGCTTTTTAATTTTGTAAAGAGACTTTTCTGATTTAAATAACTCTTATGACATATATGTAGGTCATAAGGTTTCACTATATTACAAATTTTCTCTGAAAGTCCACTGATATATGGTAGTGATATGTAATGCCTATCATTAGTTTTCTCATTATTGGTATTGATTCCACCAAATGAGTTATAAAATTTATGAATTTTGTCTTTAGTTATCGAATTTACTAAATCAATGGGATAACCATTTCTTATTAAAGTTTCTTTTGTTTTTGTAATAGATATAGTTCTCAGTTCAGGAGAACTTAGTCGAATAGCTCTATCTATTAGATTTATAATAACATTTTTCTTATATTTTTTAGGTATATTAGAATTGAAATTAGTATACCTTCCTGACCAAGTAGGTTTGGTATACCATTTTGTTAGAATTTTGTTATCATTTGATTTTCTTACTAAAGTTAAATCTAAAAAATTTATTTCGTTATGATTTTCTAATTCAATCGTAAATTGTAACTTATGGTGAAAGGAATTGAAAGAATTCAAAAATTCATTACATTTGTTTTCAGGGATTGCAGCAATACAATCATCAACATATCTTTTGAAGAACCAAACCTACTTGGTCAGGAAGGTATACTAATTTCAATTCTAATATACCTAAAAAATATAAGAAAAATGTTATTATAAATCTAATAGATAGAGCTATTCGACTAAGTTCTCCTGAACTGAGAACTATATCTATTACAAAAACAAAAGAAACTTTAATAAGAAATGGTTATCCCATTGATTTAGTAAATTCGATAACTAAAGACAAAATTCATAAATTTTATAACTCATTTGGTGGAATCAATACCAATAATGAGAAAACTAATGATAGGCATTACATATCACTACCATATATCAGTGGACTTTCAGAGAAAATTTGTAATATAGTGAAACCTTATGACCTACATATATGTCATAAGAGTTATTTAAATCAGAAAAGTCTCTTTACAAAATTAAAAAGCAGCGTACCTTTCAAAAAAATAACCCATACTGTTTATTCCATCCCTTGCAAAGATTGCGAAAAGGTATATATTGGCCAATCTTCACAATACCTCGAAAAAAGATTAAATGGCCACAAATATACCAAAAATTCATCAACTGCGCTCAATAAACATGTGAAAGACACTAACCATACTTTCGACTACAACAATACAAAAATTTTAAATATTGAAACAAACGACAACAAACGTTTGATATTAGAATCTATTCAAATTAAAAAGAACAATTGTGTAAATGACAAAATAGATTCCAATCTTTCGAAACTGTACAATAATCTAATTCAAACTTAACAAAATTTTATTAATTTGAAGTGCCACTTTCCATTGTCTATTTAAAATTCAACCTAAAAAAGATGAAGTATTATTTAACTATGACACTATAGAATAACAATTTTGAGGTTAAATTCCATAGAATTATCTTAAACTTGAATAGTTATGATAGAAATACTCATCATAGAGTAACTAATTCATACAATAATTCATAGATATTTATAATTGTACAATATTGGAATGTCTTGTATTTAATCAAATTCAATCTATTTCAAATTGTAGTTAGCCATACATTACTCTTTCACACACAACCGATCCAATGTTTTCTGCAGTTTTAATTGGATCTTAAAACACAAGTCGGCTGCAGACGCATTTCATTAATCGAAATCATCTATTCTTTTCTAAATTACATGGAAACACTAATTTCAATCAACAATTTTGATAAAGGCAATAAACGTTGTCGAAACGTCAAAACAGAATTTTTATTTCATTATCAGTATATATACGAACCAATATACCAAGAAAACATACAAATATTACAAATGGTTCAAGAATATCAACAAAAGAATATATATATATATATATATATTAAATGAAATGTGATGTTATTGTTATTATGTCCTAGTTAATCTAGTCTATCTAAGATGTCAAGGTAGCTGTGCCAAACAATATGTTTAATATAACGCAATCGTAAACATATTGCTTGTGGCTCAGCTCCGAGATGTAAACATATAGTTAATAACATTACTAATAGAAATAAGGTCGCATTCTATAACTTAGGGATTTTAGGTAATCTCGTATAGGGATGGAAGATTCCTATACTACAGTTCTTTGATTTAATCATAATGATAAATACCACAGAGTAACAACGGCTTCTACCATCGATTTTCCAAAAACAATCTCCAGAATTAGATATTTTCATGGGTAGATTACGCATCTATAAAGTTTTTGTTGAATTTCTTAGTTTTTAATTTTCGAATACAACTGGCTTTGTTGAATTTATCATATTTTATCAATTTTCGAATAAACTGGCTCCTGTCCTATTTTGCCTGTCGTCGGGGAAACACTTCCTACTAAACCGTGTGTAGACAATGTGTTGTAAGTTGTAACGCAACCACAACAACTTATGTACAACTTTTACGGAATAAATATATTTTTTAGCAGCAGCTTGTGTGTCTTATAGAGCGCAACATACTGCTTTTGCACGGGAACAGTTCTTGTAGACTTATAGAGCTTTACTGTTTTATTAGGTTGTACTTGCCTCCAGGAAGTCAGTTATTTTCGTTCACTCCGGTTTCGGTATCATTCTATCATTTGACACGTTTATTGCTACTCGTGAACTAAACATGGCAGGAGTGGTGTCATGATACTCAGATCAGGTTGAATCTTGATATATATGTTAATATATCAAAATTCTCTCCATGTCATGTAGGATTTTCTGATGGTTATTCTCAACTTTTCTGAGGAAAACGTCACAGCTTTTGAGTTTTTTTCATCTGTTATTGACGCCATTTTACACGTACCTCCACACATAAGAAGTTCGAAAGACACTGAATCAATATAACATCATATTCTATCCAAATTTAAAACTACTGTAACAATTTCATTTTATAAAGGTGCTTTTCAGTATCATTTTGTATTCAATAAAAATGTATTTATTGTTCTATCACCGCTTTGTTAGAGTTATTCGTACAATTATATAATGTGAATATAAATTCTCGGTAAATAGGTCACACTTACACATATGCTTATTATTTTTGTCTTTACGTACGTTTCGGCATGATTCAAATGGAAAAATAAAAACATTGTGGTTTACTAAAGTTTAGTCTCAACGATATCTTTACTTGAAGTCAATTGCACAAGCAAGTTATAAAAAAACTGTTATAAAGAGCCTTACAGATCGCGCTGTTAAATTGTCACACCTAGAAGACCATCCCAAAAATATTTGAATTTTTCGTAATCACTGGAAATGAATGACTACCCAAATAAATTTTGCAACCCCATCATTAAAGAAAGAATAAACAAAATCTATAATGGTACGTCATATATAAATAATATAAACGGTCATACAGATAATTTTATAATATTATTGATATTTTGTAAGATTAATGATTCGACAAGGAGCAATTACAATGAAAATCTGAAAATGAGAAATATTCTGCATCTAGTATTTCTCTCTGAAGCCTCATTGTGCGTTATCCTCACTCACATCAGCAACTACGTTTGAATGTAATCCAAACCGCAGTAACTTACTTCAATTGCTAGCCTTCACCAACATATTGGTCTTCGTTGTAAATGTAGGATCATAGAATTATAGCCATATGAATTCAATATCTGCCCAAGCAGTGACTTCTTCCAATCGAGTTCACATGCAGCATGATTTTGTATGGTATAAATCCACCAATTATTTCTAAAGCAACTCCGGGGAGAAAGTTCGCCTATATTTTCCCGTTAAATAGTATCAACGGCTTAAGCTTTTGTAGGAAGTCGAGATACTAAAGCCGTTTTACCTGTTTTTCGCAATCCCTTGTTTTTTAGAGTTGGACATTTTGGTTGTTCAGAATTTCTATATTATAAACACCAAGAGTAAATATTATATTCCATTTCCTGAAGGAATACGTGAAAACCAAGAGCATTCACTACTAACTGAAAATATTGGTGCGGAGCAATGTCCTATCGTCATCGATTAATGAGATAAATACATTTCCTTCACAAAATCCTAACGTAGTCACGCCGTGGTTGGCCTACAGCTCCTAAAATAATTTTTATTGCCTTTTTATGGTAAAATCACTTAGTCAAATTTCACTGAAAACTTTTTATGACAGAAATACATTAGGTACATTAAACATTAAATACACAAACAAAATATGTAATCTATAAAATACCACTCGGTTACCGTTTGAGAAAAACATATTAATCAAAAGCCCATTTATAGTTAATTCCTAAACTGGGCAGCTCAGAATGTGACCCTTCAAAGGTGATATTTTCTCAACTTTTCGGTGTATATGGCCTTTTACACGAACCAGATCGTTTGTTTATTCTCTTCTTAACTTTCTCCGAACCTGATGATGCAACACTTGACTTTCTTCCAATATTTCCTGCACTTGAAACTTTTCTATCCAAATGTACTTCTGTATTGAATATAGTAGGATTAATTTTATTTACAAATACATTATTAACTTCGTCATTACATGCTACTAATCCTCGGTCCTCGTATAGTACACCTGGGGCAAGAATTTGCAACATTTCTCTACTTCGACCTGGTAACCCCAAGGGACTAAAAGTGAATTGCCAATTCGGCACCCCCAAATGTGCAATAGCCATTCGTAGATAAGTAGAGATATCGTTCGCAATAAAATAGAAAGTTTTCAAATCGTTTAACCATATAGTTGGGGTAGTACGCGGATCTGTATACACTAGGACTATTTTGTACGTATCGTCGCTAGAAAGTTCGAAAAGTTTGCTTTGCTGTGACAAATCTAATCTATAAATGTAACCATCGTGATAAATACGGGCAAAATTTTTGAGTTCATAGCCTCCGATAAGATTTAATCCCTCAATTGAATTTATTTCCAATTTTCCCAACAATTTGTTTTGTTCATTTTCCTCTCTATTTGATGCTTCATAAGAGAATGTGTAAGTGTACAGTAATCCATTCGTAGATAAATAGAATTCGTGGAAGTCTTTAGGTAGGCTGACTGCATAATAATTTTCCCAGTTGAAAATCTGCAAGGTGGTTGCGGGATTATTCCTCTTCAGTTTCTTTTCAGTGATATTAGGCAATTTGTCAAGAACTTTTGGTAAACCGATGAGTAAATTTTCATAGAATGAATCTTCAGACACTTTATCAATGAAATATCCCGTTGTGCTGAAATATTAATTTTTAGCGTGACAGCTTGAGGAAAAGTAATTCATTGCGATGGACTTACTTTTTCATTTCAATTTAGTATACAATAAATTTAAATTCTTAAGATATATTACAGTTATTTGACAGATGACAGGTGCCAAAAAAATTAATGTGAGTTGAAATATACGGGATGTCACGTTTGTGATATTTTCAGAATTAGACAATATCAATTAACAAGAGCATGTGTTAATTGAAATAACTGAATTTACAGCTTGAACTCTAGAGATTCAAATTGAATGTTTACCCTCAAGGACAATAGACATTATAGATGATTTATCGTATTCTGTTGTGGCATCTCAACCATAGTCAAAGTATAAAGGTCTGCTTTAACTTCAGAACCGCATATGATAAATGGAACAATAGTGACGAGGAATTTGATGTTGCATGTTATTATATTCCAATAGGTAAGTAAATCTTTATTGAAACCAAATTTAATTCATTGCTTGAGGAATTAATTTTTTTTCCATTGTTTATGTATTTACATTATACAAATAATCTGAATGATTTGGAGTTTATTGTCATCAACTGATTAGAAAATATAAAGCGCCTGTTTCAAGGCTTTACTGACAAAAATTTGTTGTGTAAAGATTGCCAACACTTCCACCAAAGCTGGACTATGGTTAAAATTGGACACGAGTGTGAAGTGCTACTGCAAAACAAGCAACTCTCTGTTACGTTCAAGTTTAAAATTTAACCTCCGATGCCATCCACTTCTTTTATATAATTCCAATTATCTAAACAAATTATATCAAGGAATCTTATATTTCTTATATTGAGGCACTTCATGAAAAGGTTAATATTGAAGTTTTTTGGAGCCACACTTCTCCCTGGTGATTTTTATGCTCTGAAGAAATTTTTGCTCTTCAAAGTTAGTTGTTCAGGCTAGTCCACTATTTTGAGATTCTGAACACATGGATGCGGAATCAATAATATTCGTCCTTACGTTCTAATCTTCTCCTTTTCAGTGTGATGTTACAATGTAAATTTGGATTGAATTTTATCTGCAAATAACTTACAAGCTATACATTATATAATGGGGCCCATGGATATTGTTTTTTTTAATATGTTCAAGATGAATCGAGTTTCATGCATAATGCTGTTACCACTTGCAGATTTCTTTGTTTGGTGTGAATTGTATATCATGCCATGACCTTTACACAGTTTAAGAAGTATTAACAGATACTATGTAAATGGCGAATTATTAGATATTCGGATGGATACATCAGATGTAACCTAATCCAAGTGAATAATGGTTTTTCATTGTAATTTGTCAGCAGTAGATACCAGGCAGAACACCTGTATCATCTTGTTACTCTTCTCTAGTGAATTTACATGAAATAAATGCCCAATAGAGATGGAATTTTATTTTATTTATCACTTAATAACTACATATATATCTCAAATATTGCGATTTCTTAGAATAAATGTATTTATTATAAAATTATTTAACTGAATATACTATACAATCTAACATTCAATTTGAAGATTCGATAGAATGGCAGTAATTTACTTATATAATTATAATATTTGAAGGGTGTCTGCTTCAAACACGCTCAGTGTCAAATTTTCTAAATTTGAAATATTTGGGTATAAACATTATATATACCATTAAAATTCCGAGTGCCAAGCTGCTCTGGAATCATTTCAATAAAATTGTATAAATGAGCAGCTACAAAACACATGTTTGATGTATTTTAACTTTTTGTATGAATAATTTTCATTTATCTTGTATTGATCAGTATGTTTTTTTTCAATTGATGGTCCAGTTAAATTAGATTAAGAGACAAGGATAGATTGCAACGCTCCCAAATCTGGCATGTTACTAGTTGGAAGCATGGCGAACAAGAAAAAAATTGTTACTAGAAAATCGGAGGTGGAACCCAGAAAAGAAAAAAAAGATTTTTTGTCTATTGACTTCTGACACGAAATGTGTTTGTTGTTGTTAACTATGAATTGTTGCGGGGTCGTCACATGGCGCTATTAATTCCAACTGTTTCCCCGTCGATTCATTGAATTGAGAGAATTGTGTTATCAATGCGTGGCTTTGTGAATTACATTTCCAGTGGGCCGAATATTTTCGAGGGTGTTAACTATATTACTTTCGGAGATGGTTAATCAGTAACTTCACGTCTGCCTCGTCTCACTAACAAGTTCATGAGGGGAGCGAAACAGCTGTCTGGGACAAAGACGTGTTGTCACTGTTCAACCTGGTGAACTAAAACATTTTCTGATACAGGTATATCAGTTAAAACAATTTGGGATATACTAACTAACAGCGCAGACGTATAAATCATCAGAATATTTCTTGTATGAAGATAAAAAACGAGCTGAATTTGTTTCATTAGCATGCTGTTGTACATGTATATGAAATAAAAACTTGTCTAGCATGACAGAATGGTTTATACGTATTAATCGTAAATATACTGGTCCTTCTGGGATGTTTAAAGTTAAACAATAATTGTGGAATCTTGTGCATCATCATGCACTGATCTTCTCTGAAGAAAACGCAAGTATATTAGCTGTGGCGTTACAAATCTGTTTTCAGGAAATTAAAATTTGCACAGAATTGGGATTACGTACAAAACATGGAGATTTTCATGTTCCTGCGCAATTATATGATAATATTTTATTTTTTAAATATATTTCAATATGTACATAATAATATAGTTTTCTTGAGTTGTTTGAGAGAAAGTTGTATAGGAATGAATGGAGGTCGAATAAGAGGGCGCAAATAGGTGTAAATTCAAATGGTAACAGCTTGAAGACTGGTTGTTTTCAGGGTGTACCGGGAGCAAGGAATTTGTTTTATTTGCAATACAAATATCTCCTGCCAGGATTGCTGTCGTCACTCCTGCAGGGCTGGTAACATGAATTTCTGTAAGCAGAGAAAGGGGGTTCAACTTCTACAGAAATCTTAATGAACGGACGAACTTCAAAGTAAATAGAAAATGTCGGCAGATGTACTCAATGAGAGCTTCAGATTCTACTAAGAAGATCAAGTACGGTGAGGAAAAATTCCATAGTCTGATTCATACTATTTCGTTCAAAATCGGTATGCTTACACAACATTATTGGAACAGTTGTCACACAATTGTATTACATATACTATTTTTATTGACCATCCTCATAATATTCATTAATAAGGTCTGAGGTTTAAACATAACCATAATAAATATTCTCAGCTCTTCTCTACAATGCTAGAGAGAAGCTCCCCGCACTTTTAGGATGACTAACAGACTTTTCCCGGAATAAGACGTTTTTGCTCGAAATCGGAAGCACTAACCTCACTTAACTTAACCTAGCCTACTAAAAAACTAAAAGTATCCCCAGACAATTTAGAGAATTTCATCGTCTTTTATTCTACCCAAGCCATTTCCCGATAGCTCTTACCTTTCGAGAAAATCACAACAAAAAAATTTCTTATAATCAAAATATTTGGGTTCGCCCCCCCAACGTTTTTTTCGAAAAATGTTATCAAGTAAATACATGTCGAGTTTTACGGTGTTGCAAACCATAATTCACTTGGCTCAAAATTTGTCATATATATGGCACTTTTTTCCTATGAAAAATCAAAATGGATATATAGTAGAGTATGTGAAACATTTTGATCGAAAAATTTTTATGATTTAACGCGACCCCACGGAAAATGTTCGTTTTGGTGTATAAAACAAAAGTATGAAATTTCTACCTCCTAAATTGACCGCAACCCCTTTTTTTCCGCCATTTTGTGGTATTTTGGACATTTTATGGGGAAATTTGTCAAAAAAAAACTTATATCTCCAGTTGTATTGGGAATTAGGAAACCAAACTGGAACCCTTTTATTGTCAATGTTTAAGGAACTCCCAGTTCAAATTTCAAGTTGATCCGACCTCCCCCTTCCTCGCAATATATATATGTATAAACATATATGCATGGGAACACACATACACACATACATACACACACACACACTTACATACACGTACACTTACTTACATACACACATACAAACACATTAACACGTATTTACACATGCATATTTGAATTCACAGGCACATTTTATTAATTTTTTATGTTAAAAAAAATGTATATACTTTTATCACCTAAAATAGTATCATATTGCTGATGTAATATAAAAACGATGACTACTACGTAAAAATATATGCAAATGCCTATATTTTGACGCTAAGCAAATGTCAATCGGATGAAAAGGACATGAGATATTCCAATTGGGAAATTAGCTAAAAAATTGACTTAAGCTCGAATTTCTCGGAAACAATTTAATATTTCGACTTGAAAATCGGATGTCAGTTTTGAGGGCATAAAACCTACCTACAGTTTAAATTTCAGTTGAATCGGTTGAAAGCTGCCGGAGTTAGTCGTCACGCAAGTTCCCATGCATATATGTATATACTGTTATGATTTCATTTCATAGACAATAAAAATTTAAAAATAATAACTTACCGAACTATGAAAATCAGAAAAGATCAAATAAAAAATATTTTATGGAATTAAAAACAATAATAAAAGCTAAATAATAGTTAGGATATTAATATTAACAATGTAAAACATAATAAACAACGATGTAATAGTATAAGATGTGATAAACAAGAACTTCAGTGAAAGTGAAGAAACGTTCAGTGTAACGAAATCATAAATCATAAGTAAAATGATTACAAAACTATCATGAGATAGTACAAAACATTGAATAATGTTATAGATGTAAGTTAGGATTAGTAAATTTGAGTTATGTAATGTTAAAAGAATGTTATTGATATAATATGATATGTATTAGATTTAAGAATAAGTAACTGTCAAGAAAACCATAAATATGGAAATAATCATATTAATAATAACCCAATCATAGGTTATATTATACCAAAGTGTGGGGAAAAATGTAGGCAATATTAATTTAAAAAGAAGGAATCGCTAACAATTAAAATAAGTTGAAAATCTCAAATAATTCAAAAAGTAAAGTATACTAAATTCTGATTGGTCAATAGGAATTTCTAATGTCAATCTGGTAACAATGAAGACTTGTGTCAGTTTTACAACAATTAACTTGGCATCCTTGATTTGAAAAGCAATCATCTCATAGGTTGATTATGACATAAAGTAGCGTCGGTTTTGGAGGCCTATAAAAACGAATCTGAAAGTAAAGAAGTGGAGTTTGCCATTACATCTGTAGACTGAAAGTACTCCTGCAACTCACCAAAATTTTATAACCTATAAAAAACCAGTGAACGAAAGTGTTCCAAACTTCGATAGGTTCAAAGAAACCAAAGTTAATAAGTTTTATTAAAAGTCAACGATTATTCCAAGTATCTGAATCCAGTAAAAAGGCTGTAATAACCTCCAATTAAGAAGTAGTATCCAACGATTGCCATTCATCAATAATTTCAATAAAGCATCGAAAAGTTTCATGTTTTATCTAAAAGGATAAAACAAAGTATTATCAACAGTTCCTGAGTCTCAAGAAGAAGTAATCCAAATTAGTTACCTGTGATTATTGTGAAAAAGCATAGTATTGTGTAAAAGTGAATCATCAACGAAATTATAAAAGAATTAAATTGAAAATTGCCAACATAGTTAAACACACTTTTGGATATAAACTAAAAGTAAGTTTGTTTATTATATTTCCATTGTAGTATTATTTGTAAATCTGAAAGAAAGATTGTCGTTTGTAATTTTGTAAACAACTATTAATATTGAATAGTTTTGAGGTTAAAGCTAGTTCTATGCTTAGAACATAAAATAAAATTGTAAATTAGAAACCCGAGATAAATAGAGTCATAGAGATTTAAATATAGAAATTTTTAACATTCAAAGAATATTGTGTTTAATTCCATAAAATAATAATAATAAAAAAGAGAAAGTTCATTATTATTCATAATCAATAAATTAAAAGCTAGCCGGAAGCATTAATAATAATCAATAAATAAAAATAAACTCAGTAAGAGTTTAGTTAATAATTGTCACCACAACGTGGGGCCATATAAACTCATAAGAGTAAAATCATAATAATTGGCGCCCAACGTGGGGCAAAATAAATTCAGTAAGAGTTTAGTTAATAATTGTCGCTCAAACGTGAGGCCATTTGAAAAAGGGAAATAAAAAGTCATTCTGAAAAGGAAATTCAAATAGAACCGCGTAATCAAAGTAAATTATAAAAATTCAATTAAATAATAAGGACATAAAATGGAAGCACAAATAATAAAATTACTTGAAAGTTTAAATTTAAAAGCTAATGAAACGAATGAAACAAATGCTAAAATTGAACAAGGTATGAGTGAAATAAGAGATGAACTTAAGAGAGTGAATGATAAATTTGATAAAAGAACTGAGGAAATTATGAGAATAGTTGAAACTGAGAAAAAGGAAATAAGACAACATGTTGAAGAAAGTATAGATAATAAATTAGAAGAATATAATAGCTTTGTAAATAGAAAGTTTAATAATGTAGAGAAAGAAATTGATATTATTGAAAATCGAATGAATGATATGGGGAAGAATAGTGAAGAGAATGTGACTGTGAATGTACAAAGTATGAAAGAAAATCTGGATAAAATGATAAATGAACAGGATAAAATAATTAATGAACAGGATGAAAGAATAAAAGGAATTGAGAATCGATCAGAAGAGAGAATGAATATAGAATACAGAAATGTGGGTTTTGAAAGTAAGATAAAATTCAATGGAAATATAAAATTATTACACCCATGCATTTTTGTAAAAGAATTAATAAATAATTTTTGTTTGATAACATTACATAAAAGTTGTAAAGATTACACTGAGATTATTTTAAAAGGAAAAGTGTATAGATTAAAAGATAAACCTGTTGGTATTCAAAGTGCATATAGAATGTTCAAATATAAAGTAAGAGAAAATATTTCATTAGATAGAATTAGAAAAGGGAAAACAGAATTATCAGAAAAAAATAAAAAGAAATGTAAAATCAAAGAGGGAATTTATTTACAAGTAATAGGTTAGAAAGAAATGCAAGAAAGTATATGAATAGGGAAATGAGAAAAAGAGGAAGGTTAATTAAATTTGAAATAGGTGAATTAGTAATAGTAAGAGCAATGAGAGTAACTAATAATAAAAAGAATATATGTGGAAAATTATGTTTTGCTTTTGAAGGTCCATATGTAGTCATGAATGAAAATGCTGAAAACAGTTATGAATTAATGAATCCTGAAAACGGAAAGATAAGGGGAATATTTAATATTGATCAAATATACAAGTATAATTATTAATAAAAAAAGTTCATGAAAATAAAATCAAAAGATAAATAAATTTTAAATATTAATGTGATTAATATGTTAAAATTGATTTAGGGGAATTTGTTATGATTTCATTTCATAGACAATAAAAATTTAAAAATAATAACTTACCGAACTATGAAAATCAGAAAAGATCAAATAAAAAATATTTTATGGAATTAAAAACAATAATAAAAGCTAAATAATAGTTAGGATATTAATATTAACAATGTAAAACATAATAAACAACGATGTAATAGTATAAGATGTGATAAACAAGAACTTCAGTGAAAGTGAAGAAACGTTCAGTGTAACGAAATCATAAATCATAAGTAAAATGATTACAAAACTATCATGAGATAGTACAAAACATTGAATAATGTTATAGATGTAAGTTAGGATTAGTAAATTTGAGTTATGTAATGTTAAAAGAATGTTATTGATATAATATGATATGTATTAGATTTAAGAATAAGTAACTGTCAAGAAAACCATAAATATGGAAATAATCATATTAATAATAACCCAATCATAGGTTATATTATACCAAAGTGTGGGGAAAAATGTAGGCAATATTAATTTAAAAAGAAGGAATCGCTAACAATTAAAATAAGTTGAAAATCTCAAATAATTCAAAAAGTAAAGTATACTAAATTCTGATTGGTCAATAGGAATTTCTAATGTCAATCTGGTAACAATGAAGACTTGTGTCAGTTTTACAACAATTAACTTGGCATCCTTGATTTGAAAAGCAATCATCTCATAGGTTGATTATGACATAAAGTAGCGTCGGTTTTGGAGGCCTATAAAAACGAATCTGAAAGTAAAGAAGTGGAGTTTGCCATTACATCTGTAGACTGAAAGTACTCCTGCAACTCACCAAAATTTTATAACCTATAAAAAACCAGTGAACGAAAGTGTTCCAAACTTCGATAGGTTCAAAGAAACCAAAGTTAATAAGTTTTATTAAAAGTCAACGATTATTCCAAGTATCTGAATCCAGTAAAAAGGCTGTAATAACCTCCAATTAAGAAGTAGTATCCAACGATTGCCATTCATCAATAATTTCAATAAAGCATCGAAAAGTTTCATGTTTTATCTAAAAGGATAAAACAAAGTATTATCAACAGTTCCTGAGTCTCAAGAAGAAGTAATCCAAATTAGTTACCTGTGATTATTGTGAAAAAGCATAGTATTGTGTAAAAGTGAATCATCAACGAAATTATAAAAGAATTAAATTGAAAATTGCCAACATAGTTAAACACACTTTTGGATATAAACTAAAAGTAAGTTTGTTTATTATATTTCCATTGTAGTATTATTTGTAAATCTGAAAGAAAGATTGTCGTTTGTAATTTTGTAAACAACTATTAATATTGAATAGTTTTGAGGTTAAAGCTAGTTCTATGCTTAGAACATAAAATAAAATTGTAAATTAGAAACCCGAGATAAATAGAGTCATAGAGATTTAAATATAGAAATTTTTAACATTCAAAGAATATTGTGTTTAATTCCATAAAATAATAATAATAAAAAAGAGAAAGTTCATTATTATTCATAATCAATAAATTAAAAGCTAGCCGGAAGCATTAATAATAATCAATAAATAAAAATAAACTCAGTAAGAGTTTAGTTAATAATTGTCACCACAACGTGGGGCCATATAAACTCATAAGAGTTTAGTTAATAATACATATATATATTGCGAGGAAGGGGGAGGTCGGATCAGCTTGAAATTTGAACTGGGAGTTCCTTAAACATTGACAATAAAAGGGTTCCAGTTTGGTTTCCTAATTCCCAATACAACTGGAGATATAAGTTTTTTTTTGACAAACTTCCCCTAAAATTGTCCAAAATACCACAAAATGGCGGAAAAAAGGGGTTGCGGTCAATTTAGGAGGTAAAAATTTTATACTTTTGTTTTATACACCAAAACGAACATTTTCCGTGGGGTCGCGTTAAATCATAAAAATTTTTCGATATTACTTATTTTTTGGTTTCACATACTCTACTAATATTAATTATTGGAAATGAATTAAACTAATATTTCAGAATGTTCTTATAAATGGTTAAGCTAAACTAATTTTATCAGCCTTTGGAAAATCGCTCCTAAGAATTTTGTAGTTTGAAGATACCTCGGTTTTTAATTTTGGCACTTAGCATATTTGAGCCGGAATCATTCATTTGTTCCAGTACCTACGTAGAAGTTTCTTGAATTTAAAACGTTCAAATTGTAAATATAACGTTTGTGTCCCGGGACTAATGAGACAAAAGTCGGGAGTTAGTTGAGCCAAAATAATATTAGCTAAGATTTTGTATTACAGGCACTCGTTTCCTAGGTAGAGCCCTCCAAAGTTGAAATTATAAGGTGGTTTTGTTTTTAATTTTCGAACGATCCGCATAAAGTATTCTTAGAGCGTATGCGTATGTTTATTTTAGATTTATAAACATATGTAGTATTGCCATCTAGTGGTTAAGGATCCCAATTTTCTACAGGGATGATATTCCCTGTATGCCATGAGCGAACATGACTTCCCCAGACTTTTAGAACGAAAGGTACTCTTATTTGAATTCGATGAAATAAGCCGTTTGGATGATATATACAACAACAACACTTTTGATGTAATTTAAACCGGTAAGCAACGTAATTAACTCATCTGAATAAAAACTACAAAACACAAAGTTGTTAAACGATAGAGAAAACGAAAAATACGAATTAAAGAACATTCGACTAAAACTAGAATGAAGAACCAACAAAAAAGTAATACTATTGCATTAAATGTTCAAATTGAACTACTTCCACTTCCACAGATTTCCTAAGCCTACGAAGGCTGTTTCTTTGCATCTGAAACAGCAATTCCGGATTATTTGTAATGGCGTTGCAGTGAAAAACAAAACTTTTGAGATAGCCCCTCAAAAAAGAGTCCATAGGATTGACGTCTTGTGAATGCGTTGGCCATCGAAACGGGCCTACCCGTCCTAACATTCTGTCTAAATAGTTGTGTACAATTAAATTGAAATGAGGGGCATAATCGTGCATGAACCATAAGACCCTACGAGTGTCTAATGGCACATCATCAAACAGGGTCGGGACTTTGTACAAAAAATTCAAATATTTCTGACCAGTTAGGGTACAGTCAATAAAGTAAGGCCCTATTAAGTAACTATTCCTACCATAACATTAACAATAGCTCTATACTGGATGTTTGTTTGGACGACGCTCCTTATCCCATATATGCATATTATGCGAATTAATTACTCCATCTCTTGTGAAACCGGATTCGTGAGTGAAGAGAACTGTTTTAATAAAATTATTATTTATTGTTGTTCTTGAAGACACTACTGAGCAAACTCAAGTTGTGCGGAATAATCAGCTGCTGTCGCAGTATGTGCTTTTTGTATGTGAAAGGGATACAAAAAGTTGTTCTTTCAAAATGGGATGAACAACTGTTTTTGAAACATTATGTTATGTTGACAATTTTCGTACACTAGTTGATGGCTCATTAATTATTGCATTTAATATGTCTTGTTCTACTGCTGGGATACATACAGTTCGTATTGGACCTTCGCCACTTGTTTTTCGTAGCAAACTTGCTAAAATGTAAAGATGGATTTTGTACAACATGTCAAATAAATACATTTGTAGTCATACCTGTCTCTCGTAACCTGAGATCAACACGCTTGAACTTTCTTCTCTATGTTGATACTCTATTCGGAAAATGTTCAGCATAAAGTCTTCTGGCCTGTAAAAGTTTCCGAGAAGCAAATCTATACATTAAGTGCATGTCTGCATATTCAATAAGAGTGAATTCTGCCATTTTAACTTTTAAATTCAAGGAACAATATGAAATTCAGCTTTTTAATTAGTTAGTGATAACTACTGACAACTATTCCTAAGCTCACTTGAAAAAGTTTACAAAAAAATACAAAATGTTTATACAAAGTTTTTTACTTTCTTGTCATGTCTTTGTATTCTAGTTCTAGTCGAATGTTTTTCAACTTGTATTTATCGACGTTTTATCGAGATAAATTAATTACGCTGTTTACCTGTTTAATTGACATTAAAAATGTCGTCATTGTTGTATTTTGCTTTCTAATTTCGCTAATTTTGTTTATTTTCACTACTTCAGGTTAATCTTACACATTGCATTCTTAAATTACTTTTACTTAGTAACAGTTACGAACAATTTTCTTCTCGAGATTCTCCTTATAAAAATGGGGGATGCGAAAAATTCTGCAGTGCAGATATCACCCAAACGTCTTAAATTATTTAACTCAAATAAGCGTATCTTTCCGTTAGCTAAAAGTCTGGGAACTCATACAGGAACTATCTTCCCTGCAGAAGTTTGGGATCATTAACCATTAGGACTAGTCGGTCCCTGGCTTAATGCCAATACTAGATCTCTTTATAATTCTAAAATAAACATACACATACGTTCTAAGAATACTTAAAATTTTATAAAGATCAAACGGACCACGATAATTAAAAACAATTCTACAATTCCAACATTGGAGACCTCTAGCTCGGAAACGATTGTCTGTATTGCACAACTTTACATAAAGCAATTTTATTACCATTAGTTCCCGGGCACCCTTAACATGTATATATTGATTTGAAAGGTAGTAGCGACCGTCACTACTTGAAAAAGGTTTTTACAGAAATAGCGGTCTGTACCTAGGCAATCATATTCTATACCAATATTTCGCAATAATAATAATATATAATTATAATATAATAATAATGCTTCTTCAGGGTTCCACTATTATTTACGTTAGATAACAATTATGTACATAGAGGTTAATACTAAAAGAAGTTTAGGATAAAAATTAAACTACATGAAACATTTATTCTATTGTTCACATTGAACTTCAGATTCATTTTTATACATCATCAGTTAACTAAAATGAAATTGAAAACGTTTACATTAAGATGAAAATGGATAAAAATTTAAATTATATTATTAACCTATTTAGGTCTGACAGCTGTCAACGCATATACATGACTATTAACTGATTGATATGTCACTTATTGCGCAAACTGGTGCTTAACACGTCACCACCATATAGTGAGACTATACTGAATTGAAGATTCTTTATCAGGAACAGGAGTAAATATCATTGAATATGATACTGGCTATTTTCAAAATTCTATGGATATTACTCTACTCTATATATATATATATATATATATATATATATATATATATATATATATATATATATATATATATATATATATATATATATATATATATATAAGAAGATATAAAGTTCTTTTCAACCGTGCTGTATATAAATTATTCGATATTATTATCAGGTATGCGGTCAGAGGATGCTGAATTAATACTCAATTATTTTAAAATTCTCAATATTTCGTCATATATTCATGACTTCTTCAGGAGACACTACAATAAACATAAGAAAACAATTTAAAACTTAAGTAAGTCATTAACTAAAAACAAATTAAAATTACTTACAAAATATTAGAGGTCCATGTGATAGTTCAACATTTATGTTGATGTTGCATTATTATAGTCGTCAAAACTGTGGAAACAATCAGTTAGGCACGAAGCAGTCGATGATTCAACAGAAAATGCAGAGCAAATGAAATTAACAGTGATAACACAGATGTTTTTAGTTAATGACTTACTTAAGTTTTAAATTGTTTTCTTATGTTTATTGTAGTGTCTCCTGAAGAAGTCATGAATATATGACGAAATATTGAGAATTTTAAAATAATTGAGTATTAATTCAGCATCCTCTGACCGCATACCTGATAATAATATCGAATAATATATATATATATATAAAAAAGAAGAAAAGAAACCTTTAGGCATGTGTACTTACGAAAGTGAGGTTTGAAATCCCTTTTACTCGCCTTAATTTATAAAATAACATGTCACAACAGACAACACTATTGGTTTAATACTGTTACAGTTAAAATTTTATTAAAAATGAACATGATGGATACAATTCAGTGTAAAAACATTTTAAAATTCCACCTGGGCTCGTATAGAAGTCATGTCAGATTCAGGAAGAAATGATGTGTGTGAATGACATATGACATTGAATTAATTGAAGTTGACACTTGACGTGTATAATAGATTACTAGTGACTTTGTTGTTAACATAGAATGAGATGAAAAATAAAAACACCAACTACTCAAGGGTACCAACTTGATATTTATTGAAATGAATTTTGGTCTGTCTCATAAGGAGGGAGACTTAGTAAATAAGAGTAGATTATGTTAAGATTGTGAATGTCGGTTCTGGAATTTATTGAATTAGGTTCTTTGAAAATGTGTGTCATTTCGAGGAAAGTTCTCTTTTTTAAATTGGATTCATGTTTCAAGATTCATAATCTGGGTTATGGTCAAAAGAGACGGTGTGATTAGCTAATGAACAAGTTTTTTTTTAATTTCTGATATCGCTTTTGTGGGAGCTAATTCTATCTTTCAATTTCCTTTTGGTTTGGCCAATGTACTTCTTTTCACATTGAGAACAAGGGATACAGTAAACTAAATTTGAGTTGTCTAATAGAGGATCTTTGTCTTTTAATTTTGAAAAAATATTGTTTAATACGATTTGGTTTTTGTAAGCAATTTTGATATTAGGAATCTTGGAGAGTAATTTATTAAATTTATAGTTGAGAGATTCAATGTGTGGTAATGTGAGATAAAAGGTTTGTTGCAGATTGTTATTGGTTGGATTATTAATTGTATTGTTAGGTTGATCAATATCGATGGAAGACCTACCGAAAATAAGTTTATAAACTAGTTTTTGTGGGTAGCCACTGTTGATGAAAAGTTGTAAAAGTCACACTTCGCTACGAACAACTAATCTTAAAAAACTTTTACAACTTTTCATCAACAGTGGCTACCCACAAAAACTAGTTTATAAACTTATTTTCGGTAGGTCTTCCATCGATATTGATCAACCTAACAATACAATTAATAATCCAACCAATAACAATCTGCAACAAACCTTTCATCTCACATTACCACACATTGAATCTCTCAACTATGAATTTAATAAATTACTCTCCAAGATCGTATTAAACAATATTTTTTCAAAATTAAAAGACAAAGATCCTCTATTAGACAACTCAAATTTAGTTTACTGTATCCCTTGTTCTCAATGTGAAAAGAAGTACATTGGCCAAACCAAAAGGAAATTGAAAGACAGAATTAGCTCCCACAAAAGCGATATCAGAAATTAAAAAAAAACTTGTTCATTAGCTAATCACACCATCTCTTTTGACCATAACCCAGATTATGATAATGTGACTATCTTGAAATATGAATCCAATTTAAAAAAGAGAACTTTCCTCGAAATGACACACATTTTCAAAGAACCTAATTCAATAAATTCCAGAACCGACATTCACAATCTTAACATAATCTACTCTTATTTACTAAGTCTCCCTCCTTATGAGACAGACCAAAATTCATTTCAATAAATATCAAGTTGGTACCCTTGAGTAGTTGGTGTTTTTATTTTTCATCTCATTCTACGTTAACAACAAAGTCACTAGTAATCTATTATACACGTCAAGTGTCAACTTCAAATAATTCAATGTCATATGTCATTCACACACATCATTTCTTCCTGAATCTGACATGACTTCTATACGAGCCCAGGTGGAATTTTAAAATGTTTTTACACTTAATTGTATCCATCATGTTCATTTTTAATAAAATTTTAACTGTAACAGTATTAAACCAATAGTGTTGTCTGTTGTGACATGTTATTTTATAAATTAAGGCGAGTAAAAGGGATTTCAAACCTCACTTTCGTAAGTACACATGCCTAAAGGTTTCTTTTCTTCTTTTTTCAAACCAAATATTGTTCATTATAATTCATTGTAGAGTTCCTGATGAAGAGCCAATAAATGACTCGAAAGCTTGAATAGAAAAAAGAGTTCACTTTATTTTTCATCCCCTTGTTGACTGCATACCTGAACTTAAAGAGATTCTTCTTTAACTTAGACAGTCGTCTAACCTTCACACCTTTATATATATATATATATATATATATATATATATATATATATATATATATATATATATATATATATATATATATATATATATATATATCCTATGTTAAATTATCTAAGTTATCTTCATAATTCAGAAAATTTAATTCTATATCTCTTAAGTTACATACACGATAGTGGCCAATTAGGCAAAGAAACTTTAAACTTGTTTATATATATATATATATATATATATATATATATATATATATATATATAAATTATGTATGTCTGAACTGAAAGTTCTTTGTTTATTTGATATAATTCTAAAACAATCTTTTTTTATAGTTATTTTCTTCATCTAGAATAATAATCTCTGTTTCTTCAAAGTTGTTATCTTGCTAAGGCCCATGTTTTCGTTTTAATTCTGCAGTCACTCCTACGTGGGGTTATTCTTAATTTTAGTAATTGAGATGTTTATCCCACATAACCCTTTTCGCAATCTTGACGAGGTACTTTATGAATTACATTCGATTCCAACAATTTTACGATTTTGTCTTTAAGACTTGTAAAATTTGAATTATAGTATGTTGGGTAGTTCCTAGTAATTTTGATCTCATCTGCCATGAATATCTTAATTAGTTTGTTCGTCAATCCTCTACATTTGGGAGAAATACGGGCTTGTCTGTGTTAATAACGAGTTTGCTCAATAAGTGACATATCAATCAGCTGATAGCTGATGTAAATGAGTTTAAACTGTCAGACCTAAATAGGTTAATAATATAATTTTAAATTGTATCCACTTTCATCTTTTCAATTCCATTTTATTATGTGAACAATAGAAGAAAAAATGTGTTTCATATAGGAATGGCTAGTTTAATCTTTATCCTAAACTTCTATAAGTATTAGTCTCTAAGTGCATAATTGATATCTAATGTAAATAATTGTAGAACCCTGGAAAAGCAATAAATTATTGCGAAATATTAGTATAGAATTTTTTTTCTTTTGACCGCTATTCCCATAAAATTCTTTTTGAAATAAATGTTCCATAACGAATGTGCCTTAGAGCAGCTGGATGTTTCTTATGAGTCTGAATATTGCAATTAACCCTAAAAGTTGTTGATAAAATTAAACGTTTGAATATTTTTAGTTTTTTCAAATAATCTTGGACAGTTTTGATGTAGTATTTTATAAATGTTTTGAAAATAACTTTTAGGGCTTGAGTAAAACAGTTTCTTTTACCTAACATTCTCTTTCACTCCTAATTTTCAAGAAATAAAATTTATACATGTTAAATGTTTCTAACTAATAGTTTTAAAGATATTTACATTTCAAACTTACCTTAATTCGTTGTCAGTTGTCCCAAAACATGAAAACGATGTAATTGTTGACATTGACAAAAATGCAGTTCTTAAGTAACTAATGTAGTGTAATAATAATCATTATGTATTTCAATAGTTAATTGCGCGTTGTGGTGTTTCAATGAAATGTCAAGGCATAATAGTTGTATAAATACTGAAAGGAAAGACGTTGTGTTTATGTACAAAATAATTTGAATGGTTGTGCAGCAATGGACATGTATCCTAAGAGATATCACCCAGACAGAAAACACCTTCGCAACGTTTATGATCGTTTGCGAGAAATTGGGTATTTTCATCAAAATCCTAAAATACCGTAACTGTAAAGTAGGAAGTGTAAATTTTGGTGCCAGTAGTTGGTTTCAATGTTCCATCAGGTTTTAAGACGATTAAGAAAGAAATCCTCTTTACACCAAAATATTGAAGAAGTGGCATTTTTACTCTTTTTGCAAAATGCATGGAGATGATGGATGACCTATCTTCAAATAGAAGAAACAATAATTTTGTTTTACGGAGCCAAGACCCAATTAACACCCATGAAAAATTTTGGAAGAAAATTCATAATTCTGTAAATGAATTTATAATCAAAATTAGACAATCTTTCATTAAACGAATTACAAAGTGTATAAGTAAATGATGATTATGTGAAGCATCTTCTAAAAGTAGATGTTTCAGTTAGGTACTTCGATTTCCTGATCAAAACCTCCTTTGTTTTTTGAAGTTGAAGCATTATCTGCATGGTAAGTTTAAAATGATAATATCTTGGTTAGTAAATTCATCAGGTATGCCTTTTTGATTAAAAATAACAGAAAAAGTGAATGTTGGAGAGAAGAAAATGTTTGACGCAAGAGAGATCGTTTACAAAAAGTGTAGTGCACGTGGTGCCATCTACAAATGTATTAAAAACCGATGATTTGATTGGTCATACAAGGAAACCATGTACCGATTTTCAAAGCATTCAAAAGCATATGAAAAAAAATTGGAAAAATGTACATTTATCACCCTGTATTTCAGTGTCAAGCTCAATTACAATATTTTGACCCAGTATTCAAGAAATCAAGACTTTCAGCAAGTTTACTCTCCCAATAATCCTCTGTAAATAAAGTAATATTTGAAATTTTGTAAGACAACATTCAAATCTTATATGATGTAGCTTAGCTAATTTATTGAACGTTCAAAAGGATGAATGTCATTCCAAACATGACACATACTTTTTTTTAAATACCTATATTGTTATCATGTGATGCATTTCATAAAATAAGTTCATTGGAATAGATACTCGCTCTGGTCCTTGCTTTAAAATATAATAATTTATTTAAAATTTCAAATTAATACACAAATGATTAAATTATAAATGTATTAAATACCTTACTCTTACTATATCACGGAATATGCTTTCATCGCTTAATTGTTAATAATTTAATGTTTTGGTCTGACTAAATTAAAAGACTTTGTAGTAAGCAAAGCGTTGGTTCTAGCAGTCAGTGGACTATCTTGATAAGCCGATGTACTTGCTCCAAGATATTCATGGGGATAAAGGCTTTCATCAGAACATATCAAAGCAGGACCTGTACTCAACCATTTCTGCATGAAATCTTGATGCCCATCGCTTATTGAATCCATCGATTTGTCAGAATCGTTCGAAATATTTAGTAACGAGTCAGAACGCAACTCCATACTGCTCCTTAAATTGGAAGAAGAATCATTTCCTACGTACGAACTAGTTGATGTACTCTTCCTTTCTATTCGTTTAGTTTCAATATCGGCACTATCATTACAATTTTCATTAACCTCTTTATGTACTCTTCTGAATCCCATTTCATTGAGATTTAATGTAGGATCAAGTAAATCAGTTCCTTCTTCTATCGATTCGTTAATGGTTACTTCATGTGGTTGCCTACATTCAATTGTTACATTTATGTCACAGTTAGATTCTTTTTTTAAATTAAAAGTACTGTTCTTTGTTGTTTCATCATCTAATGTTGAGACAGAGGTTGCTAACACATTATCACCTAGAAAAACGAAACAAATTCATAGCTTATTATACTACCAAAAATATGAGATGAAAGTGTGTAAAGTAAACCATGTTCACGATAAGAAAGAAATGACGTTATAGTTCAGTAATTTAATGCAGCCAATTCGTTTGAACAAATTCCCACAATAAATGCCGCACTATCTCCCTCAAATCGGGAATATTTTTAACAGTTGGCAACACTTTCCAAGGTTGCCGGATCTGTCAATTTTATTCATTTGAATTGACTGCTCATATACTCGTTATGTATCTAAATTTTAATAGAATTGATTTTCAGGAGTACAGAAACAGTTCTTCTCAGGTCTATAATCCTACCTATATTATATTTTAGTCGTGTGCTGTGCATCTGCGAAAATGGTATCCTCAACAATAAATTACTTTGAAATGGAGGGCCGTATCTTCTTATATGCTGCAGTTTTACAACGGAGTGTTTCAACAGTCGATAAAATCACATATGACAGAAGTAGATGTGAAGCACAAGCTAGTCCAAAAAGAAAACGACATCGGAATAAAGTGGTTGTAAATGTAAATGATTTGGGAACAACTGTAGAATAGTGGTTTGATCTAAATATTGAATTTCTTTAGAAATAATCATTTGTTAGAAAAAATCAAGTATAAGTGATAAGTTTAAATGTGGTGTTTTTTGCTGTTTTAGTTGTGTTTTTGGTTAATGTGCAAAATTTGAAAAACCATATTTTGTAAAGCATTAAAGTGTAAAAATTTATTATTTTAATGTGGTGTGTAATAAGCTGGGGAGGGAGTATAGGTATGATAACATACACATTCATTTTTATTTTTAGAAAGATTCAAGTTTGTTCCAACACCGTTCCGTGCCTGCTACAGTCACAATTATGCACATTTTATATAATCTATTTCAACTGCAAAATTACTAGTCCTTAAACAGTCCTTTTACTATTACAACTGAATTAGTTATCGATTTGGTATGGTTTTAGAACGGTACCGTACTAGGCTAGAAGCAACTAGCGCTAATAATGGCTATAACTGATCTGCGTTTAGGGTAAATTTCATTCCCAATTCAGTGTCGAATGTCATTTCTGAAACATCTGATTTTTGATAACATTTGTGAGTCAAAGTGGAAAAATGGACAAGGACAACGATCTTACGTATACAAATTAACAATTTATATGTACAAAAAACAATTATATGTACTACGGCAAATAATATACTTGTATTTACCAATATATCAGTTGTTATTAAATGAATTCTCTATACATTAAACATACAGATTGAATTTAAATCAGCGGAGTATAGGAGAGTTTTGTGAGTTAGGGCGATCCAGGTGCATTGTATTGTTTTACAAGATAAACAAGTAAAGCCCTATAGTGGATTATATTATTATTACCAGTTACCATAGAGACAGATGTCACGTTCGACTTCCTCACTCTATTTCATAACGGATATTATAATATTTCAATAATAATCAACAACTCGCTTGCTCAATGATAATAATTATTAATAATAGGTGATATCACCTATATTTGATCATTGTAAGGCATCATCTTGTTGAATTTCAGTTAATGATGTAATAAATCAAATCAATTTATTAAAAAAGGAACAATCAACTAGCCCAAATGAGATTACAGTAAAAGTTCTGCAAAAGATAAAAGACATATTAGCAGTTCCTTTATGTCATATAATTCATCTGCTATTAACCTTGGGAGTTTTCACAAAATGGTTCAAACAATCTAGTATTACACCAATTTTAAATCCGGAAATAAGAGAATGTATCTAGCTACCGACCTATATCTGTTGTAACTTCAATAAGATTTATATATAAATTTTTGGGAAATAGGTCACACTAACACATATGCTAATTATTTTCGTCTTTACGTACATTTCGGTCTTACGAACATCATCAGAAGACGTATCAACGTCTAAGACGGGATTTCTTAAAACTAATTGTATTAAGAACAACGCATCCTTAATGCACTAACTTCAATTAAAAATGCCCACGTCACCAAAACGAACAGAAACACGAGTAACCGAAATTGTAACACATTTTTAAGTATATGAATATGTATCAAGCCACTGCGTAGCAATTTTCTTATAATATTCGAAGTCATTTCAAGAATGTTTGAATGAGACTGAAACCAAAATAAAACGCTCAAGTATCCACTTTCGAACCAGATGTTAAAATGTATGAGGTAATAGAAAAAGATTGTCAGACCTTATTAGAAATATTGCTGTTTCAGCATTCTACCCAGAATATACTTTCTACATTATAAAGACACATGTAGGAATTTGAAAGGGTTTTAATTAATTAAATTAGTATAAATCTGACTTAATGATTGCACGTCTGTTCTATGATTGACAGACTTGGAGTCACGTTTTATGTGAATCATCTCCAGAATAGATCTTTTATAATAATTGATTTCTTTAGTTGAAATATTAACATTTTTGTAATCGAATTGATGGTTATAATCAAAACAATGTTTTGCAAGGGCGACTTTTGTTTCTAGTACTATACTTATGACCATACTTTTTTTTGCAAATATTGTTTAGAGATTCCTGTCCCATCGCAATCTAAACAATTTAATTCATATGCTGTGTGGGTTTCTTTATCTTTAGGTATTAAAAGTCTTAGATTTGAAAAATATTTACCAACACAGTTAATAGGTTTATGCGCAACATTTATATTATATTTTTCAAACGTATGACATAAATGTTGGGCATAAACCTACTGTGTTGGTAAATATTTTTCGAATCTAAAACCGCAGGTAAGAAATTGACTGAAAACCGTTCGTTTATAAAAATACGGGCTTTGGGAACAGAGTTCTCGGGTCTCGTAGATACCGGATATCCGCTTTGGGAGAAACGTTTGGGGAACCTCTCGCTTATTTGAGAGAGGTTTTCCGTCGTTTCAAGAAAGCAAATCTGAAGATAAATCCGGAGAAATGCCAGTTCTGCCGCACTTCTATCAAATATTTAGGGCATGCATCCAGCGCCGAGGACATTCACACCGACCCTGAAAAGATCAAACCTATCAAACAGATTCCAAGTTTCGTTGTACCGCCGTTTCATATCGTCGTTTTCAAAAATTATCAGTCCTTTGACCGCCTTATCGAAAAAGCATCGCCGTTAGAGTTAGGGAGAAGCGCAGCAAATCGCGTTCGACAAACTGAAAGATATGTTGACTAGCGTCCTCGTGTTAGCTTGCCCCGATTTCAACCGACCGTTCATATTACAAACCGATGCTTCAGATCTGGGAATTGCTGCGGCATTAAACATTTAAGGAAATGAAAGAATTATTGCCTACGCTAGTCGAACGTTAACATCTGCTGAAAAGAATTACTCTGTTACCGAGAAAGAGTGTTTGGCTATTGTGTGGGGCATGGACAAGATGAGACCATATCCAGAGGGATATAGATTTACCGTATTGAGTGACAAACAGTTTTTGAAATGGCTGCATTCAATTAAGAGTCCGAGTGGAAGATTAGTTCGGCTGACGCTCTGTCACGCAGTCCGTTCTCGAACAAGGACAAATGACAATCAAGAATTGCATGTACTGAACGACCCCGTGAATTGTAATTAGTATAATTCAAAGAAAACCGAAGTTGAAAAGAATCCAGAATGATGTCCGGATTATTGCATACGAGATAATCGGTTGTATCGCCACTTCTGGGATTAAAATGAACCGGAGATGAACGACCTGTGGAAGTTGTGTGTACCGAAAACACTCCGTGTAGATGTTCTGAAAAAGAACCATGACTGCCCGACTGCAGGCATTTAGGAATTGCTAAGATAATAGCACGAATATTCCACAAGTTTTATTAGCCGGGCATGTTCCGCGAAATTGCGAAGTACGTGGGTGGATGTACGCAGTGCCAAACGCATATAGTGTGTCAACAGCAAACGCACGGATTGATGCAGCCGACCGTGAATCAGTTTTCTGTCTCGATTCCCTGCCTTGAGCGATATTGGTCTTGGCAAGTCCCACTCCCCGTCACGTGACTAGTCGGTCGGCGTGTCGCAACCATTATGTTTTCAACACTTAAACCAAAAGTTTATGTTATTGATGTATTGTTTCGATAACATGAACAAGAAGTTTTGAGACTTCCCCTTATCGTTGCAAATTCAATGCTATTATGAGTTAATCTGTGCTAAAGCGAAAACGTATTATTATTTTTAAGATTAAGCTGGTCTTTACTTGTTGGAATTCCATTACATTACAAATGAACACTACACTGAATAATATACTGTAAAATAATATTTTGAAATTTTTCTAAAATTTATTATTCGGTGTAGTGTTCATTTGTAACATACTATTATAAACATATTGGACAAAATGATTAAAATATTACATATGTGTTAAACATGTGGGGAGAATCTTTAAATCAGTGTGACGAGAATACATAGAAAACATACTGATGATGCGAAATTCAGCAAATAATGATTGATGTTGATGATTCAAGTTCAAGGTAATTGAAATCTTATCTTATGCATTATAATAAATTATTACTATACTTTTATCACTCCTAGTATCTCTCAAGTCAAGTACTGATTGTATTCATTTATATTAATTTGGAAAAAAAATTGTATAAATCTAATTATTCAATATTTCAATATTGCATATTATATATTAAATTAAATATTTCAATATTGTATATTATATATTAAATTAAATTATATAAATTTTATAGTGTTCGAAAAACTGATAACCAAAGTATTCATGCAAAATAACCTGTTCTTGAGAATTGAACAGAAAACATTGGAATTTTTCTTCAAAGTTTGGAGGTTATAGCGTCTAGTCTGCTTAACTGTAATCGTTCATGGTGGAACAAGTAAGTTCGGTTTAAAAACATTTTTTTTTAACGTAACTCTGATCGTTGCAGTGATTCTGATATAATTTGATTCAACTACTTTGAGTTTTTATGTAAAGTCCCAACTTTCGAAGGGGTGAATATCTTTGCATATATGGAGAGGGAGAATTCTTCTTGTCAAATGTGTTGAAAACTTGATACACACAATAATTATTGTTATTCTTTAATAAATCAACTTTTTATTCAACGAACAATCAACCAGATATCACAAATAAACTAATGTAATAACTGTGAAAAATAATAGCCATTTTACTGAATGCAGCAGATTAAATCTGATGATTCAAGATTAACAGCTAGTTTAGATTTCCTCTAAATCTTTATCTCCAATTATTTCGAAGACGATTGCTCTAATCAAAGTTTTGCAAGAATATCTTCTTTTCCCAAACTGAACAAGGAATTGGCAATATTGGAAAATATGCAGTGGCTTAGAAAATATGGTGGGAAAAGGGAAGAAACCCCCTTCAAAATTGTCCAGTAGCCACGCCACTGGATAATTGTGGCAAAAGTGGCAAATATAAGGTTTCTTAGGAGTACTTCATCCAAATCTCTGCAACGGTAAGAGAATTAGAATTTTTTTAACCAAACTGAAGGTTTGTTTTTCCCTTATAAAGCGTTATGAAAAAAAATAAAAGCACGCCGACTTATTTTTGATACACTATAGACTGGTATAGTATCATCATTATAAACATTTTGTATATTAACATTTGTTTTACCACACAGTGGCATTCTCAGAATGAGTTATTAACTACATAAAAATAAGATATAATTCCTTAAATATATAGGTTAGCTTTGTAATAAGAGATCGTGAATGGTGTGACGTCACAGATAATATATTGATAAAGTGATTAAATACATTACTATTCTGTTTGAGCTTTCAAAACTTCTACTGATGCTAATATTTTTCAACCAATGACCTTTTTGGGATTATAGTTATATTTTAAAGGTAATTTGAAATGAACCTTCTTCAACTTTAAAAGTGTTCTTGGAAGTGTTCAATGAATCTATATAAATTGCATTAAAGTTTAAACACTACTTTTTTACTACGGTTTTTTAGAAATATAGATATTTTCTGATGATATACGTTAAACATGCAAAATTTGTTGCTAATTTATTGTTACTAGCTTGATGATATACTAAATTTAGATGCTAAATTATGAAACTGGAGGAAAATATTACATACCACTACTAGCTTCATTCCTGTATTTAGCCAAGTTCGTATAGCTTTGAAATGAATCAGAACTGATTTGCTTGTTCAAAAAAGCCTCAGGGATAGCTAGAATTTCACTCAATCCTGGACCATATTCATTATTACTAATACTAATTTTATTCTTGGGCTTCTTTTGAGAATTAAAAGTAGGACTAACAGATCTCTCTATTTGTTTTGCATGTCTTAGACAATCTAAAATAGGATCAGAAATATTCGGATTCGAACCAAAACAATTGAAATTAAGTATGTTTTGACTATTTACTACCACATTAGATGTTGAGGAAGTTTTAAATAGATCCTCAGGGAAACTATTCTCGCCCATTAAACTTCTTTTGGCATCCGGAGTATTTTTCAACATCATAAATGGCTCTTGTTTGTACTCTTTGTAACCTTGTAGAAAATTCAATAGATTTGGAAGTGTTGATTTTAAATCAAGAGTGTTCATAAAGAACAACCATCTAAGCTGTGCGATATTTTTATTCAGTAAATAAACACCATATGTAAACTGCATTCTATCTTTCCCTTTGGTGTACAACGGAAACCTGAAAAATCGCTAAATTAATTACTACTTCTATCGAACAATAGAAAATACAAAGAGGATGTTGTGAGCTGAAAGAGAGGTACAAACAGTTGCAACATAATTAAGACAGAGTGAGCGCGGCGAAAGAAGTCGTCTCTTGAATCTGCTTGAATGGCACAAGGTATGTCCTCGTAGTGATCAAATGGTAAATGTAATCCACTTGAAATTTTGATACAAGCTAGATATGATGCTCGAAATTTACGGCATAAAAATGCAATGTCATACCTTAAGGCGTTTTCGTGTTATTGAGCAAAGCGCTATTCGCTTTGTTTCGGGCACTGTTCGGTGCGCTAGCTATCTGGCCGATTGTGTAGTGTCTGTAGATTGGGAGGTCTGTACCGTGAAAACAGTACACTGTAGCCTAGCTACTCGAACTGGAAAGGTAACGTCGGCAGGTCTTAAATGCAACACAAGCGACCACCTCCTTTGATGCAATATAAGCGGCCGACTATGTTGTATGAAAGGAGATTTTCTGTAATCCATTTTTCAATATGATAATTGAATAAGCAAGTCGGTTCAAGGATTTTTGGTACTGGAACTGAAAGTTATAAGTGTTTTGTTTTTCATTCGTACAACAGATTCTGAGCGACTGGGGTGTTTCGTTAAGACGTAAGCGTATTAAAATATTTCAAGACGTAAGCGTATTAAAATATTTCATTATACTAAGAGTATATTCATTAGCATATAAGGTATGAGCACGCCTTAGCTCACAACTAAATTATTTTGTGATAAACTTTGTTGTGGGCCACGCCGCATAATTTTTTTAATGTTTTCCCAGCTTTATATTAATATTAAGGTAGCAAGAATACAATGCGTCTTGCTTGCTCTACCTCACGAGACCCTATACACCGCTGATTTAAACTCAAGCTGTATAACAGCACTAAATTGAGCACTATATTTTGAAATATCTTAGACTCCGTTCACTTTGCTTTTCTAGCTTAAGTGATCTTAGAATATGAACTTGATCTAATAAGATGTTCTTCTGATACTTGTAAAATGCTTCCCCTTCCTCTGAAGAAGGTATAATAAGTAAATAGTAGAACAACTAAAATGTTACTTGCATTTTATCTTTATATATATAATTCTACTGTACGTGTGTATGTAATTGAACTCCTCCTAAACGGCTGCACCAATTTGAATGAATTTTTTTGTATGCGTTTGGGTGGTGCTCTGGATGGTTTAGGTTCACAAATCTGCCCGGCAGATGGCGCTGCAGTCGGTATCTAGGGTATTTATCTATATAGCTGGACCGATTTGAATGCATTTTTTTGTATGCGTTCGGGTGGCCCCCTGGATGGTTTAGATTCACAAATCAGTCCGGCAGATGGCACTGCAGTCGGTATCTAGGTTATCTATCTATATAGCTGGACCGATTTGGATGAATTTTTTTGTATGCGTTTGGGTGGCCCAATGGATGGTTTAGATTCACAAATCAGCTCGGCAGATGGCGCTGCAGTCGGTATATAGGGTATTTATCTATATAGCTGGACCGATTTGAATGCATTTTTTTGTATGCGTTCGGGTGGCCCCCTGGATGGTTTAGATCCACAAATCAGTCCGGCATATGGCGCTGCAGTCGGTATCTAGGTTATTTATCTATACTGCAACTAAACGGTTGGATCGACTTCAATGAATTTTTGTGTATGCATTCATTCATTCATTCATTCATTCATTCATTCATTCATTCATTCATTTCATTCATTTTGTGTATGTATTCATTCAATGCATTTAATTTTTTTGTACGCTGTGTTTTGATATTATATGTATCGCATTTACGTAAATATTGAGTATTATATTCAGATATAAGTTACGTGCATAGGATTTCGTTTATTTTCCGACATTTTAATTTGAATGTATTATATTAAGTGTGTTTCGTTATTTTGACATTCTAATTTTTTTGTACGGTGTCTTTTGATATTTCAGGTGTCGCATTTCACTGAATATTAAGTGTATTATATTCACATATAAGTCACGTACATAAAACAATGCCACGTCTTCGTGGACGAGGAGGAAATATTGGTCGACAGACTCGGAATTCACAATTAGTCCAGAACCGTCGTGCAGGACAACGTCTATCGGGTCCACTAGTATTGTATAAATGTAATTCAGCAACTGTACTTATTAAACATGTTGAATAGATGACAAAAATTTAAATTTGCCAACCTATTATATTTAGATATAAAATTATATTCTAGTTCATATGGGCGACATATTTGAGGTTAACTCAGAATCAAGGCAAAAAAAAATGTTTCAAGTGAATTGTATCTGTAAAAATAAATAGTTCATGGTTCTTGCTTATTTTCATTGTCATTGTTCTTCTCATTTTTTAATTACGTGTATTATGTATTATAAAAACGTAAATCAGTACTTTAGAAACATATTTGGATATAAAATTATTTTCTATTTCTTATGGGCCACATATTCGAGGATAACTTAGAATCAAGGCAAACATTTTTGTTTTCAAATAAATTATATCGGTTATAATAAATAGTTCATGGTACAGGCTGAAGAATAGTTCTCAATCATTTTCTTTGTCATTGTTCGTCTCATTTTTTCCATTCTCTCGTCTAAAGTATAAGTTTTCAGCAAAAGAAAAATTGTGGTTTCAGGTAATTTTTTAAGTGAGATTGGTACCAAATATTGAATTTGAATGCTAATTCGGTTTGGAATGAATTTGCAGTTTTAGATTTAATTACGTGTTACATGACATATGTTCCAAAGAATACCTGTATACATCATCAGATGCTGAGATAGATTGAATAGATATTTTGTGAAAATCTTACAGATATTGCAGTTAGCAGAAAGCATAGTAAGAGAATTCCACATATCTGCTTCTCTCTTTCATTCAGTAATCGTACATACCATATAAAGAGTGTTTCTTGATTTTAGTAGACGAAATTATGCCCATCTAAGAGAAGCTATACAGGTTGGTACGGCCTATTCGCGTCGGTCTCCGTACGGAAAAAGGCTCAACATTCAAAGTTCTTTTTTTAATAGGGATATACAGCGCTTTTTACATCCAGATTACAAAAAAATTGAATTATACAGTATGGTCCAAATATAAAGAATTTATATTAAAGATATGTTTTTTTATTAAACACTGTGTATTTTGTGGTGTTTTTTTATTTCGGGAAATGAATCAAGTTTAGTTTCTGTAATATTCCCTATACCTATCTATTTCCGTTTTTGAAATATTTAAAGAATTTCTAATTTGTGAGCCTGACCAAGAAAATCAAGTATGTCGTGGCTATGTGAAGCACATCAACATATAACTGCGCCATGTTTAGCTAAGATATCAAGCTATGGGATAAAATGTAAATTTTTTCATTACAACATATAGGATGCTCAATTTCTTTAATTTAATTTGACTTACATAACACAGTCGCATAATATTCTGATTTTAAATGGGAGACCCTGTGTTTTACAACGTAAACTGATTGACATTTAAATTATCTTTTAATCCATTTAGGAATTCCCTATACCGAAATCCAACAGTGCTTTAGTAGATATCTGCTTTTATTAATAATAATTTTCATAATACTCTCTCCATTGAAGCTACCAGTAAATATCATGTCAAAAATGGCTTCGACATTTCAGTATTTAGAGAACTTAGTAGTAATAGTAAGGTTCTATATACTCTCGTCCCCCATTTTGATTACAATACACTACAATAACATAACATAATATCGGGAAAAATATAGATTTTTTTACAACGGGAAACAAATTTCAGCTATTTTTTTAACTATTGTGTTGTGTGTGAGGTGTGTATAGGAAATTCTTACAACTGTTTTCATTTGAGAAGTCAGTTCATAAATACTTGCAGCTACAACAACAAGGTGAAAACGAGATAATTTTTATCGAAATGTTCGCTGTTTCAACAGTAAATATAGTATTATCTATTTTAATGCATATCATGTACATTTGCACTGTTTTTCTTCTTCCAAAATGAGAAAGGGCAAATGAAAATATTTCAACAGCATCATTAGATGTTAAAACAGCTGAAGTGTAAATCACAATAATACATTGGTGAATAATTGTACTTATTTTATTTCAGAGACGGGAGGAAGGCCTTAGAAACTCGGAAGGTATTATAGAAGAACATCTTTCAGCTATATTGGAAAAACTCGAAGCTCTGAAAATGCAGTTGAAATGATTGCACCTCATTGCAGAATTGTTCTCTTTTAACGTTAAAGTGGAATATTATTTGTTGACTTGAGTTTACTCTGATGATGGCAACTGGTAGCTGGAAGGTCCTCAGCACTTTAATAGTATTTTTAGTGGATAAGGGCGATTGTTTCTTATCTATATAGCCCATTATTGTGAAGCGTACCCTCGTCTGAATTAAGATGTTATCAATTGATCATGTTACTTCCTTCACTCGCAGGAACCGAAACTTTATTGGAAATAATTAGAAACAGATAAATATGTGTAAACACGTTAACTTATACGTCATTACATTGAAAGTTTATTCGAATTGACAATATGTGTTTTAGAAGGGTCAGTACTACCTTTATTGTATTACTAGCTGGGGTTACCCAGTAAGAGAAATGGGTAGTTATTTCGAAATCCCATGTAAAAAGTGACTTTCCTCTTCTTTTGAAGATCAAGTGATCAAAATCTCATCTGCTTCATGTGGTAACATATAGAATTATAGATGGAGTACTTTTTTCGAGATCTCATAAATGGACTCCGATTTTCCTCTTGTTTTAAAGGTGAAGTGTGCGAAATTTATTTAGATCGCTACTTATCTGCTACAAGGCGTGGGAAAGAGGAATGGAGTAGTTTTTTCGAAATCTCTTGTAGACATTGACTTTTCTCTTGTTTTAAAGATCAAGTGCAATATTTCATCAAGATCGGTACTTGTTTGTTTTAAGGCGTGCTCCTACTTTATCCACCACCGATAAAGAAAAATTAATTCTTGAAAGTACCTTGGTGGAATTGATCGTTGACTTGTGTGTGGGTCTTCTATAAGTGAGCCTATAATTCTAAATTCATACCAAGATACCCTAGAACAGGTTGTGGCTGAACAACTTTTCTAATTTACGTTTTACGGTAGCTAAAAATAGGTATTGAAATCTTTCAAACGCACCTCTGTCAGGTTTTCCCCAATTTGGGTATTTTTCACCGGAAACTATAGAACCTATTATACAATTTTCATGGGACTCACTAAGTACAAACAATATATCAATTATTTCTTGTTTAGAATAAATTTTCATGTTTAAAATTATATTTATTCCTTTATTTACTAACTCACTATAATTTGACATTGAAATTCAATGGTAGCTTTGATGGAGAGTATTAAGAAACTTATTTATGTTCAAAATAAAAAACAGCTATTTAATAAAGAACTGTTGGATGTTGGTATAGGGAACTCCTAAATGGATTTAAAGATAATTTAAAGGTCTACATTTATGTTGTTATGTTTATGTTGTATATGTAGATCAAATTCAATTAAACAAATTGAGAATATGCATTTAATAATGGACAAATGGAAATTTTTACCCGAAAGGTTGATATGCATGCCGCAGGTTATGTTAAGTTAAATACAAGATAAACAAGAACAAAAATATAATAATTACATTGATCAATACAAAATAACCACTAACGATAATCGTATTTTAGATTCAAATAACCGATTCAAATCAGCCTGGAATGTACGTAATGACCTCACTTCTAGGAATAAACATGCCACGAGAGTAATTTAACTTTAGGACAGAATGATAGTTATGTAGATGATCCCAATTGAATTTTCGATAATTGAGTGCGACACCTAACTTATTCTTTGGCCAAACTCAAGCAAACCATAATACTATTAAAATAAATAAAAAATCATTATATTTAGCCCCCACTGATGTTCGAGGCATGTAAAACAGTAAAAAATTAAATCCCCTTTTTCCTCTGATATTGATGAATGTTATTAAAATTGTATCATATATCATAGCTAATTCAATTGCAGATTATTAATACATGCTTCAGTAAGGGTCAATTTTCCGATAAGCTCGACATAGCGAAAATTATTCAAACTCTTGAGAAGGTAATAAACATGATATAAACAACTATCGACCTATTTCTTTATTGTTAGTTCTCTTAAGTGATCGAGAGAGTGATATATGATAGATTATTTAGTTTTCTTGCAAATAACAATATCTTAGTTTCAAATCAAAGTGGTTTCAAGCCAAACAATTCTACGGAGTCAGCTATATAACATTCTCTTAATTGCATAATTCACATGTTGGATGAGAAAAATAGGGTAGGTGGAGAATATTTTTACAAAATGTATCTGCTTTTCAGTTCGCTGATAACACGTCCTGTATAGTAATCGACCGCGAGATCTCGGGTATCTCACTAAAATCCTGGTACCTACTACAGTAAAATTGTAGTTTTACATTAAAAAAATAGCTCCGCCAATTCTTCTTGCAGTGGTTAAGGGTTATTAGAGAAGTTTAAAACCAAAAAGCGGGACCCCATCACCTGGCGTATACCCGCCATCTTGAAAAAGTTTATAATTGTTTTGGACGCACAGAAAAAATATTGAACAAAAATGTTGGAAATAAAATTTTACACATATTGGTAATTGGCGCCATACTTTGAAGTTGATATTTCAAACGGTTGAGGGCCCCAAGGTACCAAAATCAGTTTTCCGCCATTCTAGCACCGTTGCAATGGTTTTTCCGGAAAACAGTCAATATGAAAGTTGTAGCGCTTGAAAAATGCGCTCGAATCACTTTTAGTAATATAATTGCTGTTTATAATCTCAGAGTTACAGACCTTCAAAGTGTGCGCGTCTAATAAGACTATATGACTAATGTAGTATTTCATTGTGTCCGCTGGGAATCAAATAACGGTGGAGTTTTGAGATAACTGCGCATGAGCTAGAATAACGCAGTTAATTTGTTTGTTCGTTCCCCACATTTATTTCGATTTTGTGAAACAAGAAATTATTTGTTGGAGTGATTTTGCAGTTATTTTTGTGATTTAGTGCGCTTTTATTATTTATTGGACTTTGTTTTTGTTGTAAATGTGGTTTTTAGACACTATTTGTCTTGTAGTCATAAGCAAATTGAAGAAGAGCCTTCTGAATACACATAGGAAAGAAACTAATACCCTGATATGCATATTACACAACTTTATAAGAGTCATGCTACTAGGTTTTTAATTACTATCTTGATCGATTTATGCAAGCTAAATGAAGATGAATATGTAACTTATTCTAGTTTTGTTACGGTGATGTTCATATACGGGTATGAGTCGTTCCTCGCACATTATTTGAATTTAAATTGAGAAGTTCACGGCAGGAAATTGATATTTTTAAGGAATAGCAAACTGTTTCGCGGACACCCAAAATTCCACAATTGGGATATCTATCTCTCGCTTCATCCGAACGATTCCCTCTGTAGAAAAGAATATAACATTAGCCATATAGTCATATTAGATATATGCTCTTATGCAATGCTCAAGTAGTTTTTAGAAACAGCAACAGTCAAAAGTGGAATTGGCTTCACCCCCACACATTTTTTGCAGTCATCTTGAAAAAATTTGTAAACCATTTACTCTTGCGCTCTGTCGGTCGCCAAAAAAATATTGAACAAAAAATATTGCAAATAAAATTCTACACATTTTGTGACTGTTGCGATACCGAGACGTTGATATTTCAGGCAGTAGAGGGCGCCGAAGCTACCAACAATCAGTTTTCCGCTATTATCTCTCTGTGAAAGTAGCTTTTCTGAATCAATGTGAATGCGAGTAATATTGACAATAAAAATACTGTACTTGATATTAATCAATCGCGCGATACTCGAAGATGTATTGCCAACGCCTGATTTAGGTTTGAGTCGCCCCAGGCTAATATAAGTTCAGGGCCCCGTTAGTTTATTTCTGCCAAAAAACAAAAACATTGGATAAAAGCTTTAACCACCATCAGAATCTTTTACTTTTCATATGTGCAATCAATTTTATCCTATGGTATTTTGTTCTGGTATCCATCTGTTTTTACTATAAAACTATTCTCGTCTCAAAAATGCATATTGCGATGCATCTACAACTTGCCTCCAAGAACATCATGAAAGGAGTACTTCAAGGAATTCGGAATAATGACTTTGCCAAGTTTGTATATTTACTGCTTAGTGATGATTGTAATAAAAAACCCTGAAACTTTTACAGCAAATAGAGATATATAACAATGTGAGAACTTAGGATACCAAAACACAAATCCACTTTTTTGAAAGGAATGCTTTCTTCCGTTTGTATATTTACTGCTTAGTGATGATTGTAATAAAAAACCCTGAAACTTTTACAGCAAATAGAGATATATAACAATGTGAGAACTTAGGATACCAAAACACAAATCCACTTTTTTGAAAGGAATGCTTTCTTCCAATGTGTTAATCCCTATAATTGCCTACCCCAATCTATCAAAGATCGTCATTCTGTATTGGGTTTTAAGAAAGTGCTTAGAACATTTTTAACATAAAATTGCTTCGATGCATATGATGAATTCATAAACTCATGATACTTTAATTTTGTGATTTACCTAATTATTTTATTGATCATGTTCATATATTATATATGGATCATTTTGAACTTTTTAATTGTCCGACTCATTGTTTTTATAATTTTTTTTTGTTCTAATATTATATCCTGATTATCAATATCTATCTTCATGGCAATAAATAATTATTATAAAATGATAAAACACTTTTTAAATCAGTTATATTACACACACTAACGTGTCTATAGTTTGGAGAACTAGCTTGTCTTAACCTGTTCAGAATAGTAACTTTTATATTTGTTAGATCAGTATAGATAATAGGTAATAGATAGGACCTTTTTCGGTTTTTAGACTCAATAAAACACCATTTGTTGTATTGTAGAGACAGAACACACTTTTTGAAATTCAGATGAACAGTTAATTTTGCATACTCAGAGTAGTGTAGTATAGGGATATAACTCTCCATATGCCTAATTTACCTACAGTTCATAAATGAAGGAGACCTTATTTGTATGGCGACAGTAAGAATGTATTATATAAACATATGCTAGTTATCCTGACCGGATCACTTCTTCTAACTGTTCCAATGTATTAAAACACTGACGGAAATAAGGTCGCACCCAGGTTACAATGAATGTAATAACATAACGCATAACATATCAATGCCGTATGACGAGAGCAATCTGGTGTAGAATATAGATCTGAAACAACCCACCAAAAGAGGGTATGGGTTCGTACTTAAAGTAAGTAATATATAGTTGAATATAATGTAACAATGTGATAAGAGTAGTCACTGATAGTTACAACATAGTTACCGAGAGTTATGTCAGAGTAACATGAAGTCTCCAAGTCTAAGTATTGATGTCACAGTACAATAAAGTGATAATTCAGATAACGTCATAACTAGTGAAGATACGTCCTTGTTATAATCAAGTGTGCGGTTCCACCTTACGTTCCTGAACCCAGTTCCCTCCAAACACGATGCCGTTTAACCACGACAATCAACAAATACTCAACGAACCACAATAATCAACTGTCAATCATTGTACTAGTTCTGATTGACACAAGAGGTTTTGAATTAAACACACTGGAATCAGTATAAAGTTTTAAAGGAATATAATAAAAGTAAATAAATTTTAAACGATCAATTACGACTTGTACTACAGCATTCTTCACGATCTCTTTTGCAACATGAAATTTTCCTGTAATCTACTTACTTGTAACTGTCTAGTATACCGCGTGACCATTTTAAATAATCTCCTAGAATATCTCGAGAAATTTGCATCGGACTTAAACATGGTTGCGAAGGGGCTATCCGATTCTGCAGAAAGTTTTCCATCCCCGCTCCCCTTGTGGTAGGGCAGAGGGATAACTTTAAAATAACAAATGAGAACCCTTACTATTGATAATTTTTCCACCATTGGGGTGGGGAGAATGATCTTGGTTAGCACCGGTATTAGCGTTACCGAGGTACACCACGAGAAAGGTGCACGGTCGGCTTTGGTAGCCCCACAAGTAGGAAGCGAGATGTCAGATCTGTGTTTTTTATTTTGAATACATAAGAGGAAAACCTATAATATTCGAAGAACATCGTGAGAGACAGTGGTGGAACGTTGGGAGAGGAGATAGTCATTGGAATTTTTCTTGAAAGTTTGGATATAAAAAAAAGGAAGGACCTCACTAGGCAAAGAGTTCCACAACTTCGTCGTTTGATAGAAAAATGAAGTCTGGTAGAAAGAAGTTTGGCACCTCGACTAGTCCGCCTACCTGAAATCTCTCTTGGTGGAATAACAGACTTGGTAACCTGGATGACCTTCTAATGGGCCCCCTCTGCCTATCCACCTGTCAGTTTATGTTTCGTTTGAATAGTTCCTCAAAAATGTAGAGGATGACCACCTTGCTAAAACCAGTCTCATTATTTTCTCCAAGTCGACATTTTCGAACAGAACTGGAAGAACTTGTCGGAAGATGTACATTTATTGTTTTTTTTTCGCTTGGATGCTGGTCCTTTACACCAACCACTATGGATTTTTGTGCGGTTACAGTGCCCTCACAAAAAAATTACAATTTCGAACCCATTGAAAATACCGCACCATACATTCACTGCCCAGTGATGTTGCTGCATCCAATTATGGTTCACCAGTGCCCAATAGTGACTGCTGTGAAGAAACCTTGTCAGAGAACATAACCGATTTGGATTTTTTTCCGTTGTATAAATGTGTATAAATGACATTTTTTCAAATTCTTGAGGAACTATTTAAACGAAACATATCATAACAGGTGGATAAGCAGAGGGGGCAAATTAGTTGGCCAACCAGGTCACCAGATCTGACAACTCTCGATACAGTTTATCGAGAAAGACCAGGCATCAAAGCGTGCTACAACATTCAAGACGGCTCTCTTTTGCCTGCTGTTAGACAGTTTCAGCGCCAAATCCAGCTTTGCTAGGAGACTAACGGTGCGACATTAGTGCACCTCATTGCTTGAGTGTTTGCGATTTCAGCTTTTTTCAGCGTTACATGATATACAAACTCCGACCGTACAACCTCCTCGTGTAACACTAATGCTGGCTGTAAGATCATCCTCCTAATCTCAATGATGAATAAATTATCAAAAGATTATCCATATTGTAAAATTAAACATTACTATGTTGGTATCAGTTTTATTTGCAGCTTCTGTTGCCCCAGTTTCAGCGTTATTACACCATCTTCAGGCGGTATTCAAATACAATTAAATACATAACTAAAAATACATATCGATAGTAGCAAAGGATTACTGTGGTCGGTCATTCATGAACTTAGAGGATTATTACTATAGAATTACATGGTGAGTTATTATAATAATGATACGCTTGTTAATTGCTTTAAATAGTAGTGAATAAATTAAGTCTGATTGATCATTATGAAGTAGAGTATAGTTCTTGTGTTTATAAATTTCCCAAGATTCCAGCAAGCTTAGTTTCGAGCCTTTATCAGCTGTATTAAAAATATGTAAACTGTCTATTCCAGAAAAGGAATAATTATTATCGAAAAAATTATCTGTAAATGTAGAAACTGTCTTTGAAAGTCATTCCTTTCCTGAAATATTTACATATTTTACCTATAGCTGATAAGGGCTAGAAACTAAACTTGCTGGTATCTTTGGAAATTTACAAACACAAAAATAATACTCTACTAATTAATGATCAAAGAGACATACTTTGTTCACCACTATTTAATGTATCTATTCAACGAATTATTGTCCTGATTAGCTTCTATACTCTGCTATTACCAAGCAAATCATTATTAGAATGTAATAGCCCACCATGTAATCCTATAGTAATAATCCTCCAAGTTCATGAATAAACAACCACAGTAATCCTTTGCTACCTACCGACAAGTATTTATAGTTGAAGTTATGTATTTGAATACCGTCTGAAGATGGCGTAATAACGCTGAAACTCGAGTAACGGAAATTACAAATAAAAGTGAAATTTTCCAGTCGGATGTATATTTTTCGAGATATGCCTGGGGATTATCTAGAATGGGTCACCCGGTACATATCCGCATTGAAATGTTATAATTACCTTGGTAACTTTACCCTATATCCTAATCCAATTATTCAATCCCCATCATGTGTACCCCCATATTCAAACTTCTTTTTAGCTTATTTTTGATTGGACTATAAATATCTTCAGATCTACTATGTTTATTGATACATGTGTATCATTTCGAAGATAACACGCTAGTTCTCGATATTATAGTCACGTTAGCGTTTCTATAATATAAGTGATGAAAACAAAGTAATAAATTGTATTACATCAATATGATTAATTATCACACAAAGTACCGGCAAATTCGTACATTGAAAAAACAAAATTTGGAAATAAAAATACAATTACGTAGACTGTAAATTTTTTTGAAAATGAACTGTTTATGAAACGATTCAATAAACTGATAAATAGATATTTAACACACGAAATGTATTATTATTTGTTTAAAAATTGAATTTCACAGTAGAGTAACAGATAAATCGATTATATTTCATCCAAATAGAAAAGGGATATATTATTGGGTCATGATTTACTGTTAATATATACTCACTCTCTATCTCTGTCTGGTAACATAGGAGATATCTGATCCAGTACATGTGACCTTGAACCATAATGTACAAGCGAATACCTTAAAGGTACTTGTAAAAAAGTAGAACACATGGTGAGTATGTGAGTAATATAACCTAGAGCTACTGAGATGCCAATATCTGAACAATCTGAAATTAAAATATTCTCTCTTGAGAATTCGACATTCAAAAGCAATATTATTTGATTACCTGACAGAAGATCCGAATTAGGCAAATAAACTCCACGGATAGTGAACTTCTTGTCTGCGCATTCTTCTATTGGAAAAATGAACAGTAACTGGTTCAATAACTGCTTTTTCCTATGTTGTAATTGAGAATTCATATGAATTAAAAGTTCTCGGTGCTGTAGAACGGTTTTCTGAAAGTCTTTCAATTTTTCCTTCTCTCTACTTAGGATATGATATTTTTCCATTAGGTAAGATTCTGTAAGGGATAAATCCATTGTTGAAACTTACTGTTATACCAAAATTAGTATTCATTGAAAAAAATTGCATACTGTAATACAGAAACAAGAACACACCTGGACGGTTGACTGCAAACTCATTTGCAAAGTTATTGAAAAAGACGATAATCAAAAAAATATTTTAGCAAACTTGGAACACATCGAAAGTTACTGTTGCAGTTCTTCCATACTATAATCAGCTTGTGTTTTGACAATCATCCAGCAGCTTTAGATTAGAATTCTAGGTATAGCAAGCAATTTACAACTCAACACAAAATATTGTATATTGAGTTGAATGCCAAAATGTTACTTTTGATTAGGTAAAATACAAAGTTTATAAGCGAAAGATGTGCAGGGTGGGCAAATTTCGATGTTTGTTTAAGGTAACTCGGTAACTATAGAGGATACAAAATATTGAAGTCACATTCTCAATCAATCTTTTTTTGAGGCAAATTCACTGGCGGAAACAAAAATTTGTTATCGACACATGTCAATATCGTGGTTGTTTGTAAAGTTAGGAGCACATGACTCACACATTCTTGAGGCACTTTTTTCTGTATAATCCAGTGGCGTCGAGAAAATAAAAAAAAAAGTGCAATTTCGAGTCTTTAATAGCGAAAATAATATTTTACTATATTACTTTTGCGTTTTTATACATTTATTCTAAGTTGGCGCTACCCACAAGAACACAACTTGATAAAGCTATTTTCAAGAGTATAAAAGAAAATCTTAATAATATGGATCCTTCAACAAGCCAAGACCAACAAATTTCAACATTGAAGATGCTGAAGAAACTAGTAGATCTGTAATTGGAATGACGGTGCAAATACTTCAATTTCAAGTAGTCTGATGAATCCGGAATCTCAAAACGTCGAGCTTGTGTATTTTGAAGACATACAAATTCAACCCTTATACAATAAGGAAACAACATCACCTTCAACCAACTGATTTCCTACGAAGATTAGAGTTTTGCATAATATGGTATCGTAAAAATGTAGTTTGGACAGATGAAGCCTACAGTAGCAGTGCTGGAATTTTCAACAGCCATAACGAGCACTATTGGTCTTATATGAACCCTCACCGTACACCGTACATCGCGTTTGGTGTGCTCCACGGAGCAATTGTGTTTTAACATATCACATATATTAAACCAGAAAATTATTGAGGAATTTATGGACAATGTACCCTTGATTCAGGCAAGAAATCAGTGCTTTCAACAAGATGGTGCACCACCTCATGATATCAGGACCGTTTGAGAATTATTGAATATCAATTTTGGAAATAACTGGATGGGAAGTAACGGACCAGTGAGGAGGGCACCACGATCACCTGACTTAACGCCACTGAAGTTTTTCTTTTGGGGTTAGAGACATTGCACAAGAAAACCAGTAACGACATAAATGAACTCAGACAAAATTGTATAGACAATTTACTGACATACGGGTAAACACTGTAAGATGACACCCGCCTATTTGGAATGAATATAAGATGACTTACACATCTAAAGCGACCCGAGTATGATACATAGTTACCACGAGACAAAAATCGGTTTTAACTAAACCATAACCAACTATGATTCCCATTTGAAAAAAAAAAACAACTTTATGCCCTAACTCGAAATTGCAATTTTTGTATCCAATATTCTCGACTCCACTGGATTATACAGAAAAAAATTCTCAAGAATGTAAAAATTATTTTCTCCTAACTTCAGAAACAACCACGATATTCACGTGTCTAAACGTCGAAAAATCGCACTATTGTTTATAATCGAAAACAAAAGACGATAGCCTATTTTTGTTTCCGCCAGTCACTTTTTCTCAAAAAAGGAGATCGAGAATGTTGCTTCCATTTTTTTGTATATCTTATAGTTACCGAGTTACCTATAAAAACATCGAAATGTACAATAAACATTAGCATCTTGACACATAATTGTTCAACAACAATCACAATAGAAATATGAATATCACAACGATGGTTTCCATTATACCTTATATACTTCTAACCTCGATCTAGTACAAAATGGAACAATATTTTCATTTTTGAACTTGTGTTCCACCTATTTGAGCAAAGATAATTAAATATACAATTATCCAGATTTGACCAATTAATAAATGTAGCAGGAAAATACAAATAAAACATATCTACAGCTCCCGCGTTTACGTAGTGAAAAATCTGTTTAACTTTTCAAAGTTGGAGATTAAAATTCACAAAAATAAATCATTCATAATTAATGCTAAAAACTTATTACACCACACTGGCATTCTAAAAGCTTGAAGTTATCAACTAAAGCTAAATGTAAAATTGTCCTTGAATATTAGAAATCAGAATATGGTACAAGTTTAGGGATGGTTCGGGAAGGAGTTTATTTACAAAATTGTTGAAGAGTTGTGAATTATAGGTATGGATTTGGTCATTTAATATTATGTTACTAGTTTTCGAAATGTTAAAATTACTATTGATTGTAGAATATTAAGGTTATGTTCTTTTTCCTGAATATGTAAAATATAGGAAGTAAGGGTCAATTAAGTTCCAAAATGTGATTTGCGTAATTAGAGTCCGCATTTTTAAGCCTGTATCTTCTCAAATGTTCGTGGAACTTTACACTGAAACTATATTAATAATAATAAAATACCCATATCATCGTAAATGTTCTTTACTTTCAAATGAGACGCACAGCTACCAATATTTCTTATGGAAGCCAGCACTGGCAATATTCTGGGTTTCTGGCGGGCTACAAACCTGCTAGAATAGAATAAGCTTCTGACCACGGGACGCACAATGGGCCCTACTAAGTGGTCTAAGTGCATTTGGGGGCTAAGCACCCTCCCCTCAAGTGATGATGATGATGATGATGATGACAAATATTTATGTCATAAAACCAGAACTTAACATATTTCACATTTGTTTAATGTGGATTCTGCTCAGATGACAACTTATAATATTAACTCGAACACTATATTTGACATTGCTATTCAAATATATTTAGTAGGATTATAGAAACACCATATGAATAAGCAACTTGATCCAATGAGAAATACATATCAATTTATATTGACCTATCCCATATGTAGATTCATATAATACTAGAATATACATTCCCCAATGATAATGTTTAAAGAATTGAAGCAAGCAAACCTTTCTCTTCATTTTCTTCAGCCATTATGGAATGTACCTTCCTAAGTCGCTTGACATTTGCGACCTTCATATCTCGTTCTTGACACAGCAGTTTATTTCTAAATCTTGCTATTTCCATTTCTTTATCTATTTTATACATTTCTCTTTTCTGAATCTTTGTGGGCTTTTCCTGCAAGAAAGAATGTATTAGGTGACAAACCCACTTTTTAGCATAAAGGACTAACCTGAAGCATTTTATTCAAACTGTTCATAGTTAATAACTGTGGTGTATTCTTAGGATTCGGAAAATTATTACTCTCAGGTAAAATATCGGCATAATTGCTACCAAGTACGATTTTTTCTTGAACTAATTGAACATCTAAAAATTTATTTTTAATTTGCACCTCTTTGTAATGCAGTTTTTGTAAATTTTGAACGTTATAACTCCTTTTGATTTCACTTTTTGAATATAATAGATGAACATATTTTCTGATTCGCATATCGTTTGGATATTTCTCTACATTCAAATGTTCCAACAATGATGATGGTATCTTGCTAACATCATCCTTTATGGTATTAGAAATAGTTAAGTAGCCACCAAACATATAAAATATCACAGCATTTAGTTTGAATATTGACGGTTGAATATCTGCCGTTCTATTACCAAGATAAACCAAACCAGATAGATGTAAGCCCCATGTTATGACAATAGCATCCAAATCTGAATTTGTACCAGTTTGTTGCCATATTCTTAATACGAAGCCTAAAACATAATAGATCCTAATTATCTGTAACCTATCAACATTTTAACTCATAAACAAGATCATATATCAATTAGGAAATAAATATTTATTGTTCGCCTTTGCCAGATAACTGTGGTATTTCTTAATTGTTACATTAGTTCGGTGTCGCTATTTGGCACTCGAGTAGTCTAACATTCCCTGTAACTTTTGAGAAGCTTGAGAAATCAAGGGACAGTGCTGTACATTGTTTAGCTTTCTTAGTACTATTAGGTAGCATTATTTTAATCGAATTATTTATATCCTCAACAGAATGATCTTTCAGTAACATTGCAAACTTTCTCGTTCAGGTGAGAAAGCGAAACAATTCCATGGAACTATTAGTTTGTGATGTTACTAATCGATCTAGACTAGAGAAATTACTGATCGATCTAGACTACAGAAACAATTTTTTTCTCACTTGACTCAATTCTGATTGATTTTCAACTATTTCAATATCTACAATGTTGCCAACAATATATTTAAATTTTAATATACATGAACTAATTTATCTCAATGGCCAACGTCATTTTAAAAGATGTTTCAGCACTGAATTCAAATAGGCTATAATATTCTGATAAAATAACACTCTCACTTTGTTTTTTATCGTTTATATTATAGATCTTAATTGTATATCTTTAAAATGATAAAAATGTATAAATAAGCACATATTTGAAAAAATTTGTAATCAAATATAGGCTAGAAACAACAAATAGGGTTGCAGTTTGAATATGGGGAAATACATGACCGGGATTGAATTATTGGAATAAGATAATAAAGAGTTGCTGAGGTAATTATTAAATTTAAAAGTAGATATATTAGGCAGGTATTTTATGTTATCAAGATATCGAAAAGAAAGCTGTATTATACTGTAATTGATCATTTAAAATTTCACTGTTGTTATTTTTATACCAACTCATTTCTAGGTTGTCCAATTTAAAACATCTGATTATGCAAAATTTTAAGTCCATCTAAATTTGAAAAGGTATGTCCTGTTTCTAAAATAATAAACAAGCTGAATCTGTTTTATTGTATCCAAAAGATCAAAAATGTATAATTTATTACCATTAGATGTTAGAAATACGAACAATTTTAAAAAAATATCATATGTAAGTAAAAATTATAAAAATCAGAATTTCTCTTTTTTCATAAAATTGGAAAATTAGAAATGTACATTGATTAGTATCAAGTATGATAAAATTTCTTTTTCTATCGTTATTATTGTTATTCTTGCACAAAAGAAGTGATCACTTAGGTGCAATTTTTTAGCTAGTATCATGTTAAGGAGTATTCAAAATATTTAATGTAAGTTTCATGAATGTAACATTATTATTATATTGGTTGTAGAAATAAATAAATAGGTATCTAATTTCTGACATGATCTATCTATGTAACAAAAAAAATTTATCAATTACAATCAAAACCGGTTAATTTATAAACTCCAGGTTATTTGTTTTGTCATGTTTATCCACAAGATAAGAAACAATAGTGTTTCCTGATTTTAGTAGAGAAAATTATGCCCATCTAAGAGAAGCTCTATGGAGTAACAGCGATTTTCAAATGTTTTGAATATGTTAATTGAATACTACAGTTTTGCCAATGTGTTTATACTCTGCACAATCCTTTTCCACTGTAATCAACTAAACATACTAAATATTCATTAACTGCTCCCATATTAAAATAAAAGATTTTGTAACTATATTAATTAGTTTGATGGTGTAATTTACACACAATAATGTGAAGGTACAAATTGATATAATAAAACACTTATGTAATTTTGTACAATAGAATATAGTTATATTTCAGTCATTTTATATGAGATATTATAAAAACACTAGCATGACTTTAGTTTTGAGAACTACCTTGTGTTAACCTTTTACATTGGTAAGATCAAGTAATAACATAGAAATTTGGGTTACTGTATAGAATGTCTTAAATCTTAAATTGTTCAAATTGATCCTTAACACAATTTAATTTTTTTAATTACATTTTTTACATTACCGACAGTATTTGCGAACATTGTTACACAAATAAACAATTACACTTGCCCTGTCCTGAAAACTTGAATTATTGCTATTATGGATTTCAAAATGACTGCAATATTTTGTTTAAAGGGCTGCCGATTGTTCTTTCTCCAATCAAATTTTAGGGACTGGATACACTTTGGAAAAAGTATGGTATATGGGACAGTGTAAATTTGCCTTTTTAATTTTTTTTGTGATGTAGGGCCTTTGCTATACATAGTTAAAATAGTTTTTGACAGCAAAAAGGCATATTTGAGAAAAATTATTTACCAGAAAATTTAATAAAACCCTATCAATTGCAAATGTTTATATAGCATCAGCATTCACCCATATTTAACAAAATAACCTGCGATGACGTTGCCGCATGGGAAACAGGAAATTTAGTCGTAACGGAATTACCAAATATATATAATATAGCATCAGTATTTATAATAATTATTTTTCATCTAATGGTGATCTCTGAAAATGCTTTTCCACGCTTCCATATCGAATGTACTCTGTAATTCATTGATCATTTTAACTATAACTATTCAAATTTTGTGTTTTCAGATTGTCCCATATATCAAACTTTACCCCACACTTTTTCAACTGTAAATAAATTTAAAATTTTGCATAATCAGATTAGAGATTCTAGTAGTAGTAATAGTAAATAAATTTTATACCATTAATTAGACTTGTACTATAGCATTCTTTTTGATGTCTTGAAAATAAAAATCTCTATAATCCACTTACTTGTACCTGCCTAATACAGCTCCTCATTAAAAGTTCCTTACTACCTTGTGAACTTTACCTTAGAAGTCAAAATATCTTAAGATCTCTTATGTTTATTCATCCATTTGTATCATTTTGAACATGACATGTTAGTTTTCAAAACTATAGCCTCGTTAGTTTTGCTATAATATAAGAGATAAAACCAAAGTAATGAATATTTTATCACATCAATATGATAAATTATCACAAAGTAACAGCTTCCACTATTGATTTTTTAATAACAATCAACGTTCTTCACTTTATTAGAAACATTACCAACCTGATATAGAAGGGAATTTATTAAAGTTTAAGTCAGTCCATTTTGGGTTAGGGCCATGCACTTTGTCACTGGTATAGAAAGGGGCACTCATAGTTGTCAAATGCAAAGTGAAATAGAAAGTACCAGATTTCAATTTTGAATTTTTGAAGAGATTGAATCCTACCACTTGATTTATGTGACGCAAGCGTAACTGAAAAAAGTCTGTTATTAACTAGAATTTTTTAAATTTATTATATTCCACCTGTTGAGTGATTAAAGGGTTCCATTGCCGCCCTCTTTGCCTTTCCAAAAGTATCTCGTTTGAGGGGAAATTCATGACATCTGAAAAAATCATATTAGCAATCTGTAATTTTTAGGTTAAATAGTAGGACGAAATATGATCCCAGCAGGTACGTAAACCACAAATCTAACTTTTTTACATCTACGTGTTTTATTAATAACTCACTTTATTCAATATTTACATTCTAAGTTGACAAAAGATAACGAAATCTCAAATTTTTCGGAAATACCACTAATAATGAAAAGTCATAATATCCACAAATATCAAACAATTTTAATAAATTTCATCCAATCAGATCAGAGGGAGATGACCTTAAAGAAGTTCTGTGTTCATAAAACTAAAGTTAAACTTCATGACCAAAATCACAATATAATTTATAATCTAAGGTCTTTATCATAGAGGCACTTTGTCTGATAACTCTACTACTAATAGAGTTATCTATGGATAGAGGTAAATAAAATAAATAGACCCGTGTGATGTTAGCCGACAAAATTAACGAAAACCGATGAAATTAATTTTAATCGATTGCACATCATTAGCAGGTGAAACGAGGTCTAATTAGAACATTACGAGGTCAATGGTTAATTAATAACAAAATTATGAAAATATGACCGTGAAGTTAGCCGACACGCATAAGAATATACATTTAATTAGAAAACTGACTAGCTAGATCGATGGAAAATCGTTTGCAGGTTCCAAAAATATCAAATTCGTCGTTATGAGGTCATTAGTTATTTAATAATTAATAGAAAACATAATTCATGATTTCCACTTACTGCCATTGGCATCTCGAGCACTGCTGCGCATGCGTATTCAGTGACAATTTTTGAACTGTCAAACGTCATCCTTCGACGTGCGTTTTATTTTGACGTTTGTTTGTTTTGATTTGAAAAATAGAGGTAAAAAGCTTCATCAACGTCAATGTTAAATATATTTAAAATAAAATATACTATTTTCTTAATAATGACACTTGACCCAGGATGAATTATTTAAAAATTCTCGAAAAATGTGTCACACTAACATATATGCTTATTATTTTCGTGTTTACAAACGTTGCGGTCTCACTACCATCATCAGAAGACATATCATTGCTTGATATAATTATTTTTAAGAAACCCCATTTTAGACAGTGATACGTCTTCTGATGATGGTCGTGATACCGAAAACTACGTAAAGATGAAAATAATAAGCATATGTGGGACCGATCTCCCGAGAATTCATATGTAACTATTTTCTTATTCATCATTCATCGGAATAATAGTACATTTGCTTTTTCGTTCGAAAGTGTGTTCATATACTGTTGACATACTCAGTTCCACGTTCTATCTGGATCTGCGGTCGTAGCCTAGGTGGTCAGGGCCGGATTTATATATTATTGGCCCTCCAAGCACAACATCGTGATAGGGCCTCCCTCTGCAAAAACGATCCATCCGACAACGAAAAAGGTTTCTTAATGAAGAAAAAATGTACTACAATTATTAAAACATACATTTTATTTAAATAAACTATAAACTATATATTTGAAGTAACCATTGCTTTGCGAATTGGGATATTCCTAGTTACATTTAGTTTTACGTTTATTCTTCTAGTCTCACAGCTATGTCGGTTGTATACATGATTCGCGGAAGAATATTATATTATGCGAATATTATACCAACAAAAAAAATATAACAGACACGGAGCCGCTGAGTGTGATGGCCTACAAGCAGCTGTTTGATTTTCTTGTTAGTAAATCCGGCCCTGTAGGTGGTTAACACGGTGGCAATGCAGTTTGCTTCGCGATTTCGAAACAAAACGGGTTAGTTTTTTAATTTTTATACATTTTTTGTAATACTAGGCTGCTATTGATTTACCTTGTCCTTGTACACATGTATTATTAAAGTGTACATTGATTGATTGATGTTACATTTTTCATATATTATTAAAATGCAAATTTGATTGGTTCTATGCTTTATGTTCTCAGCTCTAGTTGTAAGCACGGTCGTACATACAGGTCTGGGAACTCGTATGTTTGACATGGGTCTCTTACGCGTAGCCAAACTCGTAGTCCCTCGCTCAGCCACTTGCTAGCGCTTGGATCGAAGTGGTAAAATGATTTCTTTCCGGAATCGCAAGCAGTGTTACTAAGTATTCTGATTTGAGAGAGGAATATAACTGTTACTCTTGTCAAAATGTATTACTCATTTTAAAAATAACTTCCCCTTTTTCGCACACATAAAAGACCTCGTTAAAACGATTTCTTTCCGGAATCGCAAGCATCCACTTGTTTCGCATTTCCGCATCTTTCGGCACTTTAAAAACAGAAGTTTCTTGCTTTACACTTTTGTACCCCGTTTTGCATTTCGGCACAAAGCATGGTTTCGTAATTTGTTTTCAAAAACGTAGGTATTCCTTGTGTTTACAATTTATTTACTTAAGAATGGCAGTTGTCAGAGAACACTCTTCGATTACTGCGCCACCCTTTTTGGTACTACGCGACAGTTGACGCTTAGCGGACCCACTTCTCACATAGGAAACAGCCTCGAGTTCCCAGACCTGTATGTACGACCGTGGTTGTTAGTCTTAGAATAAATACACGTATTCTATGTAACAACTTTCAGTACGAATCGTACGAATTTCCAGGGCCTATTTAACTTCATGCAATTTACTAACGGGAAACCCACAATTAAGATTTAGAATCATATTTCATGTACAGTGACTATATTAATAGTTTTATGTAGGTAACTAGTAGTTTAGTTATGCCCTTTATACCACAGAGTCTATATTGATTTTTTACAGTTGTTCTGTGGTTATGCAGTGTAAACCATAGAAGATGTTTGAATTTCTTTACAGTAACTCTATTAATATAAAGTCACTAATAATCTCAAGTAGGACTCCCTCTACCTTCGATTTACACGACTTACCGCATAAGATGACGCTAGGGTATCAACAAGGATTGTGTCAGGTTCATTGATCTATGATCTATCCACCGTCCACGTTAGAACATTCATCAAAGCCCTTCCGGCTATGATTTGTTTAAGAACGCGGGTGGATGTAGCGCAAATTGAGTATAGATCCATGTTTATAAATTTCCCCTCCAAAGTCCATTTTCCAGACATTTTGGAAATACAGAAGCTGTATAGAGTTTTTCTCCTCTAAATTCTCTATAAGAGCTAGAACGACCCAAAATGACCCCTTTTTCAAAAATATACACGCTTCTGATTCTCGCCAATTTCAGAAGGGTTTGGAAAACCGTAACAATGAACATGTCCACGTATTTTCATCATGATTAATACATTTTTTCGACAGTTATCGTTTATGAAACTTTGACTACACGAGAGATCGTATGAGCCAGCGGTGGAATGTTGGGAGAGGAGGTAGGCATTCGAATTTTTCTTGAAGATTTGGAGGTTATAGGTATAGGGAAAGACCTCACAAGGTAATTAGTTCCATAACTTCGATAGCAAAATGAGGTCTGGTAGGAAGAAATTCCGCAGGTCTCAATGAATGGGTAACTATAGTTTGAGCTCGTCTAGTCCGTCTATCTGGAATCTCTTGTGGTGGAACAGCAGACGTGATTTCTGATGAACACCAACCATGGAAATATCTATAGAAAAGAGAGATCTCCCACCTTTTTACGATGTTCTAGAGAAGTCAATGAACTCGTATGTGTGACATCATTAATAAAAATAGACTACAATAAAGTAATAATAAGATATAAATTGTGCTTACTAATTTTTAAATCTTTCGTAAATCTTGTTTGAATGAATGGTTAAGATTATATAGTACTACGATTTCCAATTTTCAAATCTGATGTGGCAACACTTCGTCTTAACTAATTCAGTAAAATCCCGTCGGAGGGTGCCGTCGACGACGCGCTATCTCTTTGTCTAGGGTTACCAGACGTTCGCTTTTAAGCGAACATGTTCGCTTTTTTTGTCCCGTGTTCGCTTGTCCGCTTTTTCAGCGAAATGTTCGCTTTTTTCACTCGATTGGACAGATCAACTTTTTTCATCGTATCTTGCATTAGTATATGAATATATTTTTTGCCTGACAGTTGGTAGGCACTAGAAATAAGAATTGCGAACTAGGGAAATTATCAGCTGTTTCTCAATCGATATATTCACGTATCGTAATATATCGATCAATATACTACATTGACTTTGTATGCGCAGATTATTCAGCTTCAGTCAGCTGATCATATTAATATTGTCGGATATTGTAATCAATTGCAATTGCAATTTCTCCTACCATTTTTTAACATTTGAGAAAATGGAATTTTTATTTTATTTTTCAATTATTAATAGGGTGGGGGGGCTTCGTTGTGGAATGTTCGCTTTTTTCACTTTGACCATCTGGTAACCCTATCTTTGTCGGGTGTCGTACCAGCAGATGCAAGTATTACGACGGACTCTGCTCTGCTCAATAACTCAGAAACGGCTCAAGGTACGATTTTAAATTTTTAAACCAGTAAATTCCAAGCATCATATTTAGTTTGTGTCGAAATTTCCATGTGAATTGAATTTACCGTTCGGCCGCTACATGAGGACATAACTTTTGCCATATAACCCGATTCAAGAGAAGACTCCATTCGCTAACGCACTCTGCGTCTTAATAAGGTGGTATGAACACAGATGTGTTATATGTTAGTTCTATTATATCAATTATTGTCAAGTATTGAATTACATTACTGTTATACATTAGCTGAACCTACTCTCGAGTCTTATACTAAGAATAATTTAATATTAGTATGTGGCCTTACAGCTATCATAGAGACGAGAATGGCGATTTGCGAATTGCGAATATTCGCATTCGCAAATAGCAAGTCGCGTCCACGGTCGTATACAGTCGCGTCCTATTTCATATACTCGCGAACTTTCGCAACTATTTTAGGGATATTATTTTCACTAAGGGTATGTTCCGTAAATCAACTTTTCTAATCAGAATTCTGGTTCGCGTTCCATAAATAGCCGATTCCTGAAAAAGTTTGATTTTTGGAATGCGGTTCCTGAAATTGGTTAAACCAGACTAACCAACGAAAGTAGTCGGTTGCTCCGGTTCGGTTCGTGCTTTTCTTTTAGTTCTGTGATTATGAAGGATAGTTTGATGTTTTGTGAGTTTGTTATTCCTTGATTTTCTATGTCCTGATTTACGAATTTATCTGGACTGCTTCCTTTTTTTTCCTTTGGTACAGGTACATATTTTTCAATACGGTAAGCATAGTTAACACTCATCAGTAGAGTTATCTATGAGGCAAAACGAAACAGCAAAACACTATATTTTTAGGTTACAACACAGAACATAAAGCAACGGTTTTACAAATTACGGTCAAGGCGTTCCGTAAATAACCGAAATTTCAGTAACCATTCCGGAACCGGCCGGTTTGACGCGGCTATTTACGGAACATACCCTAAGCTTAAGCTATATGTGACATTTATATTTATAACCTAACATTTTCTATGTAATCTAATACTATGGATGAAGAATTATTTCATTGGCGACGAAGGCGTAATTGCTGTTTATGTATTGTTAAAAAAGAGTAAAACAAAAAGAAGGTTTCTTTCCTTCAGATCTGCAGACATTTGGGAGCTTTCAGTCATATCTTCAGACTGCAAACTCGATTATGTTGTTTGTTGTTTGTGTTGCAATAGACCGAGAATGCTACCACAGTATTAAAAATACATTTAGTAAAGTTATTTCTAGTCAAAATATATAAATTTACAATGTAGATACCTCATCAGGATCAGGATTCATTTCGTACCAATTAACAATATATAATATAAAAATAAAGAAAGAAAAGCTACACAAATAAGCAAATGACCCGAGTAAACAAAGTAGGTATAATGATGAGGTTATCTTCTTCTTCTCTACTACTTTTATCCCTCAGCGCATGTTTGAGCCATAATTCGCGCGAATGTTCGCAAAATATTGAAACTATCTCAAGATTCCCGCCCCCAGATTTCAAATCTTGCGAATTCGCAAGAAATTAAACTATCGTGTGATCTACCCCGCCATTTTTTTAAATTCAAATGGACCAATGAGAACATTATTCGGAAATCCCAATTCGCGTCTCTATGAAGACCAATTGGATTTTGCGAATAACTAATTATATACTGACCTCGTCAAAATGAAGATGTTCTATTCGTGACTTCCAAATAATTCCTATCGCTTTGAAAACACGAATTTGATACGAAGTCAATATTAACAATCATGTCCGTCAACTTCATGGTAATATTTTAATTAATTATTTGATAATTAACTATTGACCTCGTAACGTTACTATTCGACCTCTAATCACCTCCAAACGAACTACTAGTTGTATTCTATATTATAGATATCGTAGGTCTAATGTTCCAACTCGGTGAAAGATAGTTCAAATCTCGATATTCGAAGTGACAGATAAATGTCAAAATAGAAAAGACTTGAGTAAGTCGAATTAAAGCAAACCCAAAACAAGGAAATAGGTGTGGTAATTGGAGATTAGAGAAATTACTAATCATTCATGAAGTATATTGCTTAATGATTGTTATTCTGAATCGTAAAAAATGGATAGCCAAGGGAGAAAAGTTATCGTTTGCGACAATGGGACCGGGGTGAGTTTAATCATACAGAGATTTTCAATTCAAATTACTTAACCTACGTTTTAGTTTGTTAAATGTGGGTATGCCGGGAGTAATTTTCCTGCTCATATTTTCCCATCGATGGTGGGACGTCCTATTATCAGAGCCGTTAATAAAATTGGCGATATTGAAGTTAAGGTATGTATAAATTCATGTAATGAGTCTACCCCTCTGAAGGAAATATTTTACAAAAAACTGGGACCGGGAACTGAATTAATATGTATTTTGTATTGCAGGGATATCATGTAGATGTAAGTGGGCATGTGTGTTTCCGATTTTTGCTTCAGATTGTTTTAATATGATATGAGATTGAGTTTTATCTAACCGCATCAAACTAGACAGAATCAATTAATGTATTTTTAACTGATTTTAGTTTCGTACATACACTTAGATGTATGAAATACTTCTAAAAAAATTTGTTCAATAACAAATTCATTAGTTTTTAAATATTAATACTAAACCTGAAGACTTAACCTTTATGTGCTATATTGAGTTGCTTGGGAATTTGCTATTGAATGATATATTTGGGAGTATCTACATAAATCTAGAATTACTTTATAGCAGCAACTCCCTAATAATAAAAAGTAAAATAACTGCTGCTTTGGTCATGTAACTGTATATAGAACATGTGAATTATGAGGTATGCAATACTCTACAATGTAAAATATTTGACACAAATTACAAGATAATGATAATTGCACAATAAATACTTCATGCAAAATTTGTACTTGGGCAAATCTCACAAACCTTCAGAAGTGTTAAGGGAATAACTAAGGAACTGATTATTACCCTGAGCATCATGATCTAACTTCACACTTCCACTAAATATAATTATTTAAAATCTGATTCTATCCCATATTTTATTATTGTCTATTACATTACCATAGAAGCTGAATTTTAATCGTCATTAAAATACTCATAGTACCGATTCCGAGCATATGTTGCTTAATTTTGATTGACTTAATAAGCATGTCAGCAACTCATATTTGTAATATAGGTCAAGAGTTATGATAATTCTGAACATTTTCATGCCTCAGGGAGGTGCAAGCACTCTTCCTGTAAGTTCAAAGTTGATATGTTTGAAGTAATACAGTCTTACATGATATATTTATGTATTTAGGATTTGATGGTGGGGGATGAAGCTTCAGCTCTACGTTCCCTTTTAGAAGTTAAGTATCCTATGGAGAATGGTATTGTACGGAACTGGGAAGATATGTGCCATGTCTGGGATTACACATTTGGCCCTAAAAAAATGAACCTAAATCCAAAGGAAACTAAAGTAAGAGTTCTTTTATAAACCACTTTTCAATCCTAATTTTAATTCTTGATGAATAGATTCTATTAACTGAGCCACCTATGAATCCTACAAAAAACAGGGAAAAAATGATTGAAGTTATGTTTGAAAAATATCAGTTTGCTGGTGCTTATGTTGCCATCCAGGCAGTACTGACATTATACGCTCAGGTAAGAGAACCACTAGATGCATAGCGTCAGAATATTTTCTGTGTAAATTCTATTCTGATGAACATATAGATCATCCCATTTCAGGCGAAAACTCAAATCTGTTATAAATTTAGTTAATGTAGAATAACTCGATGTTGATGTATGAACCAATTTTAGCTCCTCGTTTTATATAACCATTTAAACATTCTTTTCACATTCTTGATAAATGTCAAATTTGCACTTTCACTACTTTGCCTGAGATGAGACGATATGTTCAGAAGTACAAGTACCAATGCAAATACAGTATATAAAATAGGATCCAGAAGCTGATTATCTTCTAATATTTTGAGATTGTTTGAAGTAGCATAATATTTAAAAAAAAACACCTCATTTTATTGTATTAAAATTTGAAATTTCCTGCCTGCCCTTATTTAGGTCCCTCAAGGACATCACTGTGGACTGATACTCTTCAATATATATATTAATGATATAATTAAAGTCATACATTTTCCTCCAGCCTTACTATATGCAAATGATCTGAGGAAATATAGAATCAATGCATCCTTTCTACAAAATTAACAAAATTGTGGAATGGTGCAAAATAAATGATATTATTATGAATATTGACACATGATTTGTGATAAGTTAATCTTTGCTTTGAATTCCATGTGGGGAATTTACCATTATCAATTAAATCTGAAACTAAAGTACTCGGTGAAATATTTGTTTCAAAATTGTCTTCCATAAAGCACTTTGACTGCATTAATACCATTCGGAAAATTAACAATTACCAATTAAATCTGAAACTAACAATCTTGGTGTCATATTTGTTTCTAAATTGTCTTCCATAAAGCATTTTGACTGCATTCTTAATAATGCTAATAGAGTGTTGGGTTTTATCATCAGATCATGAAAAGTAATGCTGCCTATTTTAAAGCTAATCCCAAATGTTTCAAAACTCCATTTTTTTGTACAATTAAGAGTTTTAGCCCCCCCTAATAAATAGATAAATAGATATTTAATATTTACTTTGGTATAAAAAAAGTCTGATGGACTAATAAGATAGTAAAATCTAAATGGCGAATGACACATGATATGGATAAATTAATGTATATGAAATTATACAAAATTGAGAGTGTATAGGAATTTAGAAACTAGTATTTGAAAATTCATCAACTGAGTAAAAGCCATAAGCAGTAAATAATATTTTTAGAACTTTCTCAAAATTATTGAGTGGCAAATCTTTTACATGTTGAGGTATAATTTATTATAGAAATGAATATTGACAGTATTTCCCATCGATTTAGAGATGCTAAATCTGGATGGCCTGATTTAATTGGCAGATCTTGTAGGGTAAGAGTGATAGGTCAAGTTGATCTTGAATAATAATTGATATTCCATCAAAACTTAAAAGTAAATGTTATAAACTATAAAATTGGTGAAAATCAAAAAACAAAATGAAAAAAATGATTAGGAAATGGTTGTGCTCTACTCCAAATTAAAACAACGATCTAATGATTAAAACTAGTTTCTGGTTAAGCTTTATCCAGTTCATGTGTTAGTCAAACTTATTTCAATTATTTATTTCAAATATGTTCGAAAATATGGAATTCACTTATTTTTATTTTCGAATTTTTATTTAAAATGACCCTACCCTGTTAGCACAATTTTGTAAATTCTTTTAAATTTAATATATTACCGGACTGAAAACAAATATTTAATCATATCTTCTATATGATTTTAATTTTTTTAATTATTATTATTCTCATTTATACCGATTTTCATTTGACTTTATTCTTAGGGTGAGTCAATTCTTAATGTATGTAGTATAATATCTACTGCAATTTCATGAATATTAACAGTTGAATGAATTATCTTTTTTATTTTATATATTTTTCTTTTTAATTTTTCTTCAGACCTGCGCACAGATACCTAGTGTCTCTTGCAGGGTGGTCATGTAATATACAGTTCTCGCCAAATTATAAATTGTCTATCTTCTAATATGCATAATCTAGATAAAGATACATTGTAACATATTTTTAAGAAAACCGCATACATCAGTGGCATTGTAATAATGTAGAAAGAGACAAAACATCCCCGTCCTATCCATAGAGATCTTATATTAGATAGAGGAGTAAAGCCTGTGTTTAAGGTAATAAGCGTTGCGTGACATGTTCAAATTTCTTAGCGGTACCTCCCCTCACACTCCTCCAACCGCTTACATTGATGACGGCGTTCTCTTATACAAAAGCGAGAAGAGTGGGGACCGCTAATAGAGAAAATTTCATTCGAACCCTGCTTGGCATTACGGCCCGCTTTACTCCTCTATTTAATATATGATCTCTATGGTCCTATCGTAGTTGAATCACGTTATTTCTATCAAGTTGTCAAGTCTTGTCAAATCCAAGTCTTGTCATCGGGATCTTTTTGAGATTATATTCAAGTTTAATATCGTATTTTCTAAATTGTTAACAATTTATCTGTTGCTTCGTTTTCTATCAAAAATCTGTTCTTTTAAGAACTTCAAAAAAGGCAGTTCTCTTATTGAATATTTCGAATGAGAAAAACACAACGGAGGCCCTTTAACATCAATTTAGTCAGTTCGAGAGGTATGTCATTACACACAGGCATTGAATATCTCTATTATAAGGACTTATCAGAATTAAGCAAGAAAAGGCCAATATTGGTATCTCCAGGCAAGCAGCATACTTCTAGAAGGAACAAGACGGAAAACATACCTGAGACAACCAAAATGGAAATGAGAAATACTCTTCATGAGATGTATTCTCATAATAATACACAGTAATAATTTGAAAAAATATGTAAGATATTGTAATAGAAACACAAATTTTCATTTGAATGAACTACAAAGTTTAATTGATTATAATTGTTTCATTAGTTGACAATTCGCTTTGAAAATTGTCCCTGTGTGATAAAGAATTAAACTTTGCAGCTCATGAAAATTTAAATTTGTATTTTGTTTCAATGTGCCACATATTTTTTTAAATGAATTTACATCAAGTAAACGTCGAATCCATAGATTAATAATTTTTCAGGTAAATATGTGACCACAGCTTCTCTCGATAAGAAAATAAAACGTAAAGCCATTGAAATAAGTGACACCAGTCTTAGACATGTTCTGCATTTAATTGGTTTTAAGTATCAAAAAGATAACCCTAGTAGAGCTGTAATGGAAAGAAATAACATTGTATGTATGAGACAGCAATTTTCAAGAGAATACATGTAAAATGTATCTTCTCCTTTGCGAAGAGCTGTAGTCTTCTTGGACGAAACTTGGAATTTTTCTAAAGGAACTTCCATTAAGTCTTGACAAGATAGTAGCGTTAAAGTGTACGAAAGACTCAATTTCAAGAAAGAAGACACATTGTCCTATATGCTGGAGGTAATAACGGTTTTATAAATGATGCCTCGTATGGTCAAATATTCATGAAGTGGATTAGAGAAAAGCTCATACTAAATTTAGAAGAGCCTTCTTTAATTGTGATGGACAATGATACCATTCGACGTTGCTTCAAAAAAAGTGCTTGGAATAAAAATCAAATTATGGAATGACTTGAAGCACATAACATACTGTTATGATTTCATTTCCTAAACAATAAAATGATAAAATTAGAACTTACCGAACATTGAAAATCAGAAAAGATTAATAAAAAGATATTATATGGAATTAAATACAATGTTAAAAGTTGAATAATAGTTAGTATAATATAATGAACAATGTGAAACATAATAAACAACAATGTAATTAGAATAAAAGTGTAAAACAAGAACTTCAGTGAAAGTGAATAAACGTACAGTGTTACGAAGACAGAAATCATAATTGAAATGATTACAAAAACTATCATGAGATAGCACAAACTATTGAAAAATGTTATAGATATAAGTTAGGATTAGTAAATTTGAATTATATAATGTTAAAGAAATGTTATTGATATGTTATAATATGTATTAGTTTTTAATAATGGCAACTGTCAAATTTATAATAATTATAGGAATAATCATATTAATAATAACCTAATCATAGGTTATCTTATACCAAAGTGTGTGGAAAAATGTAGGCAATATGAATTTAAAAAGAAGGAATCATCATCATTTAAAATAAGTTGAAAATCTCCAATAATTAAAAATTTAAAGAATACTAAATTCTGATTGGTCGATGCAATTTTATAGACGTCAGATTAGTAACAATGTAATAGTTCTGTCAGTTTTCAACAATCAACAAAGCATTCTTGATAGGTAAACTAAGCACCTCATTGGTTAATTTTGAAAATACTTAGCGTCGGCTTTGAAGGCCTATAAAAGGCATCTGAAGACAAGCCAAATCAGTTAGCCATCTGAAGAGTCAAGATACTCAAGCTACTCAAAAGATTTCCATAACCTTAGATTATTGGATAAACATCGGTGAACCCAAGTGTTCCAGTAGCTTCGTAAGGTTGAAAGTAACCGAAGCAAATAAGTAATTTATACAAGTCAAGTAGTGTTCCCAGTCTTCGAACAAAGTTTTTAAAAGTTATTATAACCATAATTCACAAGTAGCATCGTATAATAGTTAGTCGCCGACAACGTTCCAATACATCATTTAAGGTTTTATATCTTTTGAAAAAGAATAAGACAAGTTAACAATTATCAACAGTTCCTGATTTCTAAAGAAGTAACCACATTGTTTACCTGTGATTTGTTTATAGCAGTGAAATTGTGTACCTACGGGTAAAGTGAATTATCAAATTAATAAGAAAATCAAGCCAAGTGAACATTGCCTACATTTTAAACATATTCTTGGATATAAACTAAACGTAAGTTTATTTATTATTTCTCCATTGTATTATTATCTGTCTGTAAATCTGAAAGAAAGATTGTAGATTATAACTTTGTAAACAAAGATAAATCGAAATAATCATTTTGAGGTTAGATCATAGATCTATTTGAACACAACATTGTAGAAGTTAATACCCGAGATAAATTAGAGTCCTAGAAATTTAAATATTAAAAGTTAGCATTCAATGAACTTTGTGTTTAATTCCATAGATATAAAATAAAAAGGTAAAAGTTCATTATTCAAATCATTAGATTATTCAAATCAAAACAAACATAAGATTTAAAAATACAAATAAAAGCTAGCCGGTAGATTTCAAAACATTGAAATATTCAAATCAATATTCAAATTAATTCAAATCATAATTAAAGAATAAAACTCAGTAAAGAGTTTTTATATCAATTGTCACCACAACGTGGGGCAAAATAAACTCATATAAGAGTTTTTAATATCAATACATTATAGGAAACGAACATGTTCAAACTTGAACTAATACAAAACAAAATTTGCAAGAAAAGAAATATCTCTTAGATGAAATACTCTGAAGTCATGGACATGAAGTTCTTCGATTGCCACCTTATCATTGTGAGTTCAATACTATTGAATTCATGTGGGCCAAAACTAAAACTTTTCATAATATACAAGATGTTTGGTATGATGCACTATCTTCTTGCACACCAAATATGTGTGAAAATTGTGTAAGGCACACTGAAAGTTTGATTAAAAAATGGTATGAACGAGAAGTACATATTGAAGATTTTCCAGACATAACAATCAATCTTGAACGTGACAGCTCGAGCTCCCATGAAAGCGTATCTGATATCTAGATCTAAAATGGAGTTACTTATTTATAATTAAATAATATTCCTTTTGTACATGATAAGTTAATGAATTATTCTTATGTTCATTCTGGTGGTATTGTTAATTCTATTGTTATGAAAAGTGTGTGAAATTTAATTGAAATAATTCGATACATACTTGGCAAAGTATCGAAGTGAGACATTCTTAGAATATTATTCTATGTACTTTCACACGTTGCTTTATTTTCCTACATAGAAATCCTAATAGCATATGTATAAATGGGGAAGTGCATAATTTAAGATCATTAAAAAATTGATTAAGTAAGACTATCACCTATTGATTCATTTTTTGTTAAATGAAATAAATAAAAATGAAACATTAGAATAAATTTCCCTAATAGGAAGAAGCAGTATTATTGGGGGAGAATTCTATTTCAATCTTTGACAATAGTTTCACTATTCCAGTTTTTGATACTACATGTTTTCATGGGAGAAAGTCAACAACACTAAAGACTCCTTTTTTGAGAATGTTAAATCATAATGTACACTACATTTATGTGAGCTGCAGCTGCATTTTATGATCACAATATTGAATAGCCCCTTTAGCATGAGAAAATCGAAAATTATTTTTTTTTTTTAAGTTGAGTTGTGATTAATTGAAGAACCGCTAATATTACTAACAATTCTTCAATCAATCACAATTCAATTGGTTTGGCATTGATCAGGTCATTTGCCACGTAGTTTGAAATTAATATATATGTACCTCTTCTACGGGCCATCGAAAAAATTCCGCAGTCGCAGGATTCGAACCCGCGACCAGCAGCCACAGTGATTATAAGATTGATTGCTTATACCACTGAGCCACCAGGCCCTAGCTGCAGCTGCATTTTATGATCACAATATTGAATAGCCCCTTTAGCATGAGAAAATCGAAAATTAGTTCAAAAGCATTTCTACATAGATTGTAATTAGCTATTTTGCTGATCAAACAGGTTTTTTGACAGAATTTCCATCACTGAAATAGTGGAAGCAGACTTATAGGTAGTAAGGTACTGTCATGAAGTAGAAACAGTATGCTTACTTTATAGTAATGTGGTACTTCACCATGTTGTGGTGCGATCGTATTCCAATGCCATTGTTGTCTGATACCTTCATTTACAGGGAACCTAACATAATTTCTAAACGATAATTTCTGCTGCACGTCCGCTAAAAGCGTAATCCGTTATAATACACTAATATTCACTCTAAACTGGTCGTACAATAAATAGTGAAAACTGATGAATTTAGTATCAGATACGCCATCTGATGACGTACGGGCCAAGTTATTTGGCGAGAACTGTATGTAACTTTATTACTTTGTATTAATATATTTAACACCTGAATAAACATTATTATTATAATGTATACTACAGGAGGGTTACATAAAATTCTGTATTTATGCAAAGTCTGACTATTACTAAAACTTCTTCTGTTTCGCAATATAGGGACTTTTGTCTGGTGTTGTTGTTGATTCAGGAGATGGTGTCACACATATTTGTCCTGTATATGAAGAATACGCTTTACCTCACCTCACTCGAAGACTGGATATTGCTGGACGTGATATAACTCGTTATTTAATTAAATTGTTGTTATTGAGGGGCTATGCATTTAATCACTCTGCAGACTTTGAAACTGTAAGTATCATAACTAATATTTGATTATAGTGGGATGTAATTCTCTTTCATTATGTGTTCCGTATAACGATTAACGAAACGTCGAAATATAAAACATAACAGTTCGATTTTCGATTATCAGCGTTTTCCATACATTGAAAACGCAGATATTCCTATAAATCAAAGAGTGTGCAGTATTAAGAAATCTGTGAACAAGTGCTTACATAATGACGCGATCGTGGATTTGCTCCACTAACACAAAAAACATCCAGAGTAATAGGAATATCAAGTAATTTTAAGGCAAGAAGTATATAATGACTTATTGTTTCAAGGCATGGCTATTTTATACGGCATATTCACGTAATTTACAAATAAAAGAAGTTTCAAATAATGCCTCGGATGATATTTCAGAAAAACCTGCGCCTATATGAAATCTGAAATTAAGCTCTACGTCGCAGTGTTCCAAATGCCGAAAAAGTAGCAAAAAGTCCCTAAAATCAATCTTCGACTGAAATTAAGCTCTACGTCTCAGTGTTCCAAATGCCGAAAAAGTCGCAAAAAGTCCCTAAAATCAATCTTCGATTTGGGGACTTTTTGGGCTCTCTAGCCTTTTCGAAACAATCGGTCAAACGTGCACATGGGCCTCTCGACACCCATTGTTATCCGAGCCCCGCGCTGGCTACGGTCTACGCGTTAACTGATGTAACATTTAGAATACGGATTTTCATAAGTTTCAGTTACAAACATCGAAAGTTAAAATGTGCATAAGTGAAAAGCCTCACCAGATCCCACTGTCAAACAAGTTTTCCCGTAATATTTAACTGTTTTTTAATAACGTAGAAGTAAGAGCAGCTACACTTTTTTGATTAGTTCATATACAAATTTTCATGAAAATATAGCAATTTTAAACTTTTTGTCCGCCATATTAGATCCGCTATTTTGTTTTTGGAATTATTTTTTTAAAGATTTTAAATTAGTGACCTCAAAAAATCCAATATACAAACTTTGTATATTATCAACTTTAAATAAAACAACTATTACAAGTTTTCACAAGTTTATTAAGAATGTGACCATAGTTTCGCTACCACTGTAGCTTCTTCAAACGCATTACAAAGTACTAACAGATAACATAATAGCTAAACTAATATTTACTTTGATGCTAATCACAGGGTAAATAGTTATTGGAAAGGGCCCCGCACATTCCTTACGGGAATTGGGTCTCGGTGGATATTTTTGAATTTTTGATATGATGTAGTCCATGTAATTCTGAACAAATGTTATCATTGCGCCAACCCCCAAAAATGAACAGATTCTCTGCTAGGGGGGTTATATTTACATTTTACTCTTAATAGACTATTTATTTCTGAAGACGGGAACAATATTTTAACATGCTTCATTTCAGTTTATGTTGCATAATATGGTTCTTCTCTCATAAAAAATTGTGAAGCCCCCCCTACCCCTAAACCCCCTTAAATAAAAAAATATACCTTTTTCTCAATCACTTCAAAAATCATAATAAGCTTAAATACGGAATCCGCACTTGTATTTCAAAAATCAACTCCCCCCCCCCCCAATGGAGGATGCACAAAAAATGTTGGTGGATTTTTCTGAATTTTTGATATGATGTAGTCCATGTAATTCTGAACAAATTTTATTCATGCGCAAACCTCGAAAAATTAACAGTTTTTTCGCTAGGGGGGGTTATATTTACATTTTACTCATAACAGACTTATCATTTCTGAAGGCGAGTACAAAATCCGTACATGCTTTACTCCGGCTTATGTTGCATAATATTGTTCTTCTACAATAATGCAGAAAAGCACAACAATAATTACTACTAATAAACAAGATGGCAAGACGCAGTGCATAAGTATGACAGTTCTTAGGGCAAGATAAAAGATTGCTCATAGCCGCCTCTAAATTAATTGCAATTGATAAACGTGGGTTCATTAGAATGAAGAAGGGAATGTAATTCAAGCAAGCGTAGAAATTGAAGAACTCATGCGTCCATTTCAATCGAGATCATTTGAAGTCATCTTCCCGCCTTACAAAATGCAAATAAACGTCAAATACCTATATAAATAGTTATCCGGCAAAATGTGGATAACAGACGCAATTATGATACAGAAGTGCGGTTTCCATATCTGAGCTTATTTAAACATTTTACAATGGTTTTCGAAGTGACCCAGGAATTAGTATTTTTTATTTTCAAAAAGGGGGATTGGGGGGATAGGGGAGGCTTCAACATTTCTTCATGGAAGAAGAACAATATTATGCAACATAAGCTGGAGTAAAGCATTTAAGGATTTTGTACTCGCCTTTAGAAATGAATAAGTATGTTATGAGTAAAATGTAAATATAACCCCCCCTTGCGGAAAAACTGTTCATTTCTCGGGGTTTGCGCATGAATAAAATTTGTTCAGAATTACATGACTATATCATATCAAAAATTCAGGAAAATTCACCGAATTTTTTTGTGCGTCCCCCATTTGGGGGAGTCGATTTTTGAAATACAAGTGCGGATTCCGTATTTCAGCTTATTAAAACATTCTCCAATAATTTTTGAAGTGATCCAGTAAAAGGTATTTTTTAGGTTTAGGGGTTAGGAGGGGGGGGGGGGGATTCAAAAAAAATTTGTGGGAGAAGAACCATATTATGCAACATAAACTAGAATGAAGCATGTTAATATATTGTTCCCGTCTTCAGGAATAAATAGTCTATTAAGAGTAAAATGTAAATATAATCTAATCTGTTCATTTTTGGGGATTGGCGCAATGATAACATCTGTTCAGAATCACATGGACTACATCATATCAAAAATTCAGAAATATCCACCGAGACCCAATTCCCGTAAGGAATTTGCGGGGTCCTTACCTAATTGGGCTTACCCCATTGAGGAATTAATTACTGGTTGTAAACGGAAGATCTAATTATACAAGTTCAACAAGGTTGAATTATTAAGTGTTTGTTGGTCATTTAATAGGATTTCCGAATTCTTATATTTATTGATTTCAAGTGATTCAAGTAGATTTAATTTATAACTAATGTTGTGAGTATGTAAAATCTCGAAATTATCTTTAAAGTTGTGGTTTTTCATAATTAAGTGTTCAGCAAAAGTTGAGTCTGATATATTGTTAAAATGAAACTACTCCTATGTGTGGCCCCATCAGCAAAATTTCTAATTTTCTTAACAAATTAGACATTTACTCAGCGTATAAAACGCAGAATAATTTATCCAAATTTATTAAAAATAATAAAGATGCATCATTTAAGGATGACAAATGTGGTGTGTACAAGCTAACATGTGGGTCTTGCCCTATGATATACATTGACCAGACAGGAAGGACCTTCAAGAAAAGAATCAAAGAACATAGGAGTAGTTTCATTAACAATAAATCAGACTCAACTTTTGCTGAACAGTTTATTATGGAAAACCACAACTTGAAAGATAATTTCGAGTTTTTACATACTCTCAACAAAAGCTATAAATTAAATCTACTTGAATCACTTGAAATCAATAAATATAAGAATTCGGAAATCCTATTAAATGACCAACAAACACTTAATAAATTCAATTGTGGAAGCCGTTACTTTGTGATAGTTTATCATTTTAACGAAATAATAAATAAAACTACTTTGTTATACTATCACTGATATTTAATATAGTCGTTACTATAGTTTCAACACTAAACATGTCATCTTCAGATCAAAACGAAGGCATATACCTTCGTTTTCGTCTGAAGATGACACGTTTAGTGTTGAAACTATAGTAACGACTATATTAACTATCAGTGATAGTATAACAAAGTAGTTTTATTTATTATTTCGTTAAAACACTTAATAATTCACCCTTGTTGAACGTGTATAATCAGATCTTCCGCTTACAACCAGCGTAATCCCACAATGGGGTAAACCCAATTAGGTAAAATTTTCGATAACTATCTACCCTGTGATCAGCATTAAAGTATATATTAGTTGACCTATTATGTTATCTGTTAGTACTTAGTAGCTATGGTGGTAGCGAAACTATAGTCACATTCTTAATAAACTTGTGAAAATCGAACTTGTAATAGTTGTTTCATTTAAAGTTGATAATGGATTTTCATTATAATGACCGATTCTATTCAATTTGTATATTATGTTCATCTTTTCGGCATTTGGAACCACTGTGCGTGTGCCCGCGCTGTCGGAACACCCCAAACTGGTGTAGTATGTAGTTCAATATTCTCTATGTGAATTCATATCTGAAAAAATTCAATAATGGTCTCGATGATTGGTTGCACATGTCACCACCAGAAGATCTCCACTTTGATAGTGCCATGAGTCGCAACCTAAGCGCTGCCTTTTTAAACCGCAACCCTTCTGCTTATCAGTAATGTGCAGCTTTTGACTTACTTTCAAAAGGAAACTCAAGCTTACAACAGGAAAATTAGGTAATTAAATATTTTTGGGTATCTCAGTAGAAGTGGCTGATCTCAACGCGGCGTTGAAATAAAGAAAAACTTGGAGACCTTGAGGCTAACGTTATGCTTAAATAAGAATTTCCATCGCAGAATGTTAACATATTCTGGATTAAAAGAAAGATGCAATATTGAAACCTTTCAAGAGAAACTGAAAAATGTATTGATACCATTCGCTATACTTCAATTATAATTCAAATCATTTGTAATTAAAATTACAAAAATTGAATAATGAATCAAATTAAATTAATTTATAAATTTAAGCCATAGTTTACACCTAGGTTAACACCTCTATGTGTAGAATAAGGTAAAACAATATGTATTTATCATCTAGAATTTATCAAGATCTAATTAAGTATCCGTTTCAAATTTTTCAAATGTCGATGATAAAGAAAAAAATACAATTCCAGGTTTTGTCACATAATGTGTTGAGTGTAGTCGTCAGTACATAGTTATATATTCCGGTGTGTTTCGGCCAAACTGAAACATGTGATAATGTGATCATTTTAAGCAAAAAAGCAAGGGTCCGATCTCCATCAGTAGCGGAGTTACAGGGGGTTGAAATTATCCTCAAAATTTCATACACATACTAACCTGACCAGTATTTCGATCAAAGCAAATTTTATACAAAAATGATACAGGATGATATTTTTTTTTTCAAATGGATGGCTGTCCTGCACATTTTTATAGGTCAGTTACAGACTGGCTACATGAAAACTATCTAGAAAGATGGATTGGGAGGGGTAATCCGACAGAATAATCACCTCGCTCTCCTGACATAAATCCGTTCTTTGTATTACGCCTCAATACTTAGATAACGCAAGGCAGTCGGTCTTAAGACGGTCCCGTCTTTGTATTGCTTGCTTTTTTTCTGAGAAATGCTTAATGTTCTGATGTTCCTGATGTAATATAGTACATCGAATATTTTGGGTTCTACGGTCGTAATAAATGTTTGTGAGGCATCTCTTTGACAGAACGGAGTCAATAATATTTGGTTGTTCTTGAATTAGTTTCATGACAATGCATGTCTTAAATACTGATGTTTGTAAATGAAAATTCAACATGCATGATAATATAATGATGTTATATTTAAAAACTGTTCATTTATATTATGGTAATGTGGGATATAGTCTACATTGTCTTGATATTATCTTAACAATAACCGATAAGGGCTGTGGAGCATTTATTTATAGGCCTCCCCATACAATGATATCATATCTTGAATATTTTCAATCCTTGATTCATACATTTTGTGTAAAAAGCTTCGTAGTTTAGCTGTCAGTGTATGTATTTGATCTTTCCACTTAAGATTTTTACCTATTGTTAAACCCAGGTATTTTATTTTGTTAGTAATATTAAGCTATTGCATATAGCTTTTATCGCGGGCTTTGAGCGCGGCGACCGAATCAATAAATTCCGTAACGAAAAATAATGTAAGACCTAAACACCTAACATGTGTCAAATTAATTAATTAATTTGAAGTTTCTAAAAGTGAGAAATTTCGCTATTTTATACGAATGTTATAACACTCTAGCGCTTCAGACTCCGGGATTTTCACGTGGCCTATCGAAATTAGAAGGTTCGAATTATCTAAAAACATAATTGCATGAACTCCAGACGTCCTATGTAATTAGCTACGAACGAAATCATTTTGACATATGCCTCTAGGAGCTCGCTACGCGTCAGTTAGAGTTTATACGTTAGACGCGCGTTGCAGAGACCTGAGAGTACCTGTTTCTATTAAGCTATTGCATATAGCTTTTATCGCGGGCTTTGAGTGCGGCGACCGAATCAAGAAATTCCGTAACGAAAAATAACAGGAACTCGTTTATATCACGACAAAAAACGATAATTCTACATTCAAGTTTTATAATAATCGAAGGCAAGCTGCATCGACTGCATCTTTGTTGCAAGAATTCAAAAGACTGCCTTTAAATAGTGTTCAGACGACAGCTCAAAGTGTCTTAGATTTCCTTAGTAATAGAAATGGCATTTCAATAATGACTTTCAATTGCCAAAGTCTAAATAGTCACAAATACGATTTACAAGATTCAGTTACGAGACAAACAAATGTGTTACTTCTTACCGAATCTTGCATGGCGCATGATAATCCGATTGAAATACCTAATTTCAATTGTATTGTTCAATTCAAACGAGATACTGTTCCAAAAGGTGGGGTAGCTATTTACCAAAATAATAATGATGTAACTAATATTATGACTCCGAATATTGAAATAAATATTGCACACGTTAGCGATGTTAATGTTAGGCGCTCATTTTTTGGAGATATTTGTGCGTGCTTATGCAAACTTAGAAATGGCCTACACATAGTCATGGTAGCAATTTACATTTGTCCGAATCCAAAATTGGACGAGGTAGAGCATTTTATTCATCGCACTTTACTGGAGTACACTGAAGAAGGGTCGAAAATACTTGGTACAAATGGTAATAAATTTCCACTTATCTTGGCTGGCGATTTCAACATCAACTTCGCTGATAAAAAATCAGAGCGGTTGACAACTTTTCTTTCGGAAAAATTGAATTTGAAAATGAATAATGATCCACAAGAATCCACAACAAAATATGGGGCCACCATTGACGCGGTATTTTCCAGATATTTAGAGGATATCAAGTCTCAAACTTATGTCTCTTATTTCAGTTACCATAAACCTATAGTTTCAATGATAACAAATTCCTGAAGAACGTACATGTATTGTAAGATAATTAAAATATTTTAAACGATATTAACTTCTCATTTATTCAATAAAAGAAAAAAATTGTTTTCTTATCGGTCACCACGCTCAAAAAGTGTAACTTGAATTAATATCAAAGAAAAAACTTGAATTAATATCAAAGAAAAAAAAATACTGCATAAATTAAAAATAAATAAATAATTATAATTGCATAAGTTGAGAAAAAATGCTATGCAATAGCTTCACCGCGGCAGTCCCCGAGTGCCACACTTTTTTTTTATTTCCTGATGTTTATTTTATTAAAGTTCGTCCTGTTTGCTGCTGTTATAGAAAAGGCTATTTGAGATATTTTGCTTATATTAAGTTAGTATCAAGTCTAACAAGGTTTTAATTATACAGGGTGTCCTCGAACTGCGTGGCTAAAATAAAACCGAAGATTCTTTGATTCGAAAAAAATTTGATGAGCCTTTTTACTTTTGCCTCAAGTGTCTTGTTTAGCCGGTAGAGGGCTTAAAAGCTTCAAAAATAATTTTGTTTTTTCGGTATAACTTGAAAACGTGATGGAGGACTTTTACAATATTTGGCAGGTGAGTTACTGTCAATAATAGCCGTTTTTGAGAGCGGAGCATAGAGCCTTAGAGACCATAGAAATGGCTCAAACTTGAGTATGTAACGGGAAAAGTTTCCAGAACTTTTTTGTGGTCGATGTAATTCACTCTATATTTTTTATGTAGATAGCTTATCTAATTTGAAAACTTTTCTTACTCTTGGAAAATTTTGATAAAATCAACGGATAAGCTTGAAAAAAATAATTTTCGAGTCTCTGCAATTTTGGCTTACTAATTTTACTTGATTAAAATACCTTAGTTGCCTTTGCTTTTCTAATGTCATTTTGGCATTTGGAGAATTTATTCTCAAAACTGTCAGTTTTTACTTTGCTTTCCGTAAAAATTTTATAAAATTATGGCTCAAAATTTCACCAACACTGAAATGGTTAATATCTCGGTAAAACACGAATAATTAAAACAATAGAAATGGGGAAACGATGTGATTATTTAGGAAAAACAAATGCTAAATTAAAAGAAACAACAAAACTTTTTTGGAAATCGCTAAGGCATCAATTGTTCGAAATGTTGCCCATTTTCCTGAATACACAAATTAATTCGTTTCAAGAAATTGGATTGAACTCTGGCTAGTACTTCAGGATCATTCTTCAATAAATCCGCTTCATGATTAATTCGTTGCAACAATTCCTCTCGTGTGTTTACTGGAGCTGCATAAACTTTCGACTTCAAAGCGCCCCATAGAAAGAAGTCGCAGGGCGTCAAATCAGGGGAGCGGGTCGGCCAGTTCACTGGTGCATCGTGTCCTCTACCTATCCAGCGATCTGGATATTCCGCATTCAAATGTCGCCTCACAGCTAATGTGAAATGAGGAGGTGCACCATCATGGATAAACCAGGCCACGACGAATGTGTAAGGGCAAGTCTTCCAACAGTTCAAGTAGCCTTTGTTCCAAAAAGTTCAAGTAGTTCTCCCCGTTCAATCGATCGGGTATAACGGTAGGGCCAATAATAAAGTTATCCACAATTCCAACTCAAACATTGATTTTAGTTTGATTCTGAAAATATGTAACTTCCGTTTCATGAGGATTTTCATCAGCATAGAAATGTTCATTATGGAGGTTAAAAAGACCACATCTCGTGAAAGTATCTTCGTCCGTGAACAGAATTCTTCTACAAAAATTGGGGTTTGCGTTTTGTCTTTGGACAATAAGCAGACAGAAATCTAGCCGATGACCTGGATCCATGGGCAATAAGTCTTGAACTGTTTTAATATGATAGGGATACAACAGTTCTTCTTTCAGTACATTATGAACTAATGATTTTGAGGCTCCAATACGAAATCCCAAACGTAGTGTGCTTATCCCAGGTTCAGTTTCAACCGCTTCCAGTATCGCTTCTTCGAGCTCTAACGTCTTTCTTGTCCGTCTGCGTCCAGTTTCTCTGCGATTTGCTTCAAATTTGCCAGTTTCGCGAAGGTTTGCCGATTTGGAATTCTGCGATGCGGATATCTTTCCCTTCTCTGGCCATTGCAACGACAAAGTCCATAAATCAATAACATATCAACCATTTCAGTGTTAGTGAAATTTTGAGCCATAATTTTATAAAATTTCTACGGAAAGCAAAGTAAAAACTGACAGTTTTGAGAATAAATTCTTCAAATGCCAAAATGACATTAGAAAAGCAAAGGCAACTAAGGTATTTTAATCAAGTAAAATTAGTAAGCCAAAATTGCAGAGACTCGAAAATTAATTTTTTCAAGCTAATCCGTTGATTTTATCAAAATTTTCTAAGAGTAAGAAAAGTTTTCAAATTAGATAAGCTATCTACATAAAAAATATCGAATGAATTACATTGACCACAAAAAAGTTCTGGACACTTTTCCCGTTACATCCTCAAGTTTGAGCCATTTCTATGGTCTTTAAGGCTCTGTGCTCCACTCTCAAAAATGGCCATTATTCGCAGTAACTCACCTGCTAAATATTGTAAAAGTTCTTCATCACGTTCTCAAGTTATACCGAAAAAACAAAATTATTTTTGCAATTTTGAAGCCCTCTACCGGGTAAACAAGACACTTGAGGCAAAAGTAAAAAGGCTCATCAACTTTTTTTCGAATCAAAGAATCTTTGGTTTTATTTTTGCCACGCAGTTCGAGGACAACCTGTATATGTACCAACTTCAGCTTTTTTACATGTTGCTACGTCAATCCTTAAGACTTATACTACACCTCCAAGTCCATATTGCTCGGAAACTTTTAGAAGTGATGCATGTGGTAGCATCAAAAGCCCTTCGCTGTTTATCCCAAACTCCCCCTCAATTCAAAAGCACAAATACATATCATACATGATTTCTGAACCTCAAGAACATTTAAATAATGGGAATGAACTTTGATCCCATCGCATCAAATATTTTTAATTTCGTTTTCTAGAATTTTCCAATTGTGTTGTGCTGCGAGTTACCGAATATATAGAAATTAGTGTACCTACATGTACTTAAGAAAACATGCATGAAACTTGATGAATTTATGAACATACTTTCAGGTTAGAATGATGAAAGAGAAACTATGTTATATTGGATATAATCTTGAAACAGAACAAAGGCTCGCATTAGAAACTACAGTACTAGTGGAACCTTATACATTACCAGATGGACGTATTATAAAAGTAGGGGGTGAGAGGTTTGAGGCTCCCGAGGCTTTATTCCAACCTCATTTAATTAATGTAGAAGGTCAAGGAATCGCCGAATTAGTATTCAACACAATACAGGTAATGTAAGAATAATAAATAACACCTCAAGAATGTTGTAATATAAATTTATTCACCACATTACATTTTAAATAGTTATGGCAAAACATAAATACAACAGGATCAGTAAATTTTATTGTATTGTAATGTTATTTGCTGTATTTTTCTAATCTTGCAGTCCGAATAAATAATGTTTTTGTAAATTTTCCAGTTCACCAACTAATTAGTTGTCACTTAGTAAGTATTATGTTTTAATTCGAAATGATAATCTCAGTTCCAGTTTGACATTAACTATTTTATTATCAGTGACAGTAAAAACAAGAATACAATCCTCTAATATGTTGAGTAACCAAGGTTACATCACAGTTATCTATAGGAAATTATATTTTTTGTAATTTGCCTCCATTTTGATTTTCTAATTGACCCATTAACGAACGCAACGTCATCACTCGCCGTGTCTTAATATCCAAAAAAGCACGGAACTTTTTACGAAAATGTTTAGGTTGGCGAGCTTGATGCGGAATTATCTTGTCATCATTATGTCAGTTTAAATGACAGTGTCGAGCGTCAACAACTCAAGAAAGCGAACACAGAACCACTAAATCAAATTTTCACTTTCAAAATTAAGATGTTACCAACCACCATAAAAATCCCTAAATGGACTAAATTGAACATTTTTGTTTAAAAACGGCATTAAAAGAGCAAATTACAAAAAATAGTATAAACAACTCGTTTCCTAAGACCTTGAAGCACTCATTCTTTAAAAAAACTCGTGGCTTCGCCACTCGTTTTTTAAACTTGAATTCGTGCTTTAAGACGAGTCTTAGGAAACTCGTTCTTTAATATACTATTACATCGTGGAATCACAACATTCTTCCCCACTAATTCCAAAAAAATCAATATACAAAATAATTATGAAGCAGGAAACATATCGGCAACTGACATATTTTTATCACTCTCACAATTACATGTGATAGAAAATTGGCATTGTAGCGATGCAACGTATTCAGATATTGATTGCTTGTTCTTTTTCAAAAAATAGTGTTGTGACACAACCACACTTCTTTTCGGTATAAGCAGTTTAAAAAATGACCTCTAGTTTTTTTGGGTCGCTGATCACTGTTCCGCTGTTATTTTTCCCAGAAACCCAAAATTATAAATTATATATTATATATAAATTTTCAAATTTTCCATCTGGAGGGAGTTTTCCGAGAAAACTAAATGCGGAATCGTGATCAGCGACCCAAAAAACATACTAGTCGTCATTTTCGGCTCTTAATTCATTAATTTTCTAAACTTTTGGATTGTTCTTATAAGAATGCTCCTCTGAGGGGTTGAAACCCCGTTTTGGGGAAAGAACCCCGCGGTCTTGATAGTCATGAATGATCTATGGGTATTAGGAACAAAATGCAAAAAAAAATTTGAAATTCTAGCTTACTATATTTTCTTTTCTTTCCGGTTCGTTGCCTGGCTTAAAAGCGGCAAGTGCATTATAATCAACAGAGCCAATAGATCTACACAACAACTGAGCTTTGGGAAGCTCTTGCCATCGTTTTCGGAGTAAATCGCTTTTATAATTATCTTTTTGGTCGTCGGTTTACTCTGGTCACTGATAACGAACCGTTGACGCGCATTTTTCAACATAACAAAATGTTGCCACGGATGACCAGCGCTCGTCTTCTTCGATACGCATCTTATCAGGATTCGACTAACCCGTACAGTTCAAGAAAGAGAAAGAAAACCAGAATGCAGATTGTTTGTCGCGGAGTCCTGTCAACTAGATAATCGTGTCCACAAATGTACTGATGACAGAAGAAGTCGATCATACTTTCTCTGAACAAATCTTTCAAATATCAAGTGACAATTGAAACAATTCAAGATGAAACCAGCAAAGACTCGGAACTTAGCAAGATTCTAATTTCTCTGAAGTATAAACGTACAGACTCTGAATACACTCTCCACGATGGTACACTTTTCCCGCTGCTCTGCAAAACCAAGTTCTAATATAATTGCACGAAACTCATCTGGGCATAGTGAAGATGAAACAGCTAGCTCGAAAATATGTGTATTGGCCCGGCATAGATCGCCAAATCGAACAGTGAGTCAAAGGTTGTGAGCAATGTGCACTCAACCGATCGGATCCCCCAAAAGTGCCAAACCATCCGTGGGATGAACCGAATGAGAATTGGGAGCGTGTACATATTGATTACACTGGCCCATTCCAGGGTCACCATTATTTAGTTTGTGTCGGCGCCAAGTCAAAATGGGCTGAAATTGAACCAATCAGGAACGCCCCGACAACCGACCCGACTCTAGCACTTCTTACTAAGATTTTTACCGCACATGGATTTCCGTCAACTCTCGTTTTAGACAACGCATCTATTTTCCAAAATAACGTTTTTCATCAATACTGCCGTTTAAATTGATTTTTTCAGAAGTTCATTGCCCCCGGATATCCGGCAACTAATGGGCTCGCCAAGAGGAATGTGCAGACCCTGAAAAACAAATTACGTGCTGCCGCCGATAAAGACATTCCCATGGCTGACAAGATAAGGAAGATTCTGTTCCGCTACAGAGACACTCCACGTGCCAACGGAGCATCCCCTGCCGAACTTTATTTGAAACGTAAATTCCGTACTCGTCTCGATGCTTTCTTTCCAGTAAAACCTCAGTCTTCCTCATCCTACATTTTTCAATGTGGGGGAGAGGGTGCAGATTGGTATCTACAAAACTAATGAATCAATTTGGGAGTTTAGCGAAATTATACAAGGATTTGGACAGCGTCATTATCTTGTTCGATTTGATAGCTCGGGAAGGATGCTGAAACGTAATATCAACCAGCTGCGAGGAACTTTAGTACCGTCTAAGAAAAATGTCTCCTTCGGACCTTCTCAATCGTTCGAAGTTCCTCGACAGCACCCTAGAAACTTACAAGTGACATTTCCACTTCACTCTCCAGTGAATACACGAATTCCTTCTACGCCTCAGCGGTACTTTTCGTTGAAACGTGATTTGGGAGAACGATAACGACTTCCCTGAGAACTTGTTTTTGAACTGTCTCCATTACGGAAATTTTTGCTACAGTTACGTCGGGAACGCCGATCAGTATCCAAGACTCTGAATGTATCAGTGTTACTCATTTTTGGACCAGCATTTGACAGTTTTGACAGTTCAACACTTTCAAAACGTGACACCTCCAGAGAAATTGCTTTACCCAAAAGTTTATCAAATTTGGTCTCAAACGACTGTAAAAGTTGTTCCTTGAGCCAATTATAACGCAGGCCTCTGATAAACTGTGCGCTGAGAAACATATCGGCAACTGACATATTTTTATCACACCCACAATCACATGTGATAAAAAATTGGTAATCAGCTAAATCGCAATGTAGCGATGCAACGTATTCAGATATTGATTGGTTCTTTTTGGTACAAATTCAAAAAATAGTGTTGTGACACAACCACGCTTGTTTTTGGTATAAGCATTTTACAGAAATTACTGGATAATTCTTCAAAATTGAGTGTTTTGTTAATTTATCGGCCCCAAGAAAAGCGGCAAGTGCATTATAATGAACAGAGCCAATAGATCCACACAACAACTGAGCTTTCTTTGCGTCATCAACAACATTGTTCATCGTGCAATAACTCTCAAATCTTTCTTAGTAGCATGAAAACTGTTCCTTCCGAGAATCATAATTTTCAAAAGGACTTACGCTTGAGAGGTTATCCTTATCAGCTTTCGATTCAGTATTACATAATTGGTTACCAAAGCAGCTTGAGCAGCATTGATTGAATCGATCAGTGTTTTGAGTTGCTCGTTATCCATATTTGTGAATTAGTAATCGGAAGTTGCAATTACAAGCGGCAAAACTTCACCTCGTCGCCAATTGTTAGGTGTCACTTAGTAAGTATTATATTATAATTTGAAATGATAATCTCAGTTCCATTTTGACATTAACTATTTTATTATCAGTGACAGTAAAAACAAGAATACAATCCTCTAATATGTTAAGTAACCAAGGTTACATCACAGTTATCTATGGGAAATTATATTTTACATTGTGAAATCACAACACTAACAAATCGCAATATATGTTGAAGAACACTGATTTTTTCAACATGAAACTAGGACCGCAAGCGAACAGCATTTACATTTAGGATTTGTCATATTGATATTATCTATCTCAAGAACCTTTACAAATCAATAATAACACATTTAGCACGTATTAGCAGGGCTGCAGATGCGTTTACTGCACTTGTGACGCACAACGGTTTTCGCCTACCATTGGATAATAAATTCGTTAATTTACACTTTTGTTGTCTATTTTTATTCCAAACATTTAAACTTACGTTTGATCAAAAATTATGTAAAACGTCAAAGTATTGCAAAGGACAATCAAAGGCATATTATGAAAAACTATAAAATCGTGTTGTTGTGGGTTAAGCGGCACTAGGGACGATAAACATTACTTTTCACATTTAGTAGTTAATATGTTTCGTATATGGTTGTAGGTTTTCATAATATTGACGCCGTTGATTGTCATTTTCGGTACTTTGACATATCACATCATTTTTTATCCGACCTCAGTTTAAATCAAATTTTGGAACAAAAACATACAACAAAACTGTAATAACAACTAGAAATGTGTTGCCGCTTTAGATAGATGAATATTGTGCATGGCAAAGTTACTCTTCGCAAATCATTTGATGATGATTCCTGAATTTTATATAATTGTTTCACATTCTATAAGGTACTCTTCGCATGTGTGTAAAGATAATGAAATAAATTATTGAAAATTGAATTAATAATTTATTTCATTATCTTTACACAATTAAATAAAAATCAAATTAATGTTGCTAAGGAAATGTACAACAACAAAATTTTCGCTGCTGGGAATCGAACCCGAATGTACTGGGTGGAAGTTCGATAGCTTAACCCCTGGACCACACCGCCTCTTGTTATAAAATGTTAAAGAACGGTGTAATTTTAAGTTTTCTTCAATAATTGTTTTTGTTGTTGTTGAACGATTTTGTTGAAAATTGGATGAAAGCTGTTTTAAGTTACGTTAATTTACTATTTCAATGTATACTTTAGGAGCTATGATTTTTTAAAATCTTCAACCCTTCAGAAAAAGGTGTGTTGATTACATGATTTCCCTGTAAAACTATAAGGTTCGTCACTAGACAGTTCACGATTTGAATATGATGGGAGCTTTCGTGACAAACGGAAGGATTTAAAGTTGTTTAAAATTCGATGAAAAATACTATGGTGCAAGAATTATTGTTCTAGGACTTTTTTTAACGATTTTAGAAATAGTTTGAGTAAATGCAATATTCCCTTCCTACTTCGTCGCGAAGAGTATAATACTAAGTTCTCATAATAATAATGAATGTGTAAAAATAAATAGTGGTAACTCACGACAGTGACAAAGAATTTACGAATACCCCAACTGAGTTGCAAGAAGAAGCAGCTAGCAATGTTTCTTTAAAATCTTTTTGATGAAATTTGAATAAAAGGTTATTTTTTAATTTTCAGGCTGCAGATATTGACATGCAACCCGAACTTTATAAACACATCGTACTTTCCGGTGGGTCAACGATGCATTCCGGTCTTCCATCGCGATTAGAACATGACATTAAACAGTTATACCTAGAAAGAGTACTTAAAAACGATATAGAAAAATTAAATAAATGTAAAATTAGGATAGAGGCTCCTCCAAAAAGAAACGAGTTGGTTTTTATAGGGGGTGCGGTGCTTGCAGATGTGATGAAAGATAGAGATATATTTTGGATGTCAAAAGAAGAATATGAAGACGACGGATTGAGAGTCCTAAAAAAGTTAGGGGCACGGGCCTTTTACTTAGAAAATCTAGATTAAAGAAACTTTTCATCTTCGTTATTTTATATAATTTTTTATTGAAAAAAAATTTGCAAACACTTAAAATAATTTTATAAATCTATTATTTACATTTTCATCTTGTCACTTCTTAACAATAAGTATAAAAAGAATATGATCATTATTTGTCTTGTCAATTGAATTATATGCATCTTTTATAAATAAAATATTACATTCCATAGAATGTTGGCTACTAAAATGAAAAATTGTGGCAATTGGCAATTAAATTTTTAATGTATTTCGGGTATTTTTTTTACATTTAGTATGCGTTATCAACAAATAATTACAACTTTTTGAAATATTTATTATATTAATAAATATTGTTAAAAATTAGTCTCCGATTCCCATTAGTGCATTACTCCTGAATCCCTAAAATACCACTTTCATCTGAATAATTATGGATTTGATAGTAGATTTTAATGGATTATAAACACCTCTATTCCAACACTTTCTTATTTTTCACATCACAGATCTCGGAAACTATAAGAGACTGGTATCTAAGGGATGGTATGGTATCACAATATTGTGTTTATTCCTAGTGTTGTGGTGATGTTATATCACAGTTCAGTTTGAATTGTTGTTATTTTTATTTTCATGGACATATAGGATCCAAGCAAGTATGAATTCTGAGGTAACGGCGAGTAGTTTTCTTGAATACGTCTCTACAACTTGTACAATAACTAACTTTACACATGAATCTAATACATTCCTTTTAAATTTTAAGAGTAGGCTCCACATAATGACTTTCTCCCATATTATTATCGCGTAAGACATTCTACTATGGAAATAGCAATAGTACGTTGTGATTGTGCTTTTTTTAGAACCTATTTGCACCATTCGTCATAGAGAAAACTTTGCTCAGGATAATTTCTTGGTAAGTATTGCCATGAGCGGACGTCATTTCAAGTCTTGTTGAAAATATACCCTTAGGAGCTTGATCTCTTGCTTTTCGTCTGAGGAATTGGTTGTGTTCACATTCAATGGTAATTTATTGCTATAAAACCTTTTGTCCGCTTCTTTTTATTGACTGATGTTTTTTCTGTCAGATACTTTTTTCTCGCTGCTAATCCAACTGTTATCAATCGCAAATAGATATGTTGCTGCATATAAAATGTTGGTATGAGGTCATTGATATTAATTAGAGGTACACCGGTGTTTGTTTTTATTAGACTCGATTTTCGGTCGACTCAGATTCACTCATTGTCTTGTATCCATCAGGTAGGATTTAATTATATCTAGTACAATTCCTCGAATCCCAAAATACTGTAATTTTCTAAATAGTATATTGTGGTTTACACTGTCGAAAACTTTACTTAAATCGCAACACGAAAATTGGCTAACATAATTATTTTCAATATGTGCTCAATTAGGACTACCATCCCTGTTTCAGACCTTTTGTTTCGATAAGCCTTTTCGCTTAGAATGGATAGTTTATTTAGTTCGAAATATTTAAAATTCTCTTGTTTCAAAGATTGTTGATAGAGCGGTTAGTATGGAAATCGGCTTGTAGTTTTGAGGATCGTTTTTGTCTCCTTTTTTATAAACTGGAATGATTTTTGCAATTTTCATTGAGCTTGGGAAAATTCCTCCAATAAAGCATTGATTTATTAATATCTTCAGAGGGGTTATAATTTCCGAGATTATTTGTGTATCATAGCCATGTAAGTCTTTCACCTTTTTACCTTTAATCTCTGTAGTAATTTGTACAATTTCTCCTTCTGTTACTTCGCACAAGAATGGTGAGCTATGAGTTGTTGGTGTTCTTTGTAGGTACTTTTCGATTGGTACGTTTGCTTGCTTTAGCTTGCCCTATTTCTTAGAAAAATGTTTGCTTAAACTGTCAGAATCAATTGTTGGTACTGTGGATTTTTGAATTTGAACTCTTCGTTTTATTGCTTATTGTAATATCCGTGGTAACTCACGACAGTGACAAAGAATTTATGAATACTCCAACTGAGTTGCAAGAAGAAGCAGCTAGCATGTTTCTTTAAAATCTTTTTAATACAATTTAAATAAAAGGTTTTTTTTATTTTCAGGCTGCAGATATTGACATGAGACCCGAACTTTATAAACACATCGTACTTTCCGGTGGGTCAACGATGTATCCCGGTCTTCCATCGCGATTAGAACGTGAAATTAAACAGTTATACCTAGAAAGAGTACTTAAAAACGATATAGAAAAATTAAATAAATTCAAAATTAGGATAGAGGATCCTCCAAGAAGAAAAGATATGGTTTTTATAGGAGGTGCGGTGCTAGCAGAAGTGATGAAAGATAGAGATATATTTTGGATGTCAAAAGAAGAATATGAAGAAGATGGATTGAGAGTCCTAAAAAAGTTAGGGGCAAGGGCCTCTTAAAAAAACTTATAATCTAGATTAAACAAACTTTTCATCTTCGTTATTTTATATAATTTTTTATTGAAAAAAAATGTGCAAACACTTAGAATAATTTTATAAACCTATTATTTACATTTTCATCTTGTCACTGCTTTACAATAAGTATAAAAAGAATATGATCATTATTTGTCTTGTCAATTGAATTACATGTATCTTTTATAAATAAAATATTACATTCCATAGAATGTTGGCTACTAAGATAAAAAATTGTGGCAATTAATTTTTGAATGTATTTCGGGTGTTCTTTTTTGACATTTATTATGCCTTATCAACAAATAATTACAACCTATTGAAATATTTATTAATATTGGTTGTTAAAAATTAGTGTCCTGTTCCCAGAGTGCATTACTCCTGAATTCCTAAAATACTGAAAATTCTAATACATTGTTATAATTATACTGAAGATCTTGATAGTAGATTTTAATGGATTATGAACACCTATATTTCAACACTTTCTTATTGTTCACTAATCTGTCAGCAACTATACATATTAATGTTTATGTATGTGATACAATAGTTATCCCATACATATATTAAACAATCTTGTTAATAACTTTCATTAAAATTTGAATTCAATACTTTGAATTATATATAGTATTCAATAATTTATAATTTTCAGAATAACATTTAAAAAGTTAGATAATTGATGATTGAAATTGATATTGGATAAGCTGATCTTCAACGTGCTCTGTCTGATGGTCTCGGTTCTTGTTGACCTTGTTGAAGAGGTACCTGCTGAGGTATTTATATTCCTTCTCATTCGGTGAAATGGAGTCATAATGACCAAATCACTCAGTCCTGGATCTGAGTTTTTTGTTGATTTGATTCCTCATTGTTCTATGGAATGAATGACTTATTCTTTTGACATAACATCAGTCGAATGTAGTTGATCAATATGTCTTAAAATTTTGAACACTTAAAACTTGATTAGTATCAAACTAACTAAAAAATGATCACTTCAATTTAAAATATTATTATTGCACATTGTTATATTCAATTTAAATTATTTTCCTTGTCAAGAATCATATTTAACAAATGTAAACGTATTTTCATGTGACCGCCATAAACTTCAAATCAATAGTATATTCAAAAGAATCGGAAAACTAATCGATGACTCATCATACTTACGTATATTAATTTATTGGCTCGAAATTTCTTATTTTTGTGAACCTGTAATGGTTATTGTATATTTATATAAACTTATAATGACTTAAAGTATAATGTTTTAAAGCGTTGAAAGGAAAGGGTAAAACAAATTATTAATTGTTCAATGTGCAATAATAATATTTTAGATTGATGTGTTCATTTTTTAGTTATTTTGATTCCAATCAAGTTGTGACAATTCAAAAAAAAAATTTTATTTCAATATACTAGTTGAAATCTACTATTACGGCAGATAAGCGGTATAGAAATTTAAGCCGCTGCATTATTTTACACGTGATTTTTTTATGTCAACGCGCTCTAAATTCGGGATGGTGATAGCTACGAGGTCTTATTTTTGGATTTAGATCAGAAAATTTGTCTACTTTCCAACGATTTCCAATTTTTTTCAATAGGCCCAAATTTGGGTTCTGGGGAGGCCCAAACACATTTATATCAATATCTCAACTTTTACTCAACCTAGAAAAGTTTTCTTCAGCGTAAAATACGCGTCGTGAAATACTATAACAGAACCTGAGATTTGATCATCCTAAAAAATTTCCAACCTAAAAAATTTGCACATTTTCCGAGGTCCAAAATTTTCAAAGTTGTCCTACATTTTTTTTTTAAGCCCCAAAAACAGTATTGAAGGATGTTTTGTATCACATTTGTTGAGATCTACAAGATAAGTCCAATTTTCGGCTGGCAATCTCAGTTTTGGGGAATTTTGGAATTGGCCGATTGTGGAGCCAAAATGAAAGATAAAGAAAAAAACAAAACACCGTAGAAAGTTTATAAAAAAATATATTTCAATTTGAAAAGAATATTTTTTTGGTTAATATTCGAATGAGAAAAACAAACATTTATATTCCCCTAAAAAAACATTATTTTGCTCATATCTCAAGACTGTAACATCGAAATGACTTATATTTCTGCTCAAACGATGCGTTTTCACTTTTTGTACAATTTGTCTCCAGACAAGTTTTTCCATTTGGGCCACCGTTTTCTTTTAAACGCAAAAAATATGAAAATCGCATTTTTTCGAGCCATAAAATGGCCGTAACTTTTGAAGGTAACTTTAGGAATTTTTTCTTTATTTTTCCCGTTTTCAGCACACCGAAATACGTGTTGAAACACTGCAAATTCACACCTTCAATTTTTTTTCCTTAATTTTTCCCCTGGTGACTGGCCTATTGTACGATAACTAACTTCACACATGAATCTAATACATTCCTTTCAAATTTTAAGGATAGGCTCCACATAATGACTTTCTCTCATATTATTATCGCGTAAGACATTCCACTATGGAAATAGCAATAGTACGTTGTGATTGCGCTTTCTGTAGAACCTACTTGCACCATTCGTCATAGAGAGAACATTGCTGAAGATAATTTCTTGGTAAGTATTGCAATGAGAGGACGTCATTTCAAGTTTTGTTGAAAATATACTCTTAGGAGCTTGATCTCTTGCTTTTCGGCTGAGGAATTGGTTATGTTCATATTCAATGCTAATTTATTGCTATAGAACAAAATCTTTTTTTCCACTTCTTTTTATTGACTGATGTTTTTACTGTCAGATACCGTTGTTACTTGTCAAAATATATGCTCAATTAAGTCTACCATCCCTGTTTTAGACCTTTTGTTTCGATAACCCTTTTCACTTGAAGTGAATAGTTTATTTAGTTCGAAATATTTAAAATTCTCTTGTTTTCAAGATTGTTGATAGAGCGGGTAGTATGGAAATCGGCTTGTAGTTTTGAGGATCATTTTTGTCTCCTTTTTTGTAAACTGGAATGACTTTTGCAATTTTCTTTGAGCTTTGGAATTCCTCAAATAAAGCATCGATTTATTAATATCTTCAGAGAGGTTATAATTTCCGTGATTATTTGTTTTAGTATTTGTGTATCATGCCCATGTACGTCTTTTACCTTTTTACCTTCAATCTTTGTAGTAATTTGTACAATTTCTCCTTCTGTTTCTTCGCACAAGAATGGGGAGTTGTTGGTGTTCTTTGTAGGTATATTTAGATTGGTACGTTTGATTGCTTTACCTTGCCTTATTTCTTAGAAAGATTTTTGTTTAAACTGGCAGAATCAATTGATGGTACTGTGAATTTTTGATTTTGTACTCTTTTCTTATTCATCCGATTTTCAGAATAATAGTAGACTCGCTGATTCGTCTGAAAGTGTGTTCATATACTGTTGAAATACCGAGTTCAATGTTCTACCTGCATCTGCGGTTGTAGCCTACGTGGTTAACACGCTGGCAATGCATTTTGTTTCCCGATTTCGAAACTGCAAGTGGCAAGGTCATCGCAGGTTATTTGTTAAACTTGTAACGAGTTAGTTTTTTTAATTTTCATATTTTTAGTAATACTAGACTGATTTCGTTTTTTTCTAGTGTAAGTTTGGACACAAGATCCGTATTTCCAACTGTCAACCACTGTGATCTGGGATATATGGTTCGAACGTATCCCGAGCTGTTTTGAATACTTGATAGATCTTTAACGAATCAAAAAAGTCCATAGTCGCTCATTAAATCGAGTTAAGTTCTATTTTCTAGAATGTTTCTATTCATATGAATATTAAAATCTCCTCTGAAATAGATCATTTCTTTAGGATAATTTTTTAGAAACTTGTCTAGTTTTTCGAAATATGCATAACTGTTTGCCCGTTTTAATAAATCCAACATAAGCTATTTCGAAATTTTTAACTTCAACTAGGTGTGTGGCTTGGAGCAGTTCCTTAAATATTGTTCTTCATCTATGACGAAAATATAGCTGTCCCCCATGTCCGAAATTCCGTCTTCTAAAATTGGACCCTATTCTGTAATTTGGTATGCAGATGTTTGCTATTCCTTACTGCGATATTCAGGTTTCACTTGGGTAATTATGTTATATTGACATTTTGTAGTAAGAATGCATGTGTTCAATTTTATTCCCTAAGCATTGTAGACATTTAAATTCAGTATTTCAAAATTTTGACTAATTTTTATATTTCTGTATATATCTTGGATCTGTTTGAAAGTGTTTACTGATCGTAAATTTTGATCTATTGTGAAATTATAGACACTTTTATTCTTGAAATCCATAATTTAGCTGTAAACAATCTGAAATCCCAAGCATTAAGTTAGTCCCCTTGGTCATTTCCGCTTTATGTACCAAGAATCCACTATGTGGCGAAATATGTCGTGTTTTCTAACATGAACAATTTTTGTAAGCATAACAAGTCAAGTATCGTGTATCCTCATCCAGTTGATAATTCGAGAACTTTATTCTATCTATTCGATTCAGTTCACATTCTCAAATGTATAAGGAAGAATTGACTAAATTCAAAACCGAATCAACTTTTGCAGTATCACAACGTAGACTCGGGAGACGAGAACATTGCCTCATTTTATGCTTTAAAAAATGCATGAACTAGAATATGATAAACTGTTAAAATTTGGATATTCTTTGAATTTGAAAGCACTATTATCCTACAAATTTGGAACGTCAAAATTTTAAATTAGTTCTTAGATATTGATTGAATATGTTATACATGCTCTACTTCAATTTGGTTCAAATAGGAGCAACATGGTGGGAAATAAAGAATATAAAAACTCCTCAAAAGGCAATGATTAAGGGACATTTTCCAGGAACCTATCGTCAAAGGTAACTTAGAGTGTGATTCGAAAATCAAGTTTCTAAGAAATTCATTATTATTTGGTTTATGTCATTGAAACATCACTCATAGGCGTACTTTCACATTTCAATTGAATTAGCCAATACGTGATGAAATCGAGGATACAACATACGCAAATTGCGAAAATTATCATTTGTTTTATGGTGAACCCTAAACTCTGATGCAGGATAAGTCACTGGACAACGGAAACATCATCCACCATATGCAGCCCCCATCTTGGTCCACCAAGATTATGCCCTCTCACTATTTATTCCAAGGGATGGAAACTTGTTCCCAAGTCAGTTTTTATTGGATAGTATAAACTTATCATTATGTAACTTGCAATCAGTTCGTCACGATGCATATGGATCGTCTAGAGTCGAAAGTATGAGACGATTGAGACCAACTGACATTGGACGCAGATCAGTCGAGTACTATGGCAATAAGCTTTCAAGTCTCCTAGAACATCGCCAATTCGCGTGCACAAGTAGTCTGGACGCACTTTCAATAAAACACATATAGATTAAGAATAGAGTACTTGAATGACGAATTTCGTGACTAGCTCTAAGAACTCTACTGTTTCTATATCTTTCTAGTTTGTCGGAAGAGAGAATAACAGACTTAGAAAAAGATAAAACCACCGCCTCTCGCTTAGATACCCAGTCAAATTAATAAAATTGGCTTCGAGTACTCCATTCATGATCTCACAGGAACAGGAACAAACGTCAGGCTTGCTGTCGTTTCTGATAATCGTCGTGCCCTGCTGACTGCCGCCAACATATCCAGAAAAAATTGAATCTATATAATATTATGTACCTACTACTTGTTTAATATGTGTATAATTATGTAACGAAAATAATCCATATTGTATAATTAATATCCTACTACGTTGATATTATGCCATCTTCAGACAGTATTCAAATACCGCGTGAAGATGGCGTAATAACGCTGAAATTCGAATACCGGAAGTTACAAATAAAAGTGATATCAACATATAGTGGAGGGCAGTTATGATTTTTTGTGCAATTTTCGCACTCGTTAACGGGACCCGGCTCAAAATGTTCGTATTGATGGCATAAACAACATACTAAAAAGTTGAATTACCAAAATGGGTGCCACCCAGTTTAATTGGGCAGAAACTTTTTTTTTGCGCTTTTTGAGCGGTACTTTTATTTTTGAAGGCCATAGAGATTTGGCTCAGGTTTGAGATTGATACCCTTTTATTCTGGGTATCAGAGGAACCCATTGGTTCAAGGTTTTTGAAAATCGGTTCATGCCCCCTCTCACAATATAAATATATATATACATGTATTTTAGGAAAAAATTCAAATTGATCTGCAAGAGCCAATAATCGATCAATTCAGCTGAAAATTTAGGTGGAGGTAGCTCTTTCCAAAAATAAAAAAATGGTTCTAGGTTTGGTCGAAAATTTTAGTTCATTTTTTCCGAAAAAATCAAATCCAAATATCTTTTGTCATTTTGGGGTTATCGAGATCTACTTGATCTCAAATGAAAGCTATTTGAATGTTGTTCAACTTATGAGCGTCATCCATTCATTTCCAAAATTTGGACTAGCTTTTGGACATTTATTGTTATTATATATTTTGGATCATCATAAATCATGATTTTTATGGCGCCATTACGCTTATATTTGCATATAAATACATATACATACTTGTATTTATGCATATTAAATACAAATATATATTAATATACATAGGTTATGTATAAGTGTTCAATGGACCCATGTCTATCGGATCTGGACTACCCAATATTTTACTAAAATGGACATGCGACTAATGAATTTCGAAGCAAAATGATATTCTAAACAACTTTTATTGCATATTTTTATTATTTATATACGGGTCTTGGAAAAAAAAATCATCTTATTCACATAAGACAGATGTTCTGGTTACTTTTAATTTTTTACAACAAAACATTCCCTTCAACCACTGAAACTGTTATACTACGCATTTTAAGCACACACATTATCATCATAATACATATAATAACAATTTTTTTGAGTTAAACACGAGCAAGAGTAAACCCCTTTCTGGGTTACTATAAAGATAATCTAACATTCATTTTCACCATCATTATTATTATCATTACTATTATTGTTATTATTTTTATTATCATCATTATCACTATCATTCCATCAGGATGTGGTTTCTTAATAATAATAAAGAATAGTTTGATTGTATAATATACACATATAATACACCTATTATCCAAACATGAGTGTACTGTAGTAGAGGTAACAATAATATAGATATACATTTATGCTAAAATATAATAAATTGCCAAAATTTCCAAAAAAATTGTTTTTTTTTTCAAACTCATATATTTTACTTTTTTCTCAAAAAATATGCAATAAAAGTTGTTTAAAATATCATTTTGCTTCGGAATTCATTAGTCGCATGTCCATTTTAGTCCAGATCCGATAGACATGGGTCCATTGGACACCTATACATAACCTAGCTATGTATATTAATATATATCTGTATTTAATATGCATAAATATAAGTATGTATATGTATTTATATGCAAATATAAGCGTAATGGCGCCATAAAAATCATAAATCATATCCAAAATATATAATAACAATAAATGTCCAAAAACTAGTCCAAATTTTGGAAATGAATGGATGACGCCCTTGAGTTAAACAACATACAAATAGCTTATATTTGAGACCAAGTAGATCTCCATAACCCCAAAATGACAAAAGATATTTGGATTTGAATTTTTCGGAAAAAATGGACTAAAATTGAGTTTTAGGGAAAACCATCAAAGATTTTCGACCAAATCTAGAACCATTTTTTTATTTTTGGAAAGAGTTACCTTCACCTAAATTTTCAGCTGAATTGATCGATTCTTGGCTCTTGCAGATCAATTTGAATTTTTTACTAAAATACATGTAAATATATTTATATTGTGAGAGGGGGCATGAACCGATTTTCAAAAACCTTGAACCAATGGGTTCCTCTGACACCCAGAATAAAAGGGTATCAATCTAAAACCTAAGCCAAACTTCTGAGACCTTCAAATAAAAAATAAAACGAAAAAGTACCTCTCAAAAAGCGCAAAAACACATTGGCCAATTAAACTGGGTGGCACCCATTTTAGTAATTCAACTTTTTAGTATGTTGTTTTGGCCATCAATACGAACATTTTGAGCCGGGTCCCATTAACGAGCGTGAAAATTGCACAAAAATTCATAACTGCCCTCCACTAACAGTAGTGTCTAATTTTACAATTTGGATAAATTTTCATATCACATAGTAAAGGGTGAAGCGGATGAAATCACCAAAAAATGTGTTCTGAATTATTTGCGTGCATGTGGCAACGTTTTCTGAGTTCATGAACATGAAAAAATCCATTCATCGATATACTTAACTTTTAATCACTTATCATTAAGTAAAGTAAAGTCAAACTCTCTTAAATCAAAGTTTAAGATGGAAAATGACTGTATTTATAACTTATAGTATCAAATAAACCTGGTGTATTTTTGTGAGTTTGGATAAATCCTAAAATAGTAAAGTTTCACAATCAATTTTCTAAATTACAGCTTTGTCCTAGGAAGATTGCATAGAACAATACAATTATATAGTAAATGATATGTTTTGTTTGATGCGTTGATAGAGTATTCCAATAATTAATAATGTGGATTCAATATTATTAAATCTCCCATTGGGTTCTTTATAAATCAAGAATATTCAAATATTCCGTTAGAAATTGGAATAGGGTTACTTATTTGAAACAATTTTATCTGTTGCATATCTCACAACTTACTGACCTTCAAAACTTAATGAAAAGAGATCATATTAACCAGCATTGGATTTTGAAAATTGGCACATTTTGGGGTTAGAAAACTGCCATTACTATAAATAATAAATCCTAGCAGCAGCACTACAACTCAATAATATGATTCATTAATCAGCTATCTTATGTTATACTCAAGGCTACAGTTTAAAATGAAAGGTTTGGATTAGTTTTTATTGTTGACTAAACAATTCGAAAATTGAAGGCACTTCAGTATAATACTGATGAAATTTTGGATTATTATTTCGTATCAATTAATTAGTTACACAGAAATTGCGTTTATGTTTTATTTACAATTAACAATATATTATAATAACTGAGATTGTAGAACACTTTAGAATCTATGTGACCTAATGGGATTATCTACATCAAATAATTCAGGGTCTTTGAGGAATATGGGTTCTTTCAGATAGGTTGCCATAAGACCAACACTTTGTGCTTTTTTAATTTCCTTCTCTACAATCGTTTGTTGATTTGAACACAATCCTGTAATATGTTTCCCATATATTTGTCCTGTATATGGAGACTGAAATTGTGAGAGAAGTTTAACATTCTTATAATCTACTTCAACACCTGTTCGACATAATACACATTTGTGCCTTTCTTTTTCAAATGGATTTTCCATATCAAAATTAGGTTTATCACTAGCATCATAAAAAGTTCTTTGAACGTGCGACCCTCTGGGAGTTCCTGGAAACAAATATTAATTCCAAGTTCCTTTTGAATGAAAATAACTAATACCTGTTAATTGAAATTTTGGAAATTTTAATAACAGTCTTGCCATTTCTTAAATATGGACATACACATAACCTCATACCCTAACCTCGAGGTCAAACTAAGACCATAGAGATCATATAGCATGATCTCTGACTAAGACACTCTCACAAAGAGAGTGTCTACCGCCACGTCCAACGGGAATATTAAATTGAGATAACGGCGGGCGAGCGGATTAACTCTTGATATAACATAACTCAATGTTCAACATGCATCGGCGGTTGTAGCCCAGGCAATATAGGCACTGCTAAGGAATCTGCTTTTCGATAGCGGGAGGTTCGAAACTTCAAGCGGCAAGGTAGTTTCGTTAAGATTTTGACAGGTGTTTTTAAAATTTTTGGCTAGTAGATTGTTTGAAAGTTTGTTTTTGTAATTGATTGATTTTCCTTCTTTATATTTCCTTGTACACATGCAGGAAACTCCACGCGGTAACGTTATCGCAGGTTAGTTTGTTAAATATTTATATATTTTTTGGTAATAATATGTTGGTTTGTTTTTGTAATTGACTGATGTTCCTTATTTATGTATTATTAAAGTGGGAGCAGCTATTATTTGGTGATGTTGTAATATTAATAACCTTGTCGGGCGTGGATAGTAATTCATCCCCATCTGACCTGGCGGTAGACACTCGCAATACCATTACCAAAGCTTAAAATAAAGTACTACCACAGAGTAAAGGACTTTTTGGTACCTATTGCCCACTTTTCAGAGTTTATTCATCTCAATCTTATTTTAAATAGAGTGTACTTCAACAATAGAATTAGTTCATGAGTATTTATTACACATTTACACAATCTAAAATCAAAATTGTCAACGCGAATTTACTATCTAGGATTCTATGAACTAATTTTCATGTTTATTTTATGTTCGCGGTTGCGTCTTTCCCTGTTCTATCTACCTATACCTATACGCTCATTTTATATTTTTAATAATTTTAGCACAGGTTTCGGTTTCAGTTCTTAGCGCTTTTCGAGGAAATGGTTGTGGTATGTTAGTTAATAACAATTTTTAGAAGGTTAATTCTAATCCAAAATAGAAAATTAAGATGACAAAACGCAAAACCCAAGCATTAGTAGATAGTGAATCCAGTAATGATTCAAATAGTGATTTAGATTCCGTAAGTACAAACCCTTAACCTACAGGCGTGAATATAGTAATAATTAGTATGCCTCTCTTAGAAAACTGAATTCATTTATTTAGTGTAGATCACAATAAGTCTGAATTTTAACTTGATCAAGTACTCTACTCATGTCATTAGTATGAGTAGTGTTTCAATGTCAAAGAGATGTTTGCTCTGCTTGAAAATGTAAAGTTTATAGTTAATCCCTGACATACTCATTGAAATCTCATTTCTTGTAGGAGTTCTCGAACTTGGAGAAAAAGAAAAATTTGAAGAAGAAATCTCCTCAAGCAAACTCTGACTCAGAATCAGATTCTGACAGGGGCAATAAAATTAAGAAAAAGCCTAAACGTGATTCAAAATCTTCAGAATCTGAGAACGATAATGATAAAGAAGATGGTAGAAACAATTCTGAACCCGAGGAAGGGGAAGTATCAGATACTTCTAGCTCAGATGAGGAATTTAATGATGGTTATGATGATCAACTTATGGGTGATGCAGACGATAGAGCAAGATTAGCTAGTTTAACTGAAAAGGAAAGGGAAACTGAACTTTTCAAGCGTATAGAACAAAGAGAACTCATGAAAACAAGGTAAGTTAGGTATCTACTGTAATATTTCAGTTACATAGTTAGATTGCAGGTTTGAAATTGAGAAGAAGTTACGGTTAGCAAAAAGAGCAGAAAGAGCTAAAGACAAACCTATTATGAAACACAGAGAAAAGGACAAGGAAACAGAGGATGACAGTGATAGAGATCAAAGCATGTTACAAACTGATTTTAGTTCAATTGACCATAAGGAACGCAGCAAAGAGCGAAAGAAAAACATTGAAGAAAATCGTGGTCGTGTCGATAAACGTGTCAATGCAATGGCTGAACTAAAAGCTCGAAGGGAAGACCGGTTGAAAAGAGAGGAGGCTGAAGAAAGGCGCAAGGAGGAACAAAGGAAAAAGGAAGAAGAGGATGCTGTAGTTTCTGAGAAGAAAAACAATATGAAACTAAAAGCGTCCGATATTTATTCAGATGACAGTGAAAGTGAAGGTATTACTTTATTTAGTTGAATCAATATAATGGATGAATTTTTGTCGGCTAAATCACTGTATTACTAGTCCTCAGGTCATGAAACTATTGATTGAGACTAAAATTGGCTATAGTAAAATATAAACCATTGTGTTAGATGAAGGAAAAAGTATTTGCTACTGATAGTATTGAATCAATATTATGGTTATATAAATATCATCAAATATGTGAGAAATAACCAAAAACATGAAATAAGTCACACCGTCTAGAAATCATTTTGCATCACAACAATAGTAATAATAATAATTAGTGGAAAATAATAATAAGAAACCATCACCCTTATCCACTAAAAATACTGTTAGAGAACTACTGAGAATCTTAGCTACCAAATAGCATCATCAGACTAAACTTAGTTCACTCTGATGCTAGTTACTTTTTTTTTTTTTTTTGTAGAGGAGGGGAAATCTTGCATAGACGCCTCAGGTGCCCGTGTCCCTGGGTGTGCCAGATTCCAACCGACTAAAACCCCTTCTCCGTGAGGTTGGTTCTTCATCCTAAGGGGAGCCCAACTGCACTGCGGTCATTATAGTCCTATTGTGCCCTCACATGTTTCTACCTCCTCATCAATCCGGTGTATTCTATGAATTTCAGTAGCCTGATATAGGGGATACTTCTGATTTCCTCGGGTGTAGTTTTATCGTCTCCGAGGTATGTCCGACGACCAACCGCGTATGCCGTGCACTGACTGACAGCACATGCATAGGTGTCTCATCTTCCACATCGCAACCCCTGCAAGTGAGCTGATCTACCAGTCCCATTGTGTAGAGGTGTTTGTTGCATGTGGCTGTTCGGTCAGGAATGCAACAAGATTCCGTATTTCTTGTCTGCTGGAGTGCGACATACGGGGCAGTTCTCTCCAGTAGGCACGGTGCTCTATCTCGAGCCATTTTTGGATCACAGATTTCGCTGTGGCATGAGAAATGCCACAGGTTGGCTCTGGTCCAATCAATGGTTTTTCCGCCCCCGCTTTAGCGCGTGCGACGGCAGTTTCTGTCCCTTCTCGTTTGGTTTCCTCAGACTCCCACACGAGTGTTACTCTATTGGGGTTCATTACTAGTGCCGTTAGTTCTTTAAGGCAATCTAGTACACATTGTGAGGTGATTGTGTATGACTAAGTGCCTTAAGCACTGTCATGTTGCTCACTATGATTGTGATTTGTCTATTCTCATAGGCTCTCTTCCTCATAATTTGAGCACATGTTGTAATTGCAACTATTTTTGCTTAGAATTCTGTCGTAAAAGTTCAAAGAAATTCTTTCCCCTTGGTCCGTTTTCTCGACTATTCCAGCACCCGTACTTTTTCCATCTTGGTGCCTTCGGTAAGCCATATGGAATTCCCTGGTATCATATGACGACTGCCCCCAGCGCTAGTTACTTGGTAATTGAAAGGTCCTCAGTATTCTTAGTGGATAAGGGTGATTGTTTCTTCTTTATATTGTTATACTATATCAAGGGTGTGTTTATTGGGGAATATCCACCTTACACTATCCTGTGATAATTCAAATTAAAGGTAATTGAAGGTGTATTACTTTACTAATTCTGAAATTGCCTTGGACAACATTGTCATTCACTAGTGATGATAGCTATCTGTTTTTCTATTGGATCTTATTTCTCAATTCAAATTATGAGAGGAGGTGAACAGAGCTCTAAGAGTTGACAGGTCTTCTGACCATTTAGGTTTTGTCAGAACTCTGAGACAACCCTGTACTCAACCTTCATAGTTACACAGTGACTTGTCTTGTGCCAATTTTGAATTTATTCAAAACATGAATGGTTTCACTCTACATTAAGGAACTGATTGTTTCTGATAATCCAATTTGAATCTTAGCATTAGGAGTGATATCGATTCTCTTTGGTGGTAGAATGAGTTCGTACTCCCTCTTGATTGTGATTGAGTTCTCGTTTTGAATTGTTTGAGCTCTATTTCTGAATAAGAACAATGAAAGTTCGATTTCCAATAATTTAAGATAAATAGATAGATCTTTATTCAATTAGGAACCTCAATATACATATAAGAAAGGAATTTTCAATATAAACAAATAGTCCAGTCAATAAAGCGGGGAAATCGACCAAATTAAAAGGTTTCTTATAAGAAGATGGATCAAAAAAATGTTTTTGCATTACCTTCTATGAGTCCTCTAGGTCATTCGTGGCTAGCAAGCGAAGTGACTAGCCCCCCCAAAACTCAAAATTAACCCCTTTCTCACCCCCATTTTTAAAAATTTGTAAAATATAGCGAAAGTGAAAATTAAGAACTGAAAATGCTTCCTAGTAGGTTTTCTGGGTCGCTGATCACGAAACTCCTATCTGATTACTTTATCAAAAAAAAATTTCAATCAAAATTGTCCAATCATTCACTCTCCAGGTTGATTTTCTGGAAAACTGATAGCAGATTCGTGATCAGCGATCCGAAAAACCCATGTAATTACTTGCAACATGCTAATATCACCTAAATTTGAAATTTTCTCATACCAGATTTTTCACAGTTTTTCGAATTTTTCCTGCATTTCTATTTCTACTAGGGGGCATTTTCAGTCCTTAATTTTCACTTTTGCTATATTTTGCAATTTTTTTTAAAAATGGGGGTGAGAAAAGGGTTAATTTTGAGTTTTGGGAGTGTTGGGGGGGGGGGGCTAGTCTCTTCGCTTGCTAGTCACGAATGACCTAGAGGACTCATAGAAGGTAATGCGAAAAAAAATTTTTTTGATCCATCTTCCTATAAGAAACTTTTTTATTTCCCCGCTTTATTGACTGGACTAAAACGTAAATATAAAATAGATATATGGAATAAAATACAAAGGATGCAAAAAGGGATTTATAATATTTACGTTCATGAATGAAAAACTAGTTATTTTGAACATATTTTCCTTAAATTTGGCTTTGAGATGGATTTAAGAAGTAAATACCTTAACAGAATCTGGTAATTTATTGAATTCCAATAAACCTTTGAAAAATAATGAGTTCATAGTACTATAAGAAGTGCTAGTAGCATGAATATTATTTTTACCATGGGTATTATAATTATGAATATTATTACTATTTATAATAAAAAACATCGTAAAATAAAAAAGTGTTTTCCACTATAAACCGACTAAGGGTCATTAACATTGATCTTATGGAGGTGAAGCGATTTGTTTTCAGTATTATTCTTATTCTAAAGCATATTCTTTTTATGGAGATCAAATAGATATTACAGAATGCTGTTTGATGAAGCTATGGTGTGAAAGTAATCCCATGAATGATGACTGAATCTATTCAATTCAAATAATAATGCTATAAATTTAAATAAGGCATAAGTTAAAAAATAAAAAATCTTAATATGTAATCTACAATAACTATTATCGTTCCCAATTTCCTTAGAATAGGTAAAGCAATACATTTTTTAAATTAATTAATTAATTGGTATGTCTTCTGATGATTTCACTAGCAGTGTTCCAATAAATATTTGCTTCTTTTTAAATCGAGGCTAAATCGAATTCATTACTTGGTGTTTCCGTTTCACGATTTTTGTTATTTGAACTTATATAAAATAACTATTAAAAGTTTGATTTTCAGTACTTTAATAGATAAATAGTTTCGCTAAGACAGTAGCTTCTTCAAATAAATATTACAAAGTACTGAAAGCACTGATTTTGGTTATATTCTAACATAGTTAATTCATTAGCTCTCGATGCGGCCCCAACTTCTCACGTGTTTCTGCATTGTAATGTATGTAGTTCCATTGGCATAAACATCACTTCCGATTTATTACAATTTATCAGTTAGATCCCTTCACACTAATTCCGAAAAACTAATTTAGTTGTGCATGTGGAATTGAGTGCTGATAACACCTCCTCGATTATGAAGTTTTTGTCAATGAAAATAGAAATCATGGTGTTATTTGCATCTTCCTCTTTAAGAAGATATAATGTTTCATTTCAAACTTTGAAGGTCTGTCTCAATCGAGCTTGTAATTTAAGTACTTTCTTACTGCATGCAGAGACAATATTGCACAATAGTCATGATATTGAGGTTTCTAATCGAATAATTAATTGGGGATAAAACTCAAATTTACACTCAATGACAGCAATGTATTACAGTTATTTCAGCACATTGTCCCTCAAAACGAGTAGAAGGTAATGGTTGGTAAAGATTATGTGCGAATTTCTCGTAGAATAAAAAACCGTGCTAAATAATGAATTGTGAATGAAACACAAACTTACAGATCTTCGTGGGGTGTTCCGTCAAATAAGCCTAGTAAAGTAAAATCGCCACGACAATAGCTCTCACCAATAAAACATACATAAACCGCCAGTGAAAGTATTAGCTTCTGTAGTCAGACGAGGATTTAATAGTGTTTATTGTTGAATTTTAGATATATGTATTTTCTCCATAACGTTATTACTTGAAGACTATTCTTTTTTTATACAATTACACGTGAGGGAAACCTATAATGTTCGAAGAACATCTTGTGAGCCAGCAGTGGAATGTAGGGACGGGAGATAGGCATTCGTATTTTTCTTGAAGGGTTGGAGGTTATAGGCATAGAGAAAGACCTCACTAGGTAAAGAGTTCCACAACTTCGCTTCGATAAAAAATTAAGTATGGTAGGAAAAATTCGGCAGACCTCGAGCTTGACAGTGAAGGGGTGACTAACTCCAACAGTTCAATTTAACAGAACAATATCAAGCTAACAATAACATAAAAATGCTACGTATTCATACTTTTTCACGACGTCTAATTTGCATTTAAAACAAAGAGGTGCTTAGATAAAAATGAATGGAAAATTTGATCAATTGTTGAGAAGATACTTAAATTGAAAGAATGAAACAGTTCCACACTTTTGTGGGTTAAATGTATGCATAAGATGTATATTTAAAACCAGCAAAATACTGTTTTCGTAATGTACAAAAAGTATTACAGATGTTATTTGAAAAACTGAAGATGGATGCCAAAAGTACCACTTACAACGAAGCTACCTCGCCCCAAAACAATAGGTACAGTTTTCACCAGTGTAAAGCGATTTGTAATTGTTTAAATTCGTATGACCAATAGGAACGGAGCAATCTTCTCAACAGTGGGTTACGTACGCACGCACGCACATCTCAAAAATAGTCGATTGGATAAACGGATATTTCCTTAAAGATCAGAAATTTATTTAGGTTCATCAATAATCCCCCTATACTACATATAGCGAGAGAAGTAAAAAGCTGAATTAATCTGAAGCTGCAGTTACTATTTGAAATGAAAAAACTAATTTATTGAAAGCTTTAACTTAATTTAGAACAGGACGCTAGCACGCATAAATAAATTGGAGGTTATCTGTCGGACAATGCATGTGATTCTTCACATTGTCATTCAACAACATGCATTTCCCCAATATTACGTTTTCGCAATGACGTTATTTATCAAACGAACAGAGGCTAACTATATGCAAGCCATCATTCATATCAGTACTGACGTATTGTTTGACTAGACAAGCATATGCACGCACAAAAAAAAACTGTTTTTACTGTTCAATCAAATGTCTTATACAAATATTTGGTTTCCAGTGTAAAAACCAACAAATCTTATAACTTTTAGAAATACATAAATATTCAATAATTTCTTCATTCTTATCAAAATTAAGATTAAATCAAATACTTACATTAAGTTGACTAGATATTAAACTTTTAAAAATGTGTAATAAATGTAATTCCAGGCGAAAAAAGTCCTCCTGCGGAAGCAGCCCAGTCTCCAGCCTCTGTACGCTCGCGGTCATATTCCAGTTCGAGTTCGAGTGATAACGAACAAGAACAAGAACAAGAGAAGAAACCCGTTTTTATCCCAACGAAAGAAGATATGAATCTCATTCGACTTTCCAGACACAAATTGGAAAGATTTGTACATATGCCTTTCTTTGATCGAATTGCCCAAGGTTGTTTCGTGAAGATAGGAATCGGCCAACACAATAATTTGCCTGTTTATCGAGTTGCCGAAATTATTGGCGTTTATGAGACTGCAAAAATATATTCATTAGGAAATACTAAAACAAATAAAGTAAGTGTAGAAGGATTATTATTGGTGATCTTGACTTAAAATTCCATTCTTGTATAATTACGTGATAATTTATTTAGAAGAGATGAATTTTGTTACGGTTTCTATATTTACACTTCGAAAATTATAAATTGAATTAATAATTATATACAATTTTTGAGGTAAGTTGTTTTTACAGGGTGTGAGAGTTCGACACGGCGCACAAGAAAGAGTCTTCAGGTTAGAATTTATATCCAATCAAGAGTTTACTGAACTTGAATTTAATAAGTGGGTTGAAGCAACCGCAGAACATTGGCTTAAATATCCAACCAAGAAACAAATTGAGCAAAAACAAGCTGATATTCGAGAAGCAATAAATTATGAATTCAATGAACAAGACATTGAGAGAATTGTAAGTTATCTATCTTTTCTCGTTTATTTGATGTTAGGTTCAGAAATGTATGTCCCTTCTGCATTGAATATGAATATGGTGAAGACACTTGATTTAGAGTAGGATTCCAAGGTAAACTAAGATAATATAGATTAGCAATCGTATTTTAAATGAAACTTAACATGTTGTAATTAGCTATATTATGTTTCTCATACAATTTTGAAGCTCAATGTCACTATCTCTTTGGCAAAAATTTTGAATAGCTATTAACTTCAATCTATCTCACTGGAATGAAAGTAGAATCAACAAAAACCTACATTTAAAAAGAAATATTGCTTACTTTTTGTTTTTTTTTAGTTAGTTTCTTTAACCTGAAATTTGGCATTGGTAGTAAGTTAAATTAAGAGTTTGTTTTCCCGGCATCTCAATCGAATGCATATAATATAAGTTTTCTTATATCTTGCTGGCGATCAAAGAATAAATTGTGTTATCATTTGGATTAGAAGAAAGGTCTTTGCATTAGTTTAGTGACGAACCCAAATGGAGAAATTCTACAATTGTTGCTATTTTTGGGGTGAAGAAAAAATATATCTACCATATTGGTCACTATGCTGATATTATATTAACATTGTTCAGCTGCAAATGATACAAACAATAAAATGTCATTCATAAGTATATGCAGAAACACTATCCTGCAAGGGATGCATTGTCGCATCTATGGCCAGACCGGAAATTTGGTACAAAATTAATGAGGTATAAAATAAAACATGAACAGTTTTTTAGAAATGAAATAAACCATTCATAAATTATAATATTGTTCCTCGGTTATTTCTTAAATATTTTTGTCAGACATTACTATCCTTCAACGCATTTTAGTCTAGTAATCCCTAAGATTTTTGGTGTTTTTTGATGCGCTGAAAATGATATGGTCTATGAAAAATTTGTCTCAAATCATGGCGTCATAAGATATGGCCAAAAAAGTAATTTTTTCGGGTTTTCGCGAATAAAAAGTTGTAATTAAAGTTGAAGCGAAAATCAGGATGAGATCAATTAAAGGTCATTTGAAGGTTCGGACCCGAGATGTGTGGTTTTTTCGAAGAAGTAAAATTTACTTATTTCTCGTCGAATATTTACTTGGTTGTATATTATGTTGTTTCCGAAAACAGAATGTTTGGTCTATTTTTAGAAAATTCGCGTTTTTGCGATTGTGTCAAAAATAAAGGGTCTAGCGATAAAATTCAAAATGTATATTGAAGATTTTAACGTCTTCTACTTATAGTATCAAAATTATTCAATTTGCCTCTGTCAAAAAACAAGTTGAACAAGCTGGAAAATTTTTAACCTCAAAATTATATTTATTTTGAATCTGGAAATATTTATTAGTACTAGATTACAGACATTGATAGAGATTTTTTTGAGCGTCTTTTAAGCTCAAGCTGCTTAATTTTGGTTAATTAAAAGCCGACATATTCATATAAACGCGTTTTGGGCCGTCACAGGCTCAATTTTTTTTTCGTGTAATAGCAAACAAACTGCAAAATTTAAGTTCAAAAACTTCCTACTCGAGCCTTCTTACATAAAAAGCGAAATACTATGGGCGATTTCCTCGTGACAAATGATTATTTTAGCCAGCGAGCAAACGTCCGCAATATAGATTCCGTGCTAAGCGCTTGAAATTTTGAATCTATAAGTGTTGAAAAAATAATGAATTAGTGTTTATCTCGTCTCATATACACATCTATACACTATATTATATACCGAACATACCTACACGACTGACTGTAATACACGTATTTTTTTGTGAATGTGTCTTTATATTGAATTTTTCACTTACCACGCTCCAAGTATTCAAAATTGAATTAGTTTTATTATAAATTTTTGCATGCAGCATGCCCAGAGTAAATTCTGTGACAAACAGGAAAGTTGTGTGAAGGAAAAACAAAATAAAATATTAACACTTCTGTATATCAGGAGAATGTTTTTATCACGATTGTTGAAAGAAGAAATTTTATAATAACTTTATAAGAAATAATTAAAAAAATTACTAACACGATTACGTTTTGTTTTTCTTAACATTCGTCTTTGCAATACATCCAAACACGCGCGCGCGCACATAAACACCAACAAATGATTTTTTTTAATTCGGTAAATAATAATTTATGTTGAAATTAAAAAAAGTCATATTGTTAACTGTACTTAATTTATAGTCAGTTAATAGGTAACTACGAACATCGTTAGAGTTTTCTAATACACTGGTGAAATCTGATAGTATAAGTTGAAGACGTTAAAAATATTCCAAACGCATTTTGAATTTTATCACTTATTTTTGCAACAATCGCAAAAACGCGAATTTTCTCAAAAAAAGATTTATGGCCCCAAAAATCTATCTATCTATCTAGCTATCTCAAAAAACAAAATCCAGTTGAAAAATAGACCAAAAAATTCTACTTCTCATGGAAACCACAAAATGGGCTCTATCTTGGGCGAACTTTTAAATAACCTTTAATTTGTTTTAAACAACGCATTTTGATTTTCCTTACATTGAGCACAACATTTTTTCGATATATATATTCGCGAAAACGGAAATATTTAATTTTTGGCTATAAAAATGGGTTTAGACAAATTTTACCGACACCGTTGTGTTCAGCTATAAACAAATATCGACCATAAAATAGAACTAGTGAAAAATAATTATTTTGAGCCGTTTTTCATCTCTAGAGTCAATGGGACTATTCTACAATAATAACCAATTTTTTGGTAATCAGTTTCTTATGAACTAGCACAAGACTTCTCGTAATACTATTAGATTTTGAATGAAAAAAAATTTGAGTCAAGCATTGATATAAAACTGATTACTCATTAATATAAATTCACCAAGTTCCCTCTCACACTTGAATTTATAATATTTTCCGAGAGTTTACAGATGTGTTCTTTGATACTTTTCAGTACTCAGTAATATGTTAATCATCACAGCTGCCCGCTTTATGGGCATATTTTAAATTACCGTTTCAATGTCTAGGTAAGTTATTGGTCTACTATGCTGACAATATTTAAAATTGGTCCTTACGTTTGGTTCGGTCTTCCCACTTCATATAACTAATATACATAAACCGCGATTAATTACTCACCAAAAAAAGTGTGAGAAATGAAAGTTTTCATGTTATGTTTAATCTTTCGGAACAAAAACGTCTTAAGGTATATAAAAAATTTGCAACGGGACAGACTAACCTCTACATTGATTCCAGATTCAAGAAAAGGGAAGGTTCAAGGTAAACCCTTTCAATTTTGCGGTGAAAAAAACTCAATTAATGAAGGAACGAGATTCAGCTGTAAGTAGAGGGGACGATGACATGGCCAAAGACCTTGGTCAAAAATTGTCAGATCTAGAAGAGCGAGCGTCACATTTAGACAAAATGAGGACTTCTACCATATCCAGTATTTCATATATTAATAATCGTAACCGAAAGAAAAACGTTGAAGAGGCCGAAAAAGCAATCATGGCTGAAGTGAGGGCTAGTAAGGGCAAAAAGGTAAGAACATACCAACAGCTGTTATGTATAATGTCAAATAACTATGTTGAGCACACATACATGAAAATAGGGTGCAAATTTCGAAATACCAGTATAATATCATTAAATTATGCTGTCAGCAAGTTACGCCATTTAGTTCTCCTGAGAACGTATAATTTCTACTCACACATTAAACATTAAAACATGCAGTACATAAATCGTAGTTGATCTATGTTCTAAACTTGGGCATTTTATTTATCAATTCACCAATTAATTATGGCAGTATTGACTTGACTTGTCTTTACATTGTAACTATTGATAGGTTATTCAAAATTGTTTTGAAGTTTTCAAAGAGGTCTCTCTTTGGAAACTTCGTCTATTGACTTCCAACACAAAATGTGTTTGTAGCTCACTGTGCATTGTTGCGGGACCTTCACCTGGCGGTAGTATTGGCAACTGTTTCCCCGTCAATTCTTTGAATCGCGAGAACTGTTTTATCAATGCGTAGCATTGTGAATTGCATTCTCAGTGTAACATGTAGGTTCTTCAAACCTTTTAGAAGGTGACGAGCTCATGAGAAGAGTGAAACAGCTGTCTGGGACTAAAAGACGTGTTGTCATTGTTAAACCTGGTGAACCAAAACTTATCTTTTGACTATATTGAATAGTAGACTTCGGCGGATAGCTAATCTTGAAAAATCTTGGTTTCCGGATGGATTCCGCGTCACAATAGCTCGACTTGATGCCGACGTTTCGCCAACCATTACAGGTGGCATCTTCAGGGCAGGCTTGAACAGAAACTGGTTCTACTGGTTTCTGTAGCCGTATTTATTGCAGGAAAAATCCTTCACACTACACAGTTCACTGCCTTTATTCCGGTGGTTAAATCTGTTCCTGCCCCTGACCCTGCCGTTGTGTGATCATGTGCAAGTGGAATTTTCGAGGATGGGTTTCCAAATGTTGGGAAGGTAATATCCTGAGTCATGGTTCAGATTGTTTGGATGTTTTAGGATTTCTATAGCTTCAAGGATTTTTCGCTGATAGAAGTTTGGCGCTCGGGCTAGGATTTTAGTATTTTCGAAAAGGATTTGATGATTAGTGTCAAACTTGTGTTCCGCAAGTGCAGATCTACTGGTGTCTCGAAGATTTGTACAGCGCTCATGTTCTTTCAAACGAGTAGCTACTGTACGACCTGTTCCACCAATGTAGACTTTACCGCAAGAACAGGGAATGCTATAAACACCTTCTAAGTGAAGAGGAGGAAGGGGATCTTTGATAGGTTTGTAAAACTGAGATAATTTCGGAAGTGTGGAAAAACGGGTAGAAATATTATGTTTCTTGAGGATTTTGGAAATTCGATCTGTTATATTTTCAATATATGGAAGATAGGCAGCGACTTCTAACACGAAATGTGTTTGTAGTTCACTATGCATCGAACATAATGTCTTATTTTTTCTGTAAAGCAAAAACTGCATTATTACCACATCCCCATAATAATATGTTTAAGGAAATATGTGAAAAAGCTAATGAGTGATATATTTAAAGACTATTTAAGCCTGTCAATTGCGAAGAACGCTGATTTCAGTTTTTGACATACTTTCTGAATATGAAAAGTGCGGCACAGGTTACTATTAATAAAAATGCTCCAAGAAATGTTACACAGATTGATCCATCAATACCTTTATTTTCAGCATAATAAGATTGTTATGTTCACACCAGTCACTAACTTCTTTCATTAGTCATAAATTTTGAGACATATCCAACGGAATAAGAAAATAGATACTTGTGATTCACCAATTATGAATAACTTTTTCAACCATTTTCAGGAGTCTTTCCAATCATTGGTTTGACAAGCTCTCCCTCCCTCCCCCAGTTAATAATAGCTCATTATGTTTTTGTGAATTGAATTTTCGCTTAATAAACGTCCTATTGTGATGATACCAAGTAATAACACTAAATTATTGTTCAAGTATAGATTTATGTCGCGGCGAGTTTTGTACCTATAATCAATGGATGTTGGCCCTATTCTTCTATTTGAAGAAGAATAACAACCCTATAATCTGCTATGAATGTCAAAAAAATTGTGGAAAATATGTCATTGTTAGATTGGGGGTCATATAATTTCTGATATTCAAAATAATATTATTAATTTTGATTTGACGTAACTGTCTTCGAAATATCGTTCATGAAAAAAACATTTGTAGTATTAATTAGATCCCTGAATGTAAGTCGAGAAATTATTTCTTTTTGAATATATTCGGAGGTAATATCCCAAGACTGACAAAAAGCCGACTGTTATTGTCGTCATAATTCTATAGAGAATACCTTGTATTTCGAGACAATTTGATGAGACCGTATTAACTTTAATAATCTGAATAACGCCCGAGAGCTTTAACTCGAGAGTTATTCTTTGATTATTAATGTTCATATGGTCGAATTGAATTGTTTCAAAATACAAGTTGCTCGAGAAAGTTGCTTAAAGAAAATAATAGTCTCTTTTTGTCACAGTCGTGTGATATTTAGGAAGATTATTTCAGGTACACCACAAAATCATTCGGTAAGATTCAGGTCATATTTGTCACTTTCTCTAAAGTGAAAGCAAGTCAATCATTCATATACGTTTATTAACATTTAATTTAATAATACTTTTATTACTTATGCTGCTGAAGTTGAAGCCTGTGTTTCTTCTAACTGTCACATCCTATTCATAATTTTGTTGTGTTGTTCCCCACGAACGGGAGGTAAGGTTTGATAGCTGATGCATTGCTGAGGCCCGTTATTTTCATCAGTTCCGGTTCTTTCACGCCAGCCTTTGCTAGTTCTGAAACGGCTGTAGAGCGACTTGAATGATTCGTGATTTTTCTTTTCTTTACGTCCAAACCAATACGTTTTGCACCTGTTTTCATACATTTCGAACATTCATTTTTCCGGTAGGACAATTTTTGTACCATGCAGATCCTTGTTTTTTCCAGTACGGATTTGGAGTCAAGAAAAAACGGTCGGTGGTTATATGTGTAGCTCGATGGTTAAGAAGTTTTAAGAAAATACGATTTATATTTTGACTGTGAGCCATTTACTATCTGCACATTTTCGGTTTCCTCCTTGGCAAGTTTTTGTGAATACAGGATTATATTCGATCGTTTTTCATTTTTCTTAAAATGATCGATTTTGCAATAGATAACTTCTATTCCTCGCCAGGCCCACTCTACAGATACTAATTGAAAAAAATTCTTCTAAGGCCGTCTGGGGTATTCTCATCATAGCATGTCTAAAGTAGCATTCAATTCATATAAAGTAAGTGTTTCTGAACTTTCCTTCCTCTTTTGAGAACAACTTTGCAGGTTTCGCCTTTTTACATTCCGCTCATGTCTGCCACTTTGGAATTCGATATCTTGAAATGGATTTACCTTTCGTTTGTGTTTAGTGAATTATAATTCCTGAAGTTTTCGTTGTTGAATTCCACATCTATTTAATTGTATACTCTTTATATTCCTCGCCATTTTCTTTACGCATATTGCATGCCCAATTTTTCAGTATTTCGCCTATCACGAGAGTTCAAAATTCATAATTCTTCTGCCGACAAAAAGACTCTTTCAGTCGATGACTCCAATACGTAAGAGAGACGGAAGACCTATATTAGCATAGTCAAAGTATACAGGTCTGCCGGAGCCTCCCTTCCATCGTTTCTCGGGCTAGGTGACGTCACCTAGCTTCTCCAATCACATCGCCGGCACGTAACAACATCATATTATATCGTCGTCAATAACATTAAATAAACGAAATAAACGACCAATCAGCTTGCACTCGAATTTTAAAAAGAGTAGAAGGGAGGCTCCGGCAGACCTGTATACTTTGACTATGTATATTAGTCTGGTATCAGACAGAGATGGAGATCATTTTGACCACGTGAGAAGGGACAAGAACGTTCATAATTTACATTGATTTGAATGGAGCACTTCACCAATTTCATAAATTAGTAAGTTATAATCCTCTTTGATCGGTTTTTATCAGCGACAAAACATAATAGTATTATGTACAAAATTACATTAAAGATATAGTTAAATATCGCTCATTTTAAATTTAGGCATATTTCCATGAAGCACCCTGTTGTATATAAGTAACATATACACATTATTCAAAATTAAATAAGCTACAGAAGAAACATATCTATAAATATCATAATGCTCAAATTATTAGACATTTCTTGGAGAGGTTCAAAAAAAAGTACATCAGTTATCAAAATTATTAACCTAATTGTGCTACCATATAACCCAATCCTGAATTTTTCCTATGCCAGAGATTGAATCAGATTGGGCCTAAAGATGCTAAATATAAATAAAATGAACTGGAAATTACGTAAATGAACAGTTCTTATTCAGTGGTGAAATTCTGGTATTGTGGCTAGTCGCAGATGTCAAATCGCTAGCAAACCTTTTGTGTTATAACAATAAAGATTGACAAAATATAAGGGTTTCCAAAGAAAATAAAAGTGATATCAACATGGTTTAGTTTACAGCATTAATGTTCATAGTTACAAATTAGATTATCGGTCACCTTAGTTTTAAGCTTGAATTTTACCAACAGAGGAACATTATTAAATAATATTGAGTACTGTTACTGTTAAAAATACAAATTCATCGGGAATAAAATTAAACATTGTTCTGAAATGTCCTGTCAGTCCTTCAGATGTTTTAATAAATTTTTGAGATTTTTAGCCTTTACATTAATTCTATGTTTCCTTGTAGTTAAGTATTTGATTACTTTTCTTTTCTTATCAATAGTATGCTTCACAATTTGAAAAAGTATGTTCATGTTAGAACATGAAGGTATAGAGCTGAAAAGATTGTATCAAAATGTTATAAATCTGCTTAGTATATAACATACCAATTTCCTGGTTCATTTACAGGTTATTGTTCATTGTTCCTCTCACAACAAATAATGTTTGCATCATCACTAGTAAATACATAATAATAATATATACCCAGCTAAAAATGATGACAAATTCATATTGTTTACCGATTTCTAGATTCTCTGGGTTTCACCTTATGGATTGAAATATTCGCTGGAAAATTTAAAATACTAGGAGGAACTACATGGTCTTTTACTGGTTTCCTTCGAAATGAATACACGAAGTCATTTTCTGTAAAGTGTTTACTCCAAAAATGAGCATATCTGTTGGGCACGACGTGTTATCTCTTCATTGCTATTAGCCATTTTTGATTCATATTTTCATTTGAAGGAAAACTGAAATGAAGAGTAATTATTACACTATAGTTTCTATTTTCGATCGTGAATAGTCGATTAAAATTGTAATTCTAACGTCTACGTTTTAATTACATTATTGTCAATGAAGTATCTACTAACACTATCCAGTATCTACTAAACTTGTACATACCAGTGAAAACTAGGTCCTCCTTTTTGATACCGATTTGTACATCCAAATGCGATTTCACACGATTTCACCATTGTTAAATCTTAGATTTGTTATAAGTATCCAATAAAACTAATTAATCACACACTGCACTATTATAACCTTATTCTCGTCGAGAGTTATTACAAAATATAATTTGATAAAATGCCAAAAACAGCTAATCACAACTGAAAAACGAAAGCACTGAAGAAGTTTATTATATTAAAATATTGCTATTTTCTTTTGAAAACAACATAATACCATAGATTACAGTAGCATGTACTCTTATGGCTAGAACGATGCTTTGCCCATTGTCAGCTGTTGGAGTCAATGAAAATCCCTGATGCGCTATCCATGTACGTATATATAATATCTATGCTCAGACAGACTTTTTGCTCCTTTTGGTATTTTCTGGAATGGATTTGCTAATATTTTCACTAATTTTCGTAGTCGAACATAAACCTAAACGAGACATATTCAATTTTGAGTGAGTCTTGCAACTAATTTTGAAACTTATCATAACGGTCTTATACAATCGAACAAAATAGCCGCTTATGTTTCTTTATTTACCTGAATAGTTGATCATATTGCATATCATGTGACCAAATTCATAACTTTTTATAGGTGGAGCCATGTGTGAATGAAATAATCAAGAGAATTTCAATCGCAATATCTTAAAAACTTGACAAACTTTGTAGTATCAATGAGATCCATGAATGTAAGTCGAGAAACGATTTCTTTTTGAAAATATTCAAGAGAATTTCAATCGCAATATCTAAAAAGCTTGACAAACTTGCATCTAGCACGAACTTTGTATATTTTTATAATTATTATTATGTGAGGATAATGATGAAAATAAAATGCGGTCTTCAACTGGTGAAAAATTAACATCATTAAGAAATAATTGTACAAACTATTTTATAAATATCTTATTCTAAAAAATATGTTGAAATGAAATAAGTTTGATATGGTCTCAATAATCGGATATTCAGCTATTCATGTCAATGTTGATTTGTATTTATAACAACATATAAAGACATTAAGTTTTCCCTACGTCTACTGTCAATTCGGAGGTCTATTACTTCGGCACACATCACACACATCAAAAAGTGTATTTGTTTGTGTCAATAGTCAATTATGTACAGTGACCAAATAATTTCGTGCACATAATGAATATCAATTTGTAGATATGACTTAAATTGTTTTTAACTTCTTTATTTCAGGTTGACGACCCATTCACTAGAAGATCAACGAAACCTAGAATGAACTTTAAATCTTCGACTGAAGATAAACCTCAAGATTTAATGCCACCACCTGCAGCTGAAGTACCCATCGCACTCGTGGAAATACGAAAACCAGCAGCTAAGCCAACGCAAATCACTCAGGACGACTTGTTCTCAGCTCATGATTTCGATATTAAAATAGACCTTGAAGTTCCTTTATCCGGTAAGGAAATACTTTCATTATGTTTAGGGAATATTCACATGAATGATGTTGCGGAATGGTAGGTTCAGAATAATTATGATGCTTGATTGCTCCAAACAAAAGGTCGTGAATGTTGAAATTCGTGGCGCGGTTTGAAACTACTTTTAAGTAAAAGTATATGCGAAATTCAATGTAGCTTTAATACAAACGCAGCTTAATTAGATTCACTCTCGGTTTCGGATGGCGAACTGTCAGTTTTATTCCACACAGAAGTGTTGTTCATTGTAACAAAGATGAGGAAGGCGTTGCAAGTCGCCCCCTTTGCTTCACAAATCGTTTCGGGAGTGAAAGCAATTAAGAGGTGTGAGGCTAGAGGCAGCAAGGACACTTATAATGCATCACCACGACTCTCTTATGACGGTGTCGTTCACTTTCCAGGTCAGCAACTGCAGGCGATGGAGCGTTATTTTCTTCAACCGTTTCCTTTGCTGGTTATAGTTCCTTTTCGATCTTCACTTGTTTACGCGGACGACCTCTTTTGCACAGTGGACTCCGGAGTTGCAGAGTTGCAGAATTTTCTTTATTAGAGCACCGATATGTAGCGAGAGCCGAAACATGATATTTTCCAAGTACCTCTGGTGGATCTTTTAGTGTTGCCACTTCATACGTCCCCATTCGGTAAGGTCCGTCACGACGAGGAGCAAATTTGGCTGTATAAAAGTCTTTAGCTTTGCTTAAAGCATGCACTGATACATGTCCTGGTCACCTATAGCGAATTGGTCAGTATGTCGGCGGGCTTTGGTACGATTTTATAGTATTTCATTATTTGTCGCGAGTCTGTCGTAATCTGTAGTATCACTCAATGTAAGGTGTAATTAGCGGAATGAAATTGCCATAGTCTAAAATGTCCTTTTGCACATTATCGGGTGTACGTAACTCTAAACCAAAAGTTAGATAGTCTGAACTATAGCCGGTTGCTTGGGATTTAATAGAGTTCATGTCGAAACGTGTGACGTACCTTGCTACTTTTTTTCCTTCAAGTCTACCAGATTGAATCCGATTGACTTTCATGTTGATTTCTCGGGCGCCAGATTTTTGTCGAGGTTTACTCCTCGTTTGAGGGCTTCTGCTAGGGCCCTCACCACAAAGCGTATCACTGTGCTATCTATGGATAGCCTTGTCCCAGCGTAGTCTCAGTGAAGTAAGTAACCAGGGGTCAATAGGACAGACTGAATTGTATTAAAATTGCAGGCTTTAATTGCAATTAATACTCGGTTAGTTCTTGACCACTTACATGATGTTGAAGAATGTTAGGTATGTTAGACAAACACGGAATTTCCCAATAAGAAGTTTATTCATAGCTTGAACATAAATAAATATTTGACATCCCTATATAATAATTTATCCCGACCCGGGGGAAGCACAAGGAAGCTCGGAAATAATAACCTCTAAGAAAGCGGTCCATGCAGGCTATTTCTTCATTATAGTCTTACAAACAAATAGGCACGTAGTATTATTAAAAACGGCTATTCATGCATCAATTAGCAAAATTACCTAATACTTCAATGGTAACTGGCGAAGCACTTACTTTTGATTCCGGCGGTCTAAATGGTTCATTCTCAACGCTTGCGAGGCGTTCTTTTATACCAATCGAGATGCTGGTCAAGTCACCCACACCAGCTCCACCCGAGCCCCTTTTTGCTCATTTCGCGCTCATGATGGTCCACCAGTTCCTCGATTTTGTGCCGTTTTTATGGTTATATCTGTTCCGACATCTTTTGTTGACACGAAGTATGCACGTTTCTGAATGAAATCACAATATACCCGACTTGCAAATCTGACTCTTTCAACTACACGGATGTCAGGATGTCAATGCCCGGTACTATCTACCAATTCGAAATACTAATATAAACGAAATCTAAAATTTACAACTAATCTACGTGTTTCCCATTAAATAATTATTCAAGATTTTAGAGATTCGTTACAAACTTACAGAAGGTAATTTGTCTGTAGTCTTCCCAACCGGTATGATCTGACGCTGTCAGAATTGACAATTGGCACTTTAAATCACGACCGGATTCGCGGCGGGAACCTGTTGCATAACCGCACTTCGAATTTCGGTCCGTTGTCACTGAAAACATTACGGAGTACATCGTAGCTTAACTGTGAACGATTCAGTTGTACTGTAATTCTTCTGCGGAGAGTGTAGGATTTGGATGGATCGGCTTGTCGAAGGATCGAACTGATTGGTAATCCTTGCTTATCGAAAAAGACTTTGTCTGACTGGGGCCCCATTTCCATTGAGCATTCTTTTTCGTAAGCATCGTCAGGGGTTTGGCTATATCTGCAAAATTTTGACCGAAACGTCGGTGCCGCGAGCCGGTGTGCAGAACGAAAGAAGCTGTTTCGCGTTTTGAGACTCAGGAATATTTGAGATGGCGGAAACCTTATCATGGTTTGGCATTATACCGACAGTCCTGATGATATTTTCTAGATATAAGACAGAGTTGCAGGGAAAAATACATTTGGAAAACTAATTGTAGTAGTATATTCTTCTACCCAAGTGACTTACAACGAGTAACCTCCACGACCTTTCGTTCTCTTCTGCCACGTTACATCTCAAAAAAAAACTAAAAACCAATTTCCGTCTCTTCCATCATACTCTAAACTACTATTCATGTAGTGTGAATTTGTGTATTTATTATTCTTGATATGATGAATAAATAAATATCCTTTCAAAATTGTCCGAAGGAATGTACGTTTTGACATATGTAGAATATATCTTGTGAAAATCAATTGCTTATTTATTAAATCACAGATTGCTTCAGTTATACATTTTGTGTAACATTTTGAACTAAGAGAGATGGTTAATGTATATTTTTTTTTACAGAAACACCTGTTAATGTTATGCCAAAAACCGTTACAAAAGATTTGGCACCAAGGCGCAGTTTAAATTTGCAGGACTACAAGAAGAAACGTGGACTGATTTAGTATTCCTCATTACACATTATAGGTATAAGTAATTATTGATGATTGTAGATTAATTGTAAGTATACCATGGAATGATTTGTTCAATTGTAATTGCTAATTGGTCCATATCGTTATATTTTTTTAATTATTTATTGTTATGTACCTCAAGGATGGAGACCATTATTGAGAAATGTATTTACAATTCCAATGTAATTTGAAATCAACAACTTATACATTAATAAAATCGCGAATTTTAATATTTCAAAGTATATTTAATTTCCGATTATATCACTTATTCTCCTCACTGTTGAGTGAATCACCTTCATTTCAACTATTTCTGCAAAAATTAAATTGTCCCTACTAATGATAATTTGTGTTCAACGTTCTGAATATTGATGTGATGATGATGAATAAATAACTTGTCGAACAAATCAATTGAAGTGAACAATTTTTTAATTATTTCAATAAATTTTATAAACACTTTCACTCTCAGGACTGTTATCCGTAAATTTTTACTAAATCTGTCACTTTGATGTAATAAAAACACTTTTAACTTTTAATGTTTTTATCACTCATATTATAGAAACGCTAATGGATTGAAATAAGAAAATAGGGTAAACTTGCCAAAATAGTTGGGTTCTGACATATTATTCAGATGTCAATTCTTTTTTATACATTGAAATTAATTGATGGTTTATTTTCGCGTTGTAAAATAATTCAAAAATGAAAAAATTTTTACGTTTGCCGCCAAATCAGTTGCGATTCTACTCTTTGAATGAGTTGTCTGATGAAGTAATAGTCTTAAAAGAATATATATTTTAAAAAGGTGTGATCAATTGATCATGTGACTTCCCTCACTCGAAGGAACCGAAAATATATTGGAAATGATTAGAAACCGAGAAAGATGTGGAGAGATGTCAAATTACACTCGCCAGTGTAAGGTTCGGTATAGATCTGCTAGGATCTGTGTGAACTAATAATCCCAACTAGCTCACTAGAATTATTTACTCTTAGGGCTCATAGTGAAACGTGTCCTTAGATTCGTGATTGTATGGATTGCCTGAGCGCCAACTGCTTCAGCACAAAAAATTAAGATAGAATCCACAACCAAGAATTTCAGGCACTACGAGGTGGTTAAATGTTGAAGAATATTTCAGAGAAATAACGACTAGTTTCAATTTAACAATTTAAGTTTTATTCCTTATTGGAATTTAAATTTAACACAATCTTATAAAAAAACAATTACAATTATTGAATGTATTAAAGCAACTAATAATATCAGAAATTTGAAATTAAATTAACTCGGATTCTGAATAATTTGAAAACCAACAGGTTTGAACTTAGAATGAATTTTTGAAGAAAAGACAGTTTGGTTTACATAACATAAATAATTGGATGTGAAAATTTGGTTATTCCAACTAAAATATTTCTGGCTCATCGACATTATGTATATGTCGATGTTCTGACCGAGATATTATATGCTTATATCGTCATAGTTACGCTATCATTAATGAGGGTCATAACTCCCTTGGGTCATTATAGATTCTATAATTCCCTCTACCTTTCACAAGTAAAAATAAAATAAGAAATAATATATATATATATAACTTAAGAGATATAGAATTAAATTTTCTGAATTATGAAGATAACTTAGATAATTTGACATAGGATTATAAAGATGAATAAACGTAAAAGATTGAACCATAGGTGGGATTCGAACCCACATTTCTGGATTTCTAGTCCAGGGTGTTTACCAATTACACCACTTTGGTCCTATTAGATTTTTATATTTTTGTAAATATAAACCTCTGAAAGGATAGTAGATCATTGATAAACACAATGCGATTCGATGCCCTACCATAGATCAACTAGTCACGCACATTCATTGTTTATCAATGATCTACTATCCTTTCAGAGGTTTATATTTACAAAAATATAAAAATCTAATAGGACCGAAGTGGTGTAATTGGTAAACACCCTGGACTAGAAATCCAGAAATGTGGGTTCGAATCCCACCTATGGTTCAATCTTTTACGTTTATTCATCTTTATAATCCTATGTCAAATTATCTAAGTTATCTTCATAATTCAGAAAATTTAATTCTATATCTCTTAAGTTACATACACGATAATGGCCAATTAGGCAAAGAAACTTTAAACTTGTTTATATATATATATATATATATATATATATATATATATATATATATATATATATATATATATATATATATATATATATATATATATATATATATATAAATCTGATGACATCTTTAGGAGATAAAACAGCAGACTTTCTCGGCTTATAACTCTTACTCTTCCGTTTCAAAAAAGCCTCTAGCTCATTGAACTTGGTGATATCTCGTTTCTCATGTATAGTCACCATCGATTTTAGCATTGACCATTTAGGCCATAAAGAATTCGGACTATACGTTTCTGACTGCAACGAATAAACACAATTACTACCAAATCTACCGAAAAACATAGAAAATTCCTTACCAGTTCTTGAAAATATGCCAGAAATACAGTTTCAGTGGCATCTTTTGGCATAACATTTTTCCGTGTCAGCCACTCCAGATATATTTTATATTCTTTTTTGTATACGGCTTCACTTTTCGAAGGAAATAATGATTCTCTTGCTTTTTCAGCATTTTTCAAAATATCCACCATTATATTTGGGGTAGGAAACACGTTTTTAACGAAAACACAACTTGATAATAAAGCTTTGTTTGTAAACAAGTAACATAGCAACAACAAAACTCCTATAATCAACGGTACCTGATTCAAATATAGCGGGAAGGTAATGATTGGTGCATTTATTCCGTTTTAAAAATGAAGAAAATTTTATTGAAATCGGTCAGAAATAAAATTATCTATGTACCACGGGAATTGATGAGCCTTAATAACCTCAAGCAATTGCTGTCCCTCGGGCCAGAGGCCCTCGGTACGCAAACTTTGCCATCGGTAATTAAGGCCCTTATAATTCCCTTGATACATAAATAACTATAATTTTTTTGCTTTGAGACATTATTTCAACATCCGTTTGAACTTACATGGATTAGTCAGTTCAACAACGTGTGTTTTGTGTAGAAACTTACATAAGAAGCAATTCGATAGAAGAAGTTAGGCGTGCATTCCTGCGAGAAATGTTTAATGGCCGACTCATTTCTCGATTTCGGAGATTTGCCTTGGCCTTCGAGGTCCCCCGACTTAACGGCACCCGATTTTTTCCTGTGGGGATATTTAAAAGCCAAAGTGTTTGCAAGTCGTCCAGGTACAATCGAGAAACTGAAAGTAAAATAAAAAGTTTATTTTGTTAAGTAAAAAAATTTTAATTCGAATATTAAAATGGGTACTCTATTATGGGGAACCCTGTATTAGCAATCATGAAGGTAAAGGTAGTTAAGAAGAACTTATGATTAAAAAAGTTGAAAATTGTAAAAGAGCATTTAGATAATAATTTACTTGATTTGAATACTGAGTTAAAGTTTGATATTTTTAATGATAATTTGAACAAATGTAACAGTGGTCTTACTCGTAGTTCTCATAAAGCAGTAAATGAGATCTGTGCTTTAATACGTCCACCTAGATCAATAATTAAATCAATAAAAATCACCCACCAATCTATTGAGACATAACCATTAGAACTTTATATAACAAGGTCAAGAAAGGTACTACGCACTACGTAGCACATGGAATATTGCTAGGTTAAACAAGCATAAAAATACGATATTACCTATCTGCTTACTACTCGTCAAATTTATTCTGTAAAAAGCTAAAGTAAAATTTCTAAGGATGTAAAAGATTATCTACGATATTTGCTAGATAACAATTTGATTCGTCATGGATGCCAGGAGACTTGTTGGAAATTATTTCTACTGAAAAATATCGACATTCAGGGACTGTACATATCTTGAACTAGGTTTTAAGATATCAGATCAATTTAAATAATCCCTGGTGTCAATAATTTTCAAAGGCAGATTGATAATACCAAAAGGAAAGCAAATAAATTAATTCCCAACTTACCTCAAACAAAACCACAAACCGAATGCAATTGAAGTTGTGAAAGAAAATAAGGACAGTCAATTCAATTATGTAGAAGACCATATAAAATCTGTAAGGAAGCAAAGTCCTCTCCGATGGTCAAGAGAATAACACTATGTAACAAAATTCAACTTTTCGGTGTGCCTAACCTTTTCGATGTTTGCGTTCGATTCTACATCTATTTCGTATAATTAAAAGCCACCTTAGAAGTTAAAAAGTTTGCTTTTCCGCTCAGGGCGAATTTTTTTCCAAAAGTAAAACTTCTCTGTGAATATCCTGGAATAAATTTTTATAAACATGACTCAACACCAGTCGCTACCAATTGTGTGAAGAAGTGAGATAAACAGTTAAACGTTGCATATGTAAGACTGTTAGGTTGCTATTTGCAGGAATGTAAAAAAAAACGATACATTTTCATTCAAATTTGACGTAAAAATCGCCAAATGAACAATCGTAGAGCCAAATTCAGATCCAAATACCGTTTTTTCGCGACGTTTATCTGTAGAGTGACTCATTACGAAGAGATTGATACCATTCCGAAGTACATATGGACTTTTATTAAATAGCTATAGCGCGTTAACCGATTAAGTTTCGTGAAAATTCTCAAATATTTAACCCATCAAGGCCCAGGTAAAACGCAGCCTAATTACAGGCAAACTAACTACGCACTTCATAGCATAAGTGGAAAAAAAATTATCCGTTTTTATTGTTTGGCTAACATGATTGTTTAAACAATGAACAATCATTGTTTAAACAATCAATTTGGCTAAACAAAACGACACGGGTAATTTTTTTTCATTGATTCTATGATCTGCGTAGTTAGTTTCATTTTTTTGCACTTTCCTGAGCATGGATCTAACGGACTTTTCAACAGCTGAATTGTTTATTAGCGTTTTAACAATAAACATTTGTGCAAAATGCGAGGATAAGTTCATATCTCGTAGTAATTTGGTCTTCTAAGTCGATCAGCACACTCAAATCGAAAGAATTCCGATGGTTTTTTTCAATTGCTTAAACAATTATTATTTGAACAATTATTTCGGCATAAAAAAACACGGGTAATTTTTTTCCACTTATGCTATGCGTAGTTAGTTTGGCTGTAATTAGGCTGCGTTTTGCCTGGGCCTTCATGGGTTAAATATGTGAGAATTTTCACGAAACCTTATCTGTTAACGAACTATAACTTTTTAATAAAAGTCTATATGTACTTCGGAATGGTATCAATCTCTTCGTAATAGTCGCTCTACAGAAACAAATCGCGAAAAAACGGTATTTGGATCTGAATTTGGCTCTACGATTTTTTATTTTGCGATTTTTACGTCACATTTGATGAAAATTTAGCGTTTTTTTTTAATTTTCTGCAAATAGCAGCCTAACAGTCTTACATATGCAACGTTTAACTGTTTATCTCACTTCTCCACACAATTGCGAATAATTTGATATATCATAGACTGGTGCTGAGTCAAGTTTATAAAAAGTTATTCCAGGATATTCACAGCGAAGTTTTACTTTTGGAAAAAAATTCGCCCTGAGCGCAAAAGCAAACTTTTTAACTTCAAAGGTGGCTTTTAATTATTCGAAATAGATGTAGAATCGAACGCAAACATCGAGAAAGTTAGGAAGAAAAGTGTGTTACATAGTGTAAACAAACCTCTTGGCGGGATAATACTATCACTTTTATAATATATAAGTATTTACTTTGAACAGATTCTAGGGTTTGCTTTTTGAAAAGGGAGCTAGTTTTTTCGAAATCTCACGTAGACAGCGTCTTTCATCTTGTTTTGAATGTCAACTGCAAAATTTCAACAAGATCGGTTCTTATCTGTTTTAAGGAATGGGAGAGGGGGTTATCGTTAAAAACTATTTTGGGTATAAAAACATGATACATCGTTAGATGCGCATTTTTTTTCTCTACTGACTGGTTAATCTAATCAATAAAGGTAGAGCAAACATCTTTGAACAAAAAAAACATTCACTCAATTAATTATAGGGTGGTGCTATTTGTGTGCAATGGCGTATATCCAGCATTTCTGAAGGATAAGGGTGATTGTTTCTTATTTATAGCGTTATAGTATAGTGTATCAACACTGTGAATGAACTCTTTTATAATTTATTAGCTTTTTTAATAAAACAACACGCCACGTGAAGCAACTACAACACGCCACGTGAAGCAACTACAACACGCCACGTGAAGCAACTACAACACGCCACGTGACGTAACTAAAATCAATTATTTCATATGTACAAGTGCAAGGAAATCAACAATTACAAAAACAAGCTTTCAAATAACCTACTAACCTAGTATTCCCAAAAATGTATAAAAAATTAATAAACTAACTTGCAATAACGCAATAAAAAGTGCAGACATGAACATTGAATTCGGTATTTCAACCGTTAATGATCTCGCCGCTAGAGGCGTCAGATAACTGGATGAATAGACACTGTTAATTAAATCACTTTAATTTTGAATCACAAAAACAGCTGTGTAGTTGCCAGGCCTCGATCCCGATACCTGCCGCACACAAAGCTAACGCTTTACCAACTGCGATACAGACAACCCCTTCATTCCTCCAAGTTCGTATTCCTACAGTATATAACATTAAACTGTGACATCACATACATGACCTCATTGAATCTTAAAATGAGAATTCCAAACTAGCGCAGGTTAAACATATGCGTGTGATATATGTCTATTAAATTTGAAAAACTGAAGATCGATGACAATAATACCACTTGAAACGAGACTACCGCGCCCTCATAGTAATATATAGAATAGACATCGAACGTGTTACCACAACATTAGGTTGGCACAGAATAGACATAACATAGACAGTGATGTCATATCGATGACGTCACTTGAATCTAAAAATAAAAGTTTCGAACATTTCTGGGGGTTGAATATATGCGTGATAGGTATACATCTATAACCGGAAAACCACGGGTATTCATACGGTTCGATATCATACTACATTTAAAATCCCAAGATGGATGTCGGGCTTGTTTGGAAAACTATAAAAACTCAAGTGAAGACTTAAGCCCTTCCAGAATAGCACTCGGTAACGCAACAATTCACTCCCGATGTTTTTTTTTTTCGAATTACTAGTTTTACCAGTCAGCAACGAATAAAACTAGAAATATTGACGTATCACTTTCACAGATGCGACCGACTCTTTGACTCTCAGTTACGACATTTCCGGTCATGGGTTGGCGCCAGAGATGCTTACTTAGCTGGCATATCGATGCTTGAAAGGTAAAAAGTCATATGCGACTATTTAGTAACTTTACAGTAGAGCGGCTTAAAGTTTTCAAAAAGGGTGAAAAAATCAACTTTTTGTACAATTGTTTGTTGTATTTAAATAAAACAAAGACATTTCAAAAGAATTGATTTTGTTTTATGTGTTCATTTCAAGTTTTCTCTGTAACAATCGTTAATAATAAAATAATGTCTCTATTTACTCCCAAAATAATATGTAGGTAGGGCTTAAGTTAATTTTGGTCTTGAATTTTACAAAGATAAAAAGGCTGAGATTACTTTTGACAGCAAAATATTACTCGGGTACTATTTGGAAATAATTGAAAGAAAACATTGAGCCAAATAGTTTTATGGATCAATAGTATTGACTGAATTATGTAGAAAAATAAATTAAAATCCCATTTGATCATCGAAAATTTAAAACTTTGGAAAGGATAATGGAGATTGAAAATCAGTTTTTTCTCTCTTTCTTTTGTACTAGTTTTATCTATAAGATAACTGATAGAAATATAAATTTTTATATTTTAATAGGTGAGATAAAATGAAATTGAAGTACTTAAGTTTATAAACAAAGTTTATTTTATGATTTTTCGTTGGCACAAAAGGAAAATATCAAACTGTTCAAAAAACAACAAATAAAATCAAAAACTCAAAAAGGAGCACCAAATTATTTTTAAGAAAATATAAATGTTCACTTGCATTATTATAAATGTAAGAGATATCGATAAATATAAAAATAATACCAAGCAAAACAAAAACGCTCCGTAATTCAGCAAAAGTTGTAATTTAATTATTTAAATTTTCAGGAATATTAATAAAATCATGTGGAAATAGTTCTGGAATGACATCCTTTTATTTTATCCTTAAGAAATAAGATATACAGGATAAGGGCCACTCTAACTGTTTAGTATTGCAAGGCAAAACATAATAACTGCCAATTTTACTGTAAAACAGTTTAAGTAGTCAAATGATGCAAAATTGGCCTCGGGTAAAATAGGCTTACTTTCCGGTTTGTAAAAAAGGATGAAAAGCAGAAAGGCACAACAGATCATTATTATTTTCTATACATAGTCTAAGCTGCAATATTTTTGTAGTGCCTGAAAACTGGTCGGTTAGGACAAAAATAAGCCACATATTTCTTCTATGTGCAGTTGAGTCGAGCGCCACAAAAGTTATGAAACAGACCTGAAAACCGGCTTATCCGAAGCAGTGACATAAAAAAAGTAATTGACCAAATTGTCACTTATAACCTTTTACTTTTCAAGCATTGATATAACATTGATGAAATAGCATAATAGCTGGCAGTAAAAGAATAGTCTCTTGGTAACACTTATTCAAATTAGAAGTTGGAGTGTTATTAAATTCAGTTCCAAATAATCATCCATGCCCTAAATGATAGACGTAGCATTATGCTTATTCTTAATATTGAATTGTGTAAATAAATATTTGAAACCATCAGTATACTTTAGAATTCCATGAATTGTCTCAAAATGATCGCCATGGCAATATTCTTTATTTCGAAAATCGAGGTGCCATCAGAGAATTGAAAAAGCAGTCATCATACTACATATTGTTTGGAGGGGAGGTATCAGTGATATCTCCAGCACAATAACAGATTGCCACTTACCAGTATATCACGATTAACAATCTATCAGATAATATGGAATTAGAAATAGGAACTTGGGTAATGAAATTATTCTTGTTCTATTTGATATACATGATTTCTAAGCTGTTCATCAACATTTCAGATCACCTTATATCAGAAACCTCTCTAACACAAGCTTTTACTACAAATGCACACTATACCTCCCTTATATCAAAAATCCTTTGAACGTGATTTCTCCAAAAAATTTTCCACCTACAAACCGATCAATTATCCTCCTCGTTGATAAGGTATTCATAGTGTTCCATGGTTTTACGGTGAAGTAGCCCACGCAGTATAGTATTATTATAAATGAAACATTAGCGAAGTAATAGAAAATGCCAAAAATCTGAATGATCTGAACCTTGACACAAGTTATTGGTTTTTCCGATATTTGGAAACGCTCACCTAGCGTCAACCATAAACCGTGAATTTATTGAACTATATGCAATCGTCAGTCTCAGATGTCAGTTCCATATGCCCGGAATTTAGTATCGTTTTTGTTGTTGAGAGAAGAAAGTCTTGATAACGTTTCTGCTTCTGGGTTTTTGGTAACACTGACTTTTTGAGGAATAAAAACTGTTTTTTGCGCTGTTCATGTTTTCTTTTGCAGTCTTTCGGAAGGTTCTCTCCATGTACAGTCGAAACAGTCCAGAGGCGAATACACACCTGCAAGATTATCGAAATTCCATTATGGTTGGAAATCCACCGCATCTAATGAGTCCTCTGATGTTTGTTCTATTTTGTTTTTACCCTTTCCACATTATTCCACTAACGTGGTGGAATAGTTGACTTCCTGTGGTGTCACGTACATAAGCTCAGCCATAACATTGATTGAATGTATTCTACAATTGTTACATTTTGAGTTATTTCATTCTAAAACTTAGGAAAATTCATTGTGGAATAAAAGGAAATAAAAGCTTCAATACATTTCTGATTGGAGCAAGACAAATTACTTCTCCAATCAATGCAGAAAGGTGTTCCCTAATTCATGAATGAAATTACAACGAAAGGCTATATATGGTAATGACGATCAAAAGTACAGAGAGATGTTTACAGTGGCGTAGCTACGACGAAGGGGGCTCAAGGTTGAATTATCAAAAGGGTATTTCCAGTAAATCTATTGCGTGTACCCTTTGATTATACTTAACAAGCATGTCTTTACCTTAATATGGATCCTCTAGTAACTTTATGTCAGGAAAAGCTTCCGATTTGTAGCTACCAACACCACGGAATTTTCATCCATTACTGCATGACATATTACCGAAAAGTTTTAGTTGTTATAATGATATAATAAAACACTTTTTACTATTTAACACTTATTTATTTTAAAGAAATGTCAGCTTCAAAATGATACAAATGTATGAATGAAGACATGTTGAGATGTTTATAATCAAAAATATGGTAACAACAAATATGGGGAAATACATGACCGAGATTGAATTATTAGAATAAGACAATATGGTAAAGTTACTAAGGTAATTAGAAAATTTTAATGCGAAGATTTGCCTACTAGGCAGTTACAAATAAGTGAATAAGGGGAAATTCCAAATATATTATGAAGATATCAGAAAGAATGCTTTGGAACAACTAATTGGTATTTTAAAATTTACCGTCGTTATTCTTTATACCATTGGAAAAATATACTGATTCTGGGGTGTTCAATTTAAAACCTCTACTCTGACTATGCAAAATTCTGACCATATATATTTGGAAAGCTAAGTCCTGTTTCTGAAAAATGATTGGGGAAAGTTGAATCGGCTTTATTGAGTCGAAAATATTCCTTTATCATATCTAATTTACATATTATGACTTGATTTATCAATGTAAAAGTTATCACTCTAAATAGGTTAATTTATAAGTTTAATGAACTTGTTCAGAGTGTGATAACTTTTACATTGGTAGGTCAAGTAGTGATACAGATTTAAGGAACATTTTCGATTTTTAAGAATGAATAAAACAACTGATGTCTTGATAATATAAGATTTCTTCTTAATTCACCTACTTGTACCTGCCTATAGTATATCTCCGTATTAAAATTTCCTATTATAATCGGATGAATAAGAAAATAGTAAGTATATCCATCCGATTATCGGACGAATATCCACTACCTAAATTTAATAGATAATAGTCACTGAGCACCACATCAGCTGTTGGTAGTAGGAGGATATAAAAACTAGCATTGTGTTGGAAGCTATATGGAAAAACAATTTTTGGGAACCGGAGCATTTTCTGGAAACAAAACGCCTCGCTAATTTTATCTGATTTTGCAAACTCATGATGTCAATCGATAAAAAATCGGTTTTTGAAAGTGATACCGTAAAGTGAGTATTTATAGAACGATTTTTTTAGTTAATAACTTCCGACCAAGACAGTAATGAAGTAAAATTTCCATGTTGAGGGCTACGTCTATAAATGCACGTATTAATAAGCAATTAAAAATAATTTTGGGGCCCAAAGGCGATGTATTTTTCTTTTAAAACTGTTATTCCGTAAATCCGTACTTTGAGTATATGGAACGATGACATTTTTGTTAAGAAAATACATGCGAATTTTACTCAGTTTGGTATTATATGTTTGTATGAGTTATTGAATTATACCGAACAATTGCAAAAAAAAAATCAATTATGGAAGGGTTACAAGTAGGAAATATGGAAAAGTGTTGAAGTAGAAAGTTTCTTGCTATACTTTGATAAAAATGGAACAGAAAACATTAATTAACACAAATTTACTAGATAAAACAAATAACTGTTATCTACACTTTTATAAAGGTAAAAAACAATTATTTCAAAGTACAACAAAAAATTAAAGTAACGTTTATAAAGGCACATCTTTACATAATTTATAAATTCCTCTGTTAATATGAGTATTAGGGTTTAAAATACAAAATTGAATTTGCTACAAAGCTATTGTATTTTTATCATTAACATACGGAAAAACAAACTTATTATTATGATATTTGTAACTGAGAAGGCGGTCAACAATAACACCATTCTTATTTTTTGTTGCTTTTATTAGTCCTACAAAATGCATGAAGTTTTTTTTGGTATTTACATTGTAAATAAATTCCTGAAATATGTGTGTTTGCCTGGCATCGTTTCGTATTATAGACCTGAAAAAAGATGAAATTATAAATTTTTTGTAAATTAGTGTTTTTTTAGTGATACATTAAAACACTAACTAAATTGGGATTATATTATGAAATAATAATTTCCACTACGGCATTAATCTAAATTGATTGTGAAAAGAGTTACAGATGAGACAACTTTGCATGGCTTTTGTAAATATTTATAAGAAACTTACTTTACATACAGACACCTATCATCGGCACATATATGAACTACTAAATACTTTAACTATGCCATCAATAATTAATATTTAAATATTTGTTTGCATTTTTGCGGGAAATTTAAAATTTGGACCCTCCTTTCATATACCCCTGCTGTTCCTCATATACTCAGTTTACGAAAGATGAAGGTGTTTCATAGGTGAGGAGGAAGTAAATAGCCAGCTCCATACTTGCATTGTATTCATGGTTATATAATGAAGGCTGGAAAAAAATGTTTGCTTTCGATTTCCAACGAATATAGTGAATTGTAAAAATTTGTTTCTTATCGCTTTCCTGACCTTCCGAGCAATGAGGATACATCATGCCCTACCTGCAATTATTCACCAAGCAATTTGGTTGACATTCCTTCCTTCTGGCTTGCAAAACGATAACGCTGTCTTGACTTTATAGACTGCTCATAATATGTTTGAAAACTAACGAGTTCTACGAGCGATCTCATCAGTTTTCAACATTTTTTCATTCGTTATTTGTCTCCCAACCATGAATTCGCTAACTGAAACAAACGTTCTACGGGAAATAGACAGTACCAAAAGAATCGAAATTTCCCCAGCCGATGCTTCATTTTACAATTAACCTTAACAATCATTAATGTGTATATTTAAAAACATCCTTGCATTAATAAAAGAATCAAGCTAAGGGCAAATCACGTTCTGACATTCTGACAAAGGAATAAGAAACGCAGCACAAAAGATTGCAGTCATATAGAAAGCTCAGTGCGGTAAAAGAAAACTGTGCCAATTCTCTCTGGTATAAAATACAAGGTACTTATCAACGTATAAGTGGCACATGTACATTAATCCGATGAAAATGTTCTAATATAGATTAGATTTCTCAATTGTCAGCTTTACCAGTTATTATTTATTGCAACAACAGATCACATAGTTATCTTCAAATCATTACTTTAGCTATTTGCTAAGTATTAAACACAACTAATAGTTATTGGTTTAACTTGGAAGTTTGGCATCTAAAGTATTATTTCATCAGATTTTTATTTGACTCCGTCGTGATTCGGTAACTTCGTAAACTTTATTTTTTGTGTAGCGAAGGATGTTTGAGCCAAATGAGAAATCGTGAAAGACAAATTCGAGAAACCCAATAAAAAAGTTTTAATCGTTAACCAGGCTTTCTTATGCTCTGTATGTGAGTTTTTGTAATTGAAATAATTCTATCACAATTTTAGAAAATTAATTTTACGTAACTCTGATTTCAGCTAAGCATATTTGTCTGAATGCATTGTGTGTGCTAGTCGTAATTTTATAGATATCGATATCATAATTATTGGTCTAAAACTTTGTAACTATTCTTTCAAAGTCATAATGTATCTAGTAAATATTGGCTGAAATTATATATTCCAAGTAAGCTTAACTTTAGCCCCAACCGCAATTTTCACCTTCTGGTCCAGAAAACCAAGTGTAAGCAGGCAACTAACCGTTCTTAATTCATATTAATTTGAATGATGTCGGGTCGCCTAAATCAAGGGAGCAAACTTTGTACAACGTTATGTATAAAAACATAACATCGGAATGCGAGTGCTGATCAGGAGTCTCTACCGCAGGAAACTAATAACATCAACGTGCCCGTTATTTCGGGGAGTACATAAGGCGCTCGATTTTCTGTAAAAAATCACTAGCGAACTCCGATATAATTAGGATTTAGGTACGAAGAAAGCTAAAATCCTTTAGAACCGAAGCCGCAAGGTATATTTCAGGTCGAAATCAATATGTAATTATTTTGCCGAAATTAATAAATTTGCAATTAGTTTGTCCAAGTCCGAAATCACCAATATAACTTCAGACCTACTAATTGGTTGTGATAACATCGAGACGTTTGTGAACTGAATTGTACTGGAGTCCGAGAAAGCGAAAAGCTGTTAATTTATCTAGTCAACTTCCGAAATTACGAGTGCATTCTGATCTACCAAGCGGTTGAGTTAAGATCGAACTAAATGTTACTTCTAAATTCGAGAAAGAAAATAAATCAGACCTAACCCGACTGGCGCCTTGTTTTCCACTATATCCACCTCATCTTGAGGCAGCTCTCCATTTTGATAGCAAATAGTCCAGGCAACGAACAGGAAAATAAAATAAAAATATATATAGTACGCTAGAATTTCAATTTTTTTCATTTTGTTCCTAATACCCCATAGATCATTCATGACTATCAAGACCCCCCCCCCCCCCAAACGGGGTTTCAACCCCTCAGAGGAGTATTCTTATAAAAACAATCCAAAAGTTTAGAAAATTAATGAATTAAGAGCCGAAAATGACCCCTAGTATGTTTTTTGGGTCGCTGATCACGATTCCGCAGTAAGTTTTCTCGGAAAACTCCCTCCAGATGGGAAATTTGGAAAATTTATGTATAATATATAATTTATAATTTTGTTGCAAAAATGTCATTTTTGCAACAAAACTACTTCATTATCCATAACCGTCTCAGGGAAATCTCAAATTTCCCGAATTTTCCATCTGGAGAGTTTTTTGGGAAAAATAATAGCGGAATCGTGATCAGCGACCCGAAAAACCTACTAGAAGTCATTTTTGCAACAAAATTATACTTATTATTCATAAACGTCTCAGGAAAATCTCAAATTTCCCGAATTTTCCATCTGGAGAGAGTTTTTTGGGAAAAATAACAGCGGAATCGTCATCAGCCCGAAAAACAAACTGGAAGTCATTTTTGCAACAAAATTATACTTATTATTAGAGATGCCACGAATATTCGGCTACCATTCGGTATTCGGACACTTTTTTATTATTCGGTATTCGGCCGAATATTCATTCAATACCGAATACCAAATTATGGAAAAAAAACTCATAATAAATATTACTAAGAACAATTTTTATTTTAATAAAAAATTTGCACATTTAATACCTAAAATCTATCAGTGGTAAGTTATGATGAATGAAAACAATTTTTTCAGCATTTGTTATGCAAACGATTGCGCTTTCCCTCATAAATTATTCCTGCTTCCGAAAAAAACCGCTCCCTATATACACTGCTACCGGGAGATGATAAATAAATCTTAGCAAATTCTGCTAGGCTTGGATACTGTCTTGCGCTTGCTGACCACCACTTGTAAGGGTCTGCTGTCCGATCTAGGCGAACTAGGCAAACAGTTGAGTAATTTACTTTGATATAACAATCAACAAATAATGCGCGTTGTGACACGACCTACCCGCAAATGAAACAAATACGCCCACGGTGTAGTTACCGAAAGCACTTCAATGATGCAGGTCTGAACCAGTCGCCCGCGAAATATACTAAGTGTCGCCGAATACTCGGCCGACGAATAGTCGACGCTTCGGCCAAGATCCTTGCCGAAGATTCGGTATTCGGCAAAATCACTATTAGTGGTACCTCTACTTATTATTCATAACCGTCTCAGGAAAATCTCAAATTTCCAGAATTTTCCATCTGGAGAGAATTTTTTGGGAAAAATAACAGCGGAATCATGATCAGCGACCCAAAAAACATACTAGGGGTCATTTTCGGCTCATAATTCATTAATTTCCTAAACTTTTGGATCGTTTTTATAAGAATGCTCCTCTGAGGGGTTTAAACCCCGTTTTGGGGGTAGAAAGGTCGACCCCCGCGGTCTTGATAGTCATGAATGATCTATAGGGTATTAGGAACAAAATGGCCTTATTTCCCGGCTTATTGCCTGGACTAAAAGTTATGCAGAGCACAGCACATGCCACAATAATAGAATAGGAAGAAAACAAAACATTCAACTGTAGTCACCTGCGAAACTCACGTACAATAATAACGTAGAACTCACGAGTGCAGGTTTAAGTGAACTATGTAAATACTGAGTTATATAAATTGTAGATGGTGTACATAGAATAGTGATATTTTAATAAACAATTAAACCGGTTTGAATCTTTCATTTGGCAAAGTCATATTCTTCAAACAGAAACGCCCATTCAATGACCCATAAATAAACTGGAACCCTGACCTTCTAGAGAAGAAACCCAGTCAATTAGTGACTGAACCCAGTCAATTAGTGACTGTACTGAAGAGCACTTCTTGACAACCTCTCCTCAAACAAATTATGAATTTGAACGGGGTGACGGTTACACAGTAGTACATACTATAGTACCATTATATACTAAAATCCTTGGGAAATAGGTCACAATAACACTCTGTTTTAAAATTTTTTGTCTTTACGTACGTTTCGGTCTCACGACCATCATCAGAAGACTCACTATGTCAAAAAATCATCATCAATTTGATTGCAAAAATGTTAATATCTTAACTAAGGAAACCAATTATTATAAAAGATCTATCCTGGAGATGATTCACATAAAACGGGATTCCAATTCTGTAAATCATAGGACAGACACACAAAATCTAAGTCATATTTATACTAATTTGATTAAATAATCTCTTGCAAATTCCTACATACGTCTTTATAATTGTTGAAAATGTTTTTAGGAAGAATGCTTAGTAGTAATATTCCAGTATAGGTCTGAAACCTTTCTTAAGTATCTCATAATTTTACACATCTGGTTCGAAAGTAGGTACCCAAGAAATAACTTCGATCTCAGTTGTTATGAGAATACCAACATGCACTTGTATATTTTAAGAATATTACTGAATAGCGGATTCTTACTACAACAATTTTTTTTTATACTTTAATATTGACGATACAATTTCGATTATTCGTGGTTCTGTTCGTTTCGACGGCGTGGGCTCTTTTGATTGAAATTAAATTTGTGCGATTTGGACGCTTGTGCTATAATTAGTTTTAATAAACCCCTTTTTTGACATAGTGAGTCTTCTGATGATGGTCGTGAGACCGAAACGTACGTAAAGACAAAAAATTTTAAAACAGAGTGTTATTGTGACCTATTTCCCAAGAATTTTTATATATAATTCATACTGGGTCAAGAATCTTTATTAATACTATAGTACCTATATAGATCTACATCATTCGGGGGAAAACCGTACAGTCTCGGGAAACCTGATGAAACGTATCCTAACTTCTCACAATTGTTTCTAAACGAGCAATGAGTGATCAGCCCCACTACATTAGTACAGAGTCCCGTTCTGTTACATATGTTCCTGAATTCGTTTTCTGCTTTAAAAAGAGGGCTACGCTCGGAAATATGAGATCTTGTGAAACTGGCTATAGTAAATGACCGCATTATTTTATCAATAATAACAATTTTTCATATATAATTTAATATACATGATTAATTTAATAGATTTCGATAAAGAAAAGTCGAAATGAAACAAAAATATATATTTTTTAATATTAAAAACTTAAAAGTAAGATTTTACTTGTACCTACTATTGTAATATTTGTTTGGAAAAGGTACGGTGCTAGCCAAACCAGTTAGAATTATTTATTAAATTAGTGAAAATCAAATCAAATTTCTGGATACTCCATCGCTTATTTACAATCTGGCAAGGTACTAAAACCAATTCGCGGCCCAGTCCTGGGTAACCTAGCTTTACATTTTTCAAAAGTTTCTTTTCTGACGGCATGTATCAATACAAAATTCACTGCACTTTGTATAATTTGTCAGGTGGATTTTGTGTCAGTTATATCTGTAATTTCCCATTCCACCCAGTGGCGTAGCATAGTATAGGTTTCTGCCGTCCGGGACAGATGCCAATTTACCATCCCTTCCCCTTCATCAGAAAATATGGTGAAAGTCATTGTGATAATATTTTGAGAATTACGATAAAAATTGTTTTCTCGAAAATTTAAAATTCTTGAAAATTAGAAAACAAAATTCAATCCTACATGTTTTGAATTCTGATATTAATCAATTATTGTCTAAAATCAATATTAGTTTGAGAATATGAATTATAAAATAATATTATTCAAACTACTGAATGTAGTATTTTCTTCATTCTGAAGACTTTCTTAAAAAAAAAAAGATGGTTAAAATAAATAGAAATAGCCGGTATTAATTTATTTTCTTTTATTGAAAAGAAATAATGACTAGTATAATGATTATAATGCTTCAGTACTCACAAATGGAGCATTTGGTCAATTGGATCACGTGACTTCCTCACCTCACAGCAAAATAGCTCTCGGGTACTTCTGGGGGCAAATGTATATGATTGTAAGAACAGAAAATATATTGGAAATTATTTAGAAATCGCTAAAGAAAGACGTTATTATATTCTATACATTGAAATTTTATTCAAATGTTCTACATAATGTATTCCACCACTCTGTGTTATACTGACACCTACGGTAAGGTTGACTTTCGAAATTATTCACACTACTATATAATCTGCTGCTTACCGTCAGATGAATTATCAAGATTTGCGCTACAGGGTAAAAACATAAAATAGACCGTGACGTCGCAATGAGCTTTTCTAACACGACTACAGGTTAAATATATGAGTATGATATATACAGGATGTTCCATCTCAGACAAGCCACCCCGTATATTTCTTATCCCATAGTGAGTGGAAAAATCTCCCGAAACACGTCGAATGATTTTGTTTGGGGGACATCTTTTGACGTATATTTGAGGCTTGAACGAGCAACCCCCTAATAGGGGGCGCTTCAACCCCTCAAAATTGAATAGGGGAGAAGGGTTGAGTGATACGTCATTTGAAAGGTCTTGGAAGCCTCTTTACAATGGTGTGTGAAAAACGTAAATTTGATGAACCGTTTTCGCCAAAAATTAATTTTGTTGCTCGAATGCGCCACCTTGAATATTTTGGTTATTTGTACAATGTACAAGCCCATTTTTATTAAGCCTTTTTTCCAAACTTAAACAATCTTCAAAAAATCACATTCGTAAAAAAATTGAATTGTGTTGTCATGCTTACAATGAAAAAAATTAAATCTGCGTGTTTGAATCAAATGTTGAAATTGTCCTCCATTGACTTCCTTACATGAGGATTTGTATCGCTCCAAATTCTACAGTTATGCCGGTTAACCTCTCCATTAAGTAAAAAAGTGCATTCGTCAGAAAAGCAAACGTTGTACAAGAAATTTGGGTTACTGTTGATACGCTCGACCATAATTTCGTAAAACTCTTTCCTTCGATCCCAATCATCATCATTTAATTCCTGAATTAATTTAATTTTGTACGGATGGAACTTGTGCTTATGTAAAATTCTGAAAACTGCAGAAGGTTGTCGCACAGATTGCGTGTTTGGCATAAGTTGGACATGTCCCAATACCTCCACAGCTGCTCCTTCATCATTAACAATTCTAATGGGTGCCCTTTTTTTATCCATTACTGAACCCGTCCCCACAAATTTTGAAATCAATTCCATTACGTACTTATGGCGAACGCTACGTTCAGGATGGTTTTCGTTAAATATCCTTGCAGCCGCTCGGGCATAATTTTGATTTTGGTAATAAAGGCTAACCAGCTCAACACGTTCTTGCAATGTGTACACCATATTTTTTGAAATTTTAAACAAATCAGCAAAGTAGTAACTCAACAGATTGATTAAAATCATGAAATGATCGAAGAAACGTTAAAACCAGATAAACACCTTCTAAGAACAAAAAATGAAGGCAATATAAGGAAATGTTTTGCTGTTTTTTAATTTATTAGTTTGAGAGAATGTATTATTGTATGGAAGTCAATGGAGGACAATTTGAACATTTGATTTAAACACGCAGATTTAATTTTTTTCATTGTAAGCATGACAACAAAATTCAATTTTTTTACGAATGTGATTTTTTGAAGATTGTTTAAGTTTGTAAAAAAGGCTCAATAAAAATGAGCTTGTACATTGTACAAATGACCAAAATATTCAAGGTGGCGCATTCGAGCAACAAAATTAATTTTTGGCGAAAACGGTTCATCAAATTTACGTTTTTCATACACCGCCACCGTTGTAAAGAGGCTCCCAAGACCTTTCAAATGACGTATCACTCAACCCCTCTCCCCTATTCAATTTTGAGGGGTTGAAGCGCCCCCTATTAGGGGGTTGCTCGTTCAAGCCTCAAATATACGTCAAAAGATGTCCCCCAAACAAAACCATTTGACGTGTTTCGGGAGATTTTTCCACTTACTATGGGATACAAAATATACGGGTTGGCTCGTCTCTACGTATAGTGAGGGAAATGAAAATTGATTGTTATTCGTATAAACCGAATGTAAGACAAACTAAACATCGCGAATGACCCTTGAGACGCATGCGCACAATTAATTTATTTCTAATTTACCATGAGAATCGGTAAGTAAAAAATATAACGACTACTTTTGTACAAAACAGCATCTAAAATACGTAAAATACGTATTACTTAGAAATGTTTAAATGTGTATTGTTGGAGGTTTTCTATTGATTCAATTTTCAGAATTAACCACTGATGCTGATAACTTACACATTTATTGACCGAGGTAATAAGTATTATTAATATTGAATAAATCATATAGCAACACAACTTCCAATATTTAATAGGTATAAAAGCATTGATTTTATTAATCAATGCTTATAGTAATAAATTGAATTATTTCATTTATTACATTGACCAGAAAATAAGTATAATCTATTGAACCAACACCAACAACCCGTTCCAAATTTCTTACTGTCCAATTTCTTTTGAACTCAAGTCTTGCTTATTGGTTGTTAAGTAACTGCCTAATCAATCATGCGTGGATTTTTGTTATATATTTGGGCACATAACATTAAATCTTTGACTTCCACTGTTCAGTGGAAATTACGTTCTCGAGAATATCCAAAAGAAACTAAAATGTTTGCAAATCTATTTTGTTTGTTTTGGGTAGAGAAAAGGCTAGAATATGTGAAACAAATTAAAAATAGATCTTGTAACCCTAGTTTTATTCATACGACAGTATACAGAAAAGATTCATAATTTATGAATGTTTGTCAAAATCCCGCAAAGCTGTTGAATAATTCATTTTTTGTCATATTTATTAAGTTGCACCATTTTTCCCTACTTCTTCTAGTACCATTCATATTATTCACATTTTAATTCATCAGTTATATAGAATACACTGTAATATATAACGTTTCTTAAACTTCAATATATTGTGTCTTTTAAAGACTTTGTCTACATTATTTTTCCCAAAAATTATTTGTATTTAGATTTAGGATTTACTACTGCAGGTTAAGTTCACATCACATTGTAGGTACACTTATGCACAATTTGGTAAAGAAATAATTATTGCTTACAACACAAAATTTTATTTACTATCACTATCACAAAAACTTTTTTATCTCGCAATGTTATTTGTTTATAAGATTCTACATAATCTTGCACCTTCTTATTTTTAAGAGTAGATATGTTACTTTCAATTATGATGTTCGTAACTAATCAACCAGAAACAGTACAAACATTTTTATTAAGAAAACTACAATGAATTTTTTGTTTCTTGGAGGTTTCAATCTTTCCAACTACTACTACTTTTTTATAATTTCTCTTGATGTATATATTATTATTATTAGGAAAACCTAAAGGAATAAATATTATTATTCAAAAAGTAAAGAAATTACTTCTGATATAGATTTAGTTAGTATCCTTATAGATTCGAGTCTCTCGAAATGCATTGTGAATTAACAGGTAGATTCGTTGACATTTCAACCAAACTGGATTTTTGGGAAAACCTTTATTTAAAAGCCCAGTTACTTTAGCAACTAACCCAAGAAGTATTCTATCCGAGACTCCGCCACCTCCATATTTTGTCAGAACGTTCTTGATGGAGAATAACAAAACGATGCCGTCGAGATATTCAAATTACTGAGAGTTTGGGCGGATTTGCGGCGATAACTTTTCTATCAGAGACCCTGACACTTACATATTCTGTCCGGGCGTTCTTGAAGGAGAATAACAAACGATGCCATCGATGGATTCCAATTACCGAGCGCGGGGGGCGGGTTGTCGGTCAATTTTTTATTAGAGACCCTGCCACCTCCATATTCTGTTATAGGGTTCTTGATGGAGAATAACAAACGATGCCATCGAGAGATTCAAATTACCGATCATCGGGGGCGGGTTGACAGCAAAAGCTTTTTTATTAGAAACCCTGACAACTCCACATTTTATTTTGTGTGTACTTTAATATGAGTTTTTCACTTGTTTGATATTTGCAATTTTGCGATTGCAGGCCAAAAAAATAACCTTTTGACTCAAAACAAAATTCAAACGAAAGATTTTGATGGCTTTCACCGATGAACCAACCACTTTGGTGCATATGAACCGATTTGAGACCAAAAAAAGGAACCGCGAAAAGAAAAATTTTGAAGTTAGAAAGTTCGGATTAGGAAAATAATTTCTTAGTTAAATAGCTGAAACATTTACGCAAATTTTGATACCAAGCACGATCTTCTAGGTTGCGTCAATGCTGAGAAAACTCATGCTAAGTCTTTTGGATCCTTCGTTATTAACCTTGGTTCAGACTATAGATGCCTCTTGTGGCTATCTCAATATACCATTTTCCCCGCTTCAGCGTGTGACAGTCACACAAAAAAACAACTAAGAATTCCAATTCTTAATTATCAAAGATGATGTACAAAAGCGTTAACCCGGGTGACTTTTTTTTTACTTTCTTTATAATTATGATACAAAATTATAATAATTTTAATAATTATAATGATTATTATTATTATTATCATTAATATTATTATTATTAATTATTATATTATTATTATTATTATTATTATGATTTTGTATCATAATTATCAAAAAAAGTCTCCCGGGTGGGATCGAACCCGGGTTAACGCTAGTGTACATCATCTTTGATAATTAAGAATTGGAATTTTTAGTTGATTTTTTTTTGTGTGAGTCTGTCATACGCTGTAGCGGAGAACCAAGGTTTATAACGAAAGACCCAAAATTAGGCCCGGTTGGGCCCAAAAGGCTCAGCATGAGTTTTCTCGTGATTGACGGACGCAACTTAGCTTGTGTTTCAGCTATTTGACTATTAATTTATTTTCCTGATCCAAACTTTCTAACCTAAAAATTTGTCTTTTTTTTTCAAAATGGTCTCAAATAGGCCCGTATAAAACAAAGTGGTTGGATTTTGTTTCATAGGGGAAAGCCATCAATATCTTTCGTTTGATTTTGTCTTGAGTCGAAAGGTTAATTTTTTGGCCCACAATCGCAAAATTACGTTTTTTACGAAAAGAACGATTGCAAATATCAAACAAATGAAAAACTTGTATTAAAGTACACACAAAATACTATCAATGCATGTTAAGCATTAGTTGATACGACAAACAGTCATCTTATAATTAACAATTGAACAAACATTTGATTTCGCTAAAAAAAATCGCACTTTTTGGGCCCTATATTAGGCCCCCCCTTACATTCTGTTAACTTCTAATTGGCGTCATTTCACTCTTTTTGATTTCTTACAACTTTTTCTGTCATAAAATGATCGAGTGGAACTCAGAGTTTTTCTAACAATTGAAAAAACATCAAAGTCGGGGCTATTTGGACCCAAAAAATGGCCATTAACTTGAGTAGCATAGGGCCCAGACATGTTTAATGTCCATATTCGTGATCAACGCACCCGAAAACATGTGGATTGACCAAAATTAAGGAACGTAACAATTTGAACCCAAAACGTCAAACAAAATTACAGAACGACTGGACTATTAGGAAATACCTATATAGCAAGATTCGTATCCCCCACCATTTACTTTAGTTCAAGGGAAAGACAAATCAAATTTGTACAAAGAAGGAACAATCAATCACATTTCAAATAATAGAAAAATACTATCAATCAATGATCAAAAATTAAATAAGAAATGATCTTGCCGCTTGAAGTCTAGCCGCAACCACCGATGTAGGCTTAACATTGAATTCGATATATTAATCAACAGTTATTGCGCCGCTAGGAGCTATATGGGTAGGAGGTGGTACGAATCTTACTACTAATTGAGCTGGTGGTGACTTTGAAAATCCATGCAAATACAGTCTAATGGTAATATGTAGATTTACAGCCTGTAGAATGAATGGGATGATCATAGTTTTCCGCCCGAGGCGGTTTCTCCTTGTCCATTCCATACCCCACTACTTTTGCACCCTTCGTTCTAATTTCTTCTGCAGCTGGAAAGTGGATGCCACCGCTCATTATAAATAGCAGAATTGAAAAAGTGGAATTTTCCTCATCTTTTGAAACGTGTTACATCCACTCAAAGAATAGGTACTTCCCAGTTCCCAAAAACCAACTCGTGCAATTTCACTGAACCGTTCTATTAGTGCAGAAGCACAGAACAACTTAAAGTGCAGAAGTTGGGTCAATCAATAGTCAATAATGCCCACTAAATCGTCTAGATGGCGATATCGCCAGTTGATTTATCGATTTTTTCGATTACATCTCTTCATTGGATATATTTATAATATTCAAATCCAAAACGTATCATAGATCCAGATTCTTCAAGAAAATTTCCCTTCAGCTCGGATTAACTTTTAGTAAACGTGTTAGTTCAATACAAAAAAAAAACACAAAACAGGTACCTATAAAATGTGTGCCCGATTTGATTTGGATAGTTTTGAAATCTAAATTTACAAATTTACAGTAATAGGTACAATGATGAATAAAAAAATAATAGAAACTCAGATGGTCCTCAATAAATTTGTCTTATCAGCACAAATTTAAATTGACATCTAGGTGTAGGTACCTACTCATACTCATGTAAAACATATCATTTAACTAGTATCTCTTACGATACTAAATTTGTATCTATAAAATTATTCAACCTGCTGCTAAAGTTAGTGTTTATTGTTTCATTGTTTGAATTGTTTATCTTATCACTATCAAAAACTTTAAGTTTCAAATATCGATCGATGGGCGTGACGCGAACATTCAATTTATGCCGCCATTTTGCGATGATTTAAAGTTTACCATTTATGGGCATTTGTAGAAACCGGCTCTGACATTGGTTGAAATATGACTCGTGTAATACTTGAATTTGTATGAATGTTATTTCGTTTCCAAAATTCTACGTTTGTCAAAAATAGTTGTTCATTGACTTGTATGTCAAAATGACAATTGCTGAGAAAATCTGTGAATTTAAAACTCTTGAATTTGAGACTTCAAAAAAGCCGCCTTTCATACGCATTGAAAAGTATAGCTTACGATGATTTTAAATTTTAGGTTTTAAACCGATCTTACTCGATTTATTAACCAATTTCTGCTTATTTATGACATAAGTTGTAAAAAACTTTCAAAAATAACATTATAACAATATTATATACATTTAAGTTGAAAAATTTCGGAATACTACCTACTTCGGCGTACTAATTACAAGTTTGACGCTGACGCATGCGAATTGGTTGTTACCGGCAGATCAACGTCCGCTCGCTATCGCTACGTATATATTAGCAGTAGAACCTTTTAAAGCATTGTGTGTGGTAGTCCAGTATTCACTTAGTTAAAATTCTACCAGATTAGTACAATATGGTAAGTGAAAGGATTTATATTTTTTTCAATGCATTATTATATATTTGCATCTTTACAGAATCTAAAAAATTTGACGTTACAACCTCTAAGCCGGCGGCCATATTTTAGCATACACAACAAAACTAATTGAGGTGTTGCGTTTTCATTACATTGCAGGAACCTAATCAATATTCTTTTATATACAATATCTAGGTTTATTTTCCGTTATTTATTGCCTGATAGGTATATTACTATTTTTGGGGAATGTGAAATTTGTCCAAGCGTGTTTGCAATTAGTAATTTTTTTCTTGGAATTTGTGTGATCTGTTCAATCATGAATCATGCAGTACATTGTGAGAATGAATCAAGGTTACTCTTTCAGACAATCCCATGTAGATCTTACAATTACTCAAAATCATTTAACTCTTTAGATCCAACCCAATGAGCATATAAGGCTGCTGGAAATCTGATCCTCCTTGAATTTGTTTTTACTCTTATCTCCCTTGTGAACCTACCCCATTTTAGAATCTTAATATAAGTGAAGCTAAAAATAATCTACTTGTGGGTGGCTAAAAATAGATGATATTACCAATACCTCTACCCAATTCTAATTTTGTGATACCTATGTTGGTAATTGAGAAATAAATTATTTTCCTAATTTATTTCTGCGTAAATGTAAGTTTAATTCACATAATATAATAAGTTATAAAGTGATTATTAATATATTTTAATTTCGTCTTAGTTGGCTTATTTGTTCATGAATAATTCTCAACTTTAAGAATTTGTGCTAATTATGTATGTGAAGTATTGTAGATGCCTTATTTTTATTCAATTACTCAATATTTTGTTATGTATTTAAACTTTGAAGTATTTCTTGTGATGTTTAAATTACAATTATGCCTGACTATTAGGAATTTACTAAGTCAGCTAATAGCAAGTCGCATAATTTTATGAATCATTGGATGTGTTGACTGGCTTCCTCTCTAGTTTTTCGGATGTAAACATAAGGTCAAAGTATGTAAGCTATTTCATGGAAATTCCAATATTTGCAAGTGCATTCCAAGATATGGGTAAAGTTGATCCGATCCGAAATCGGAATGTGTTTATTATATAAAATTTATATTAAAACATTGTTAAACCCATACCCCAACAGCTTATACCCCTCATAATTTGATATTTTCAACAACAAAAGCATGTCAGTATATTCTATTTTCTGTATCTATTGAAAGTATACAGCACATAGGTTTCCAGTGTATTTTGAGAATAATTTGAGGTATTCATAATTATATCAGCTGGTCTTAATACTTGAACTATAGCCTACTAGAGTAGGATATGCTTAGACATTGGTACTGGGTAAAAATGAATGCATCTATTTGAGATATGATGTTTCAATAAATGAATAAAAATCTGTACTGGGAAGAATATGGCCATTGTCCTTCATTTCAAGATTTTTGTTTGAACACAAACAACAGTGGTTCACATATGCTATATTTCAGGTCAATTAATAATATGTCAAGATAGAATCATTAATTATAATGTAATTAGTATGGTTTTACAACACTAAAGTGTCAGTAATAAATCAGAGCTAACAGTAGATATTGATGAAGTTTTCACAAAAAGTTGATATTTTTCTGTACAGTGACATGAAAACGTCCAATTTTGCATAATTTGACCTTTTCATGTGGTATACCTTTTTAGTGGATTATAGGGTGGTTGTTTCTTATTTATAATCGTTCAATTTAATTTACACTATCATCCTTTTTCCACTTTAAATTATAAACTATCTAAAGCACTTTCCAAATGTGTTGCAGCCATTATAAAAGAAGTATGTAAACTCCCTTTAAAGATGGGCTGAACTATAGTTCGATCTGGTAATATTATTTAGAATCAAGTTATGTAAAAACACATCTAGACTATTGTTCTTAGATACATCTTTTGGTCAGAATTGTATAGTTATCAGAGAATAGGTAATCTATAAGAAGTGAAAATTCAAATGACCGATCTGGATATGAAAATTACCTACAAAGTTTATAATTTTGTTAACGAAATCCAATTTTCTAAACAACTCGAATTGATTGTAATTTCCTGGTACATACAAAGAGGTTCATATTGTCCTATTGTTTCAAAAAAGGAGCACAACAGTACTTAAATAGCTCATATCTTTTCGATTACAAAAAATTTAGATCTGCCATCTTGCCATGCTAACTTTTTGTGAAGCTAGCAGAACATGCTATTATTATTTGTTGAAAGCGAGCACAAAGTTTTGGTTTTTGGTTTGGTTTTGGCTTAAATAGCTCATAATTATCTGATTACAAAAAATATAGATGTGCCTTCTTGCTATGCCAACTTTTTGTTAAGTTAGGACATGTTATATTTTTTATTGAAAGCGAGTACTAAATTTCTTAATGGATCACTTAAATAGCTCCTAATTAGTTTATAATTTTGTAGTTACAAAAAATATAAATGTCATCTTGCTCTGCTAACTTTTTCTGAGCTAGCAGTACAAGTTATAATTTTTTAGCACAAAATTTCGGAAAAGAATGCATTTATGTAGCTCCTAGTTAGCTCATAATTTTCCAATTACAAAAAATATGAGTTGCCATCTTGCTCTGCTAACTTTTTGTTAAGCTAACAGAACATGTTATATTTTTTAAAACAAGCGCTACATTTCGCAATGGACCTATGCTAGCAGAACATGTTTTTTTTAAACAAGCACTAAATTTCGGAATTGAGCCCTCAAATAGCTCCTAATTAGCTCAAAATTTTCCGATGGAAAATTTAGATCTGCCAACTTGCTTTGCTAACTTTTTGTGAAGCTAGCAGAACATGTTATATATTTTTTATAGCGAATATTCAAATAGGTCCTAATTTTGCAATAATAAAAAATAGGTTCTACACGCCTTGCTCTGTTAGCTTTATAGGCATTACTAATTTGCTTTAGTCTAGAAGCAATAATAACAGAATCGAAGTTCAGAGTCAAAATCGGCGGACAGTATGAAACTGCTGTTACTAATGGCTGTATGGCTCTCGGCCAAAACAATAACTTAGCTAGAGCACAGCCATCTGAAATTGGCTGAACTTCGACTATTAAACTAAATGTGATCTTTTATCTTACTTGAAATTAGAAAATTGGTTTCCTTGTTCAAGTTTCTCTTCTTATAGATTACCCATTATTTGTCGGTATATAGATATGCAGTACAATGGCGAATATTGTGCATTTATATATTTTGCGCACATCTAGAGATACCGCAGAGACATGTCCCTTTCGTTTCTTATATATTATAATAGAAATTTTATTGTGTTTAGGCCAAGATTAACTCATTGTCAAGTCAAGATTATTTTAGATGTAAAAAGGTAATCAAGAATTGTTTGTTATTAAATTCAAATTACGGAATCGTTGCAGTCATCACATTTATAGAGTAACATAGATATCGATTGGAACAGTTCCTAATATAAGCTTTAATTTCGTGACGCAAAATCATTGGAAGTTTGAAAAATGTGAATTTTAGCATACGGGTGTCACCAAATTAGAAAGACAAACTGTGAAAGTGTAATACATTAAAAGAGTCCACAGCTGTGGGTACACTATAACATTAATAAATACGAAATAATCACCTTTATCCTCTAAAAAACCATAGAAGTACTAAGGACTTTTCAACTACCAACTAGCTAGCCATCATCAGAGTAAACTAAATTAGAAAAGAAAATTTACCTATTTAAATACTATTTGGGGTTAATAATGCAAACAAGGACCTCAGCTGGAGATAAATCTGAATTTAATAAATTGCTTTTTTGCTTATACATTTTTATATTACCTAGATATTTGCCCGTACTGTGTTTTAAAAGTGATATACTGTCTTGAGAAATGATGCGACCTATGTTTAAAATATGTTCTGCTAATGCCGATTTTTCACTATTATTTTTCTTTATATGGACAACATTTTCTTTATAACGAGTTGAAATTTTCTTCTAGTTTGAACCACATAGCACGACTCGCAATTAATTTTGTAAACTCCAAATTTTTCGAAATCTGAAACTTTGTCACAGGTATTGCCTAAACGGTTTTTTAGCAAGTTCTTGCATCTATAACCTGACTTTATTACAAAGTTAGCAAACAAATTAAGAAATTCATTGGTTATTGAAGGATGGTGAGTGAAACTTTGAATATCATTGAAATATTTTAAGTAATGGCTTTGATTTGATTAGTTGATTGCTTTCTATTTTGCTTTCTAATTTAGTTTACCCTGATAATGGCTACTTGGTAGCTGAAAGGTCATCAGTACTTTAATAGTATTTTAGATGGTAAGGGTGATTACTTCGTACTTATTAGTGTGAAAGTGTATCCAGCTATTTTTTAACACTGTTGAATAAATAAGACCTCTGACCTAAATACAGCCCAGGGTCTCCAATACCTTTCGATGTAACGGAAGATTCGGAGTGCAATTCGCCAAAATATTATTTAGATTAAATAGTTTTAACGCGTACTGAAATTTCAAAACATTTCAATTAGGAAAACTTGAAATTGTAATTATTATTATTTTGATTATTTTTTGCAAGTGACCTATTATGTATTTTCTTAAAAACAGCTAATTTTTTTTCTGAGACTATAGGTAACAATCATTGTTTTGATGTTAGTAGCTTTTCCAAAAGTATTCCTGACTTTTTCATATTCTTAATAACTCATTTTGAGGGCGACGCTACAGTATAAACAATATGTTCTAAAGTGTGGTTATTCTATTATTCAATTACAAATGGATTCCTCTCATAATCCGCAATATTGTTTGTTCACAAACAGATGGGCTTTGAAATTATTCACCGAAGCAATCAGTAATTAAATAAGCTAGTTTGATAATATCAAATATTATAATATTAAACACTATGATTCTCTCATCTCGTGAATAAATTGTGAATTATTTTCGTCCCTCTTCGGATTGCGATAATAATATGGTTTGAAAACGACACATCATCTAACTGATTCACCTTGACAGTTATCTACTTATAAGTACGTGGCAAAATGAACCAACAAATGTTTATAAAATGATAAATCATAGGTGTGTCTGTTCAAAACATTCATTTTTCACATTTTGTTTGAAAAGTATTTTGCTACATATGTATCCAATTTTGATTATGTCGTTTTTACTCTAACGAAGATAACCTTATATGTACGTGTATTAGGAAACGATAATGATGAAAACAACGTCAACACTTCAGTTTGGGAAATATCACTATTGAGATATTATCAGTGTATATATCATTGTGAAGATAGAACGACCCACTTGTTTTCGCTGCTTTGATTGATTAAAGGTCGGAATCCTATTTCATTATCAGATCTGGTTACTCATTCAATTCATTTGAATCACCGGGAAAAATATTTACCCGCCAGCCAGCTCATGATCTTATCAAAATTATATTGATAGAATGAAACACTTTTACTTTGTTTTATCAATGTGATAAATGATCACAAAGTAACGGCTTTCACTAACGATTTTTTAACAAAATCAACTTATATTTATTAAATTTTGTGAATTCAATATTACTATTCACACAAAACCCATCTATTGTGGAATACGAGTTTCCAAAAAATGTAATTGTAATTAATATTGATATTTTATTTTTTATACCATTAACTATATTTTATGAAAGTGCTTTGTTTATTGTGTATTTGGTCATAGCTTAAACTTCTGATCAGTCAACCGGATCGGAGGCAAATGTACAAAATTCTTTCTTGAGTTCCAAATACTGTTATTCTTATGTTGGCGAAATTAAAGTTATCGCATATAATAGCTGTACCGACCTCTGAATGTCTGACGAAAAATTATACGAATTGAATAGTAAAATATTAAAATCGGTATTTACTCTTTTATAATAATAAAGCATGAACATTTTTGTATTAAATTTTAATGGATTTACACGTAGTAAACGTAAAACTCTAGAATTAAGAAATGTACAATTTCTTAGTCGTTTATGTGCAAGCCGCAATCTGCGTGGTCAGATGCTCAGATGGAATCAACTTTTAAAGACAGTCTTGCCAATTCGGGGTCACCCGTTCATGAATATGACCGACGAACTATCTAACCGAAACTCTAGTATGGCAGTTGCGCGGGTGGTAACAATATTACACATTAACTCCCGTATTTTATCATTTACCTTCTCTATTTCATTATTCACTCAACTATGCAACTACATTAATATCACGTTCACTATTCGCATTAGACTAACCGAAAAAATACGAATAAAATACTTTTTAATCACTAAAGATGCTGAAATCTACGAATATATTTTCAGTAAAAAGTTATGTATATCGTAAAAAAGACCTCAAATTTTGTATTATGGGTTCTATAATCGCTTCAGGAATTGAATAAAGAACAACATATAGGTATATATCAATGAAAACTTGAAACTGATTAGTGTTCTCTTTTACAGGCGTCAGGGGTAACGGTTGCCGATGCATGCAAAACAGTGTATGAAGAAATCAAAAAAGATAAGAAACATCGGTACGCTGTTTTTCATATTAAAGATGACAAACAAATTGATGTGGAAATGATCGGGGCTCGGGAAGAAGAATATGATCAATTTCTGGAGAATCTACAAGCAGGTGGCATAGAAGAATGTCGTTTCGGTCTGTACGATTATGAATATATGCACCAATGTCAAGGTACCTCAGAGTCCTCCAGAAAACAAAAACTGTTCCTGATATCTTGGTGTCCTGATACTGCTAAAGTTAAGAAGAAGATGTTGTACGCTAGGTAATAATTCACTATTGATACTTAAATTTACTTTACTTTTGTCTGTTTATTCTACTGGATAAAAACATTACTCTCGCTTAAAAGAAAAAATTAAAGCAAATATGAACGGTATTCAAGTAACATAATTCCCTTCGATGAAATACATTATTAAAGGAGAAACAAATCTGGTTTTGGCGTAAAAGCACTACAAAACCACCTCCATCCAACAGAGAACATTTTCTGTTTACTTTGATAATTTTTCAGAAAGAACAGATTGAAACCAAATTCAGCGACATTAATAATGTTCTTGATAAAACTGATAAAGACTCAAATCATTATTTGGAATAATAGAAAAATTGTTGTGAATTCTTCCGTCTAAATAGTCCCAAAGGAAAAGACTAAAGATCTAGTTTGTCATCCAATTATACCTATTGTCAGCGACGGGAAGATTGCTCATAAGGTACTCTCTTAGATTTGCTCCACAGTGATAAATCCCCATCATGTCTGAACCATTATCAACCGGAAACGAACGAAATCTGTTGTAGACTTCGAAACATTAAAATAATCCTCAAGCAGTTAGGTTAGGTTTTTGCTCCAAAGTCTGCATTGCTTCAAGTGTCTTCTCATCGTTAGTTGCATTTTCTGGTCTAACATATATCATAAAGTTGTACACTACCTCTTGCTATGAAATTTTTAATCGCTACTGATTATATACCACAATATGATTTATTGGATATATCACATATCTCATCTTGTCTTGCGTCAATAATATATTCTAAAGCGCTTCTTTTCTAATAGGTTTGTAAATAGAAAAAAACTGATGTAACTTAAACTTTTCAACAGACCCGATTTTATCGTTTGTAGTTATTTGCACATTTGAAACTGCTTGTTTTATTTGAACATTCGGAGAGAAATAGTGCACAAATTATTTCGACTTGTCGCCTCCGATGTTTCTAAGGAGAACATTGGAGTGAATCAAGCTGAAACACTCCCTTTTTTTGTAAAACGTAACGATTAGCAACTTATACTAAAGGTTTGTTATTATTTGCACATTTGAAACTGCATGTTTTATTTGAACATTCGGAGACAAATAGTGCACAAATTATTTCGACTTGTCGCCTCCGATGTTTCTAAGGAGAACATTGGAGTGAATCAAGCTGAAACACTCCCTTTTTTTTGTAAAACGTAACGATTAGCAACTTATACTATAAGTTTGTTATTATTTGCACATTTGAAACTGCTTGTTTTATTTGGACACTCAGAGACAAATAGTGCACAAATTATTTCGACTTGTCGCCTCCGATGTTTCTAAGGAGAACATTGGAGTGAATCGAGCTGAAAGACTCCCTTTTTTAGTAAAACGTAACTATTAGCAACTTATGCTATAAGTTTGTTATTATTTGCACATTTGAAACTGCTTGTTTTATTTGGACACTCAGAGACAAATAGTGCACAAATTATTTCGACTTGTCGCCTCCGATGTTTCTAAGGAGAACATTGGAGTGAATCAAGCTGAAACACTCCCTTTTTTTGTAAAACGTAACGATTAGCAACTTATACTATAAGTTTGTTATTATTTGCACATTTGAAACTGCTTCTTTTATTTGGACACTCAGGGACAAATAGTGCACAAATTATTTCGACTTGTCGCCTCCGATGTTTCTAAGGAGAATATTGGAGTGAATCGAGCTGAAAGACTCCCTTTTTTAGTAAAACGTAACTATTAGCAACTTATGCTATAAGTTTGTTATTATTTGCACATTTGAAACTGCTTGTTTTATTTGAACATTCGGAGACAAATAGTGCACAAATTATTTCGACTTGTCGCCTCCGATGTTTCTAAGGAGAACATTGGAGTGAATCAAGCTGAAACACTCCCTTTTTTTGTAAAACGTAACGATTAGCAACTTATACTATAAGTTTGTTATTATTTGCACATTTGAAACTGCTTCTTTTATTTGGACACTCAGAGACAAATAGTGCACAAATTATTTCGACTTGTCGCCTCCGATGTTTCTAAGGAGAACATTGGAGTGAATCGAGCTGAAAGACTCCCTTTTTTAGTAAAACGTAACTATTAGCAACTTATGGTATAAGTTTGTTATTATTTGCACATTTGAAACTGCTTGTTTTATTTGGACACTCAAAGACAAATAGTGCACAAATTATTTCGACTTGTCGCCTCCGATGTTTCTAAGGAGAACATTGGAGTGAATCAAGCTGAAACACTCCCTTTTTTTGTAAAACGTAACGATTAGCAACTTATACTATAAGTTTGTTATTATTTGCACATTTGAAACTGCTTCTTTTATTTGGACACTCAGGGACAAATAGTGCACAAATTATTTCGACTTGTCGCCTCCGATGTTTCTAAGGAGAACATTGGAGTGAATCAAGCTGAAACACTCCCTTTTTTTGTAAAACGTAACGATTAGCAACTTATACTATAAGTTTGTTATTATTTGCACATTTGAAACTGCTTCTTTTATTTGGACACTCAGGGACAAATAGTGCACAAATTATTTCGACTTGTCGCCTCCGATGTTTCTAAGGAGAATATTGGAGTGAATCGAGCTGAAAGACTCCCTTTTTTAGTAAAACGTAACTATTAGCAACTTATGCTATAAGTTTGTTATTATTTGCACATTTGAAACTGCTTGTTTTATTTGAACATTCGGAGACAAATAGTGCACAAATTATTTCGACTTGTCGCCTCCGATGTTTCTAAGGAGAACATTGGAGTGAATCAAGCTGAAACACTCCCATTTTTTGTAAAACGTAACGATTAGCAAATTATACTATAAGTCTGTTATTATTTGCACATTTGAAACTGCTTCTTTTATTTGGACACTCAGAGACAAATAGTGCACAAATTATTTCGACTTGTCGCCTCCGATGTTTCTAAGGAGAATATTGGAGTGAATCGAGCTGAAAGACTCCCTTTTTTAGTAAAACGTAACTATTAGCAACTTATGCTATAAGTTTGTTATTATTTGCACATTTGAAACTGCTTGTTTTATTTGGGCACCCAGACAAATAGTAAATCAAACAATACCTTTTTTAGAACGTAACTAGTAGCAACTTATACACCTATCTCCGTTTTCGAGTTTGTAATTATTTCCACATTTGAAACTGCTCGTTTTATTTGGGCACTCCGAGCCAAATACAGTAATTGAACTCAGTTATAACGAACGACCTATTTCTAATATCCATTGTTAATTTTGTAATTATTTAAATATTCGAAACTGTTTGCTTGGTTTCGACGCTAGAGGACAATAATAATATTGCACAAACTATAGGTTCTCCTCTCGTGTAGTCGAAATATATAAACAAAATTGACTTGTCGCCTCCATTGGAGCTCAAAGTGATTTTTTTCGTTATGGGTGTATAACATACCATTGGCAATTCATATTCTACTTCCGATATCGTTGTTACGTTTGTAATTATATTTCTTGTTGCAGTTCATTCGAGGCACTTAAAAAAGCTCTGGTAGGAATACAGAAGACTATTCAGGCAACAGATCTCGCAGAAGCAAGTCGGCAAAGCGTGGAAGACATTTTAAGATCTACCGATCGCCAGTAGTTTCTCATTCATAATTTTTGGTTTTGCTACGACTGTCTACTCACGCACCAACCTACCAAGGTGTATTATTTATATAAGTATTTCGAATATTTAATAAAGCTTCATTTATAAACTGTACTAAGCATTTTATTGATAGCCTTTCCATGGTCGGTTCAAAATGAAATGCAGTCAAGTATTAGTAATCCAGTCGCCCTGCAATTGAGCTACACTTAAAATGATATTTTTTCCACATCTCTATTTCATGATTGTTAATTATGTCTTTTGGGTCGCTGATCACGAATATGGGGGTTAAAAGATCGTAGACCCATGGCGTTCCGAGATATTGGCCATTTTTGACCCAAAAATACCAGTTTATTCGAGTTTTCGTCGTTTTTGGTGATTTAAAGGGAAACAACACATTTTATCAACTAAACACTGGTGAGTAAAGTTGTAGTGAAATGAAAAATGCGTCGAACGACGACAAGTAGAAGTCTGAGTTATTCGGGGCCTGATATAAGGCCCATTTTGTGTTTTTTTTTTGTTAAAATAAAAATTGAATTTTGTATTACAAAGAACTTTATTTTTTGCTCAATGTGTGCTTTTATGTGTACTTTCGAACCAAATTTTTTTTTGGCGCCAAAATCCGCCATCTTAGAATAATGTTTTTTTCATTGAAACTCCGTTAAAAATAGATCTTTCGAACCAAACCAAAATGTGAATTGAAGAGTTTGATGTCTTCCATGACTTCAAAATCCAAGCATTTTCAATGAAGAGTGGAGAAAATGGATCGTTTTTGAAAATCAAGGTCCCAGAAAAAATGAATAATTTTTAGGTTAGAATGCTATTATGAAATTAATATTTTACATGCAAATAGAGGACCGTTCTACGAGTATTTCAAGCTCCCGTAGGTCTTTTTTGGATAGCTGGAACTAGAGACATCTTTTGAAGTAGGTTTGGGTCCACAGTGAGCCTAATTTTGACCCTGATCAAAAAAATTCTTACAGAAGAGGCTTTTGGCTATCTAACTCTAAATCGTCGACCTCCTACATATCTGTAAAGGAATTATAGCGCGAGTTAGAAAAAAAAACAGAGCAAAAAAAATACATACGCGCTCGAAATCCGAGCGTGGCGTCGGTATAAATAATTATGACTAATAATTTTTGCAATTTTGAAAAAAATAATTTTAATTTGATTATGAGTGACATTGTTATATATATCATATATTATATATTGTTTCTTATTTAAAATAAATAGAGTTATCAATAATAACATTTGTACATGACAGATTTTTTTTTATTTTACCACTGCAACTAACTTTGCAACCACATGAAATTATTTTCAGCAAATTTTTAGGTGCAGCTTCTTTATATGTTTGAATAGGCTCAAGACCATGTTCTGTATTTTTCTAGCCCCATTTGGTTGGTTCAATGGTATCATTGCCTATCCAAAGCTGCACCTGATAATAAACCCGTAAAATGTGTAATTTGGTTGCATCATCAGTTGGTGGCAAACATTCAAGTTCACATGCCGACTTTTGAACTCTATTGGTATAACAAATAAAGCGTAAGTTCTTGTAAGAAAGTAGGTATACCATGCACAATTCTATGTAAACACTGCGAGGGTAAAGACTGTGCATATAGTGCTGAACCGGAAGTTACATTATTAGATGATAATGAATTTGCAATAAATGACGATGTTGATAAGAAAGTAGGTATACCATGCACAATTCTATGTAAACACTGCGAGGGTAAAGACTGTGCATATAGTGCTGAACCGGAAGTTACATTATTAGATGATAATGAATTTGCAATAAATGACGATGTTGATAAGAAAGTAGGTATACCATGCACAATTCTATGTAAACACTGCGAGGGTAAAGACTGTGCATATAGTGCTGAACCGGAAGTTACATTATTAGATGATAATGAATTTGCAATAAATGACGATGTTGATAAGAAAGTAGGTATACCATGCACAATTCTATGTAAACACTGCGAGGGTAAAGACTGTGCATATAGTGCTGAACCGGAAGTTACATTATTAGATGATAATGAATTTGCAATAAATGACGATGTTGATAAGAAAGTAGGTATACCATGCACAATTCTATGTAAACACTGCGAGGGTAAAGACTGTGCATATAGTGCTGAACCGGAAGTTACATTATTAGATGATAATGAATTTGCAATAAATGACGATGTTGATAAGAAAGTAGGTATACCATGCACAATTCTATGTAAACACTGCGAGGGTAAAGACTGTGCATATAGTGCTGAACCGGAAGTTACATTATTAGATGATAATGAATTTGCAATAAATGACGATGTTGATAAGAAAGTAGGTATACCATGCACAATTCTATGTAAACACTGCGAGAGTAAAGACTGCAAATAGCGATGTCGATGATGATGTGATGATCTTAATGATGATGATAACAGTAATGTAATTCCTTCATCAGAAGGAAATGATGATCACGAACCTGGAAATGATTTTGAAAATGATAACGATAATATCAATAATGATCATATCACATCACAGCCACTTGCTACGAAAGTGATGAAGAAACTGAGGATATGAAATCATCAGACTCGACTACGACTGATAATGAAGAAAACATTGCACCTAAAAAGCGTGGAGTATAAGTATTATATAGTATGATGTTATAGGTTGGTAGCTTATTAATGGTAAGAATTAATTGTTATTTATCTCAAACAAAAAAACAATCTGCCATGTAGAAATGTTATTATTGATAACTCTATTTTTTTTAAATAAGAAAGAAACAATATATGATATATATAACAATGTCACTCATAATTAAATATGAATATTTTTTTTTTCAAAATTTTTCTATCCAAAAAAAAATACAGAAATTATTACTATTATCATTATTTTTCAATCCGTCAATAAAAAAAATCATATTTATTATTAGTTTATTGATTATTTTTCATTCTTCCAACCAAATAGTACCTTAAAAAAAAAATATCGTCAAAAAAAAAAGTATTTTATTTTAATTATTATGAAAATCATCAATAATAAATCTCAAATTCATTATTACATAGCATTTCATTTTTTTATCTAAACAATACATTCAAAACAAACAAAAAATTCAATAATTTGAATTTTTTTGTGAAATCTACCTTATCGACGCTCGGATTCCGAGCGCGTTTGTATTTTTTTGCTTCGGTTTTTTTTTTAACTCGCGATATAATTTCTTTACAGATATGTGGGAGGTCGACGGTTTAGGGTTAGCTAGCCAAAAGCCTCTTCTGTAAGAATTTTTTTGATCTTTTTGATTAAGGTCAAAATTGGGCTCACTGTGGACCCAAACCTACATCAAAGGATATCTCAATTTCTACTCATCCAAAAAAGACCTACGGGAGCTTGAAATACTCTTAGAACTATTTGCATGTAAAATTTCATACGAGTATTCTAACCTAAGATTTATTCATTTTTTCTGGGTCCTTGATTTTTTAAAACGGTCCCATTTCTTCATTTTCCATTCAAAATACTTGGATGTTGGGTAGGTTATAGAGGACATCAAACTCTTCAATTCCTTTTGAGTCAATAGACCCATTCTCTACGGAATTATAATAAAAAAAAACATTTTTTCTAAGATGGCGGATTTTGGCGGCCTAAAACCAAAACTGGTTCGAAATTACATATAAGATACTACCATTGTGCAGAAAATTAAGATCTTAGAGGAAAATTTGTATTACGAAATTCAATTTTTATGTTACCAAAAAAAAGCACAAAATGGGCCTTATATCAGACCCCGAATAACTTGGAGACTTCTACTTTTTGCCATTCTCTACAACTTTACTCTAACTGTTTAGTCGATAAAATGTGTTGTTTTCCTTTAAATCGTCAAAAAGGACGAAAAAACTGCTATTTTTGGGTCGAAAATGGCCAATATCTCGGAACGCCATGGGTCTACGATTTTTTAACCTCCATATTCGTGATCAGCGACCCAAAAAATATAAATATCAATCATAAAATAGAGATGTGGAAAAATGTCCAATCCAAATTGCAGCACGACTGGACTATTTACAGTTATTGCAATTCAATAAAAGTGACAGGAGCAGCGTTTGCCATGCTCACTACACCATCCCCCCTAATAACTTAGGGAAGAAGTAAATTTTAATTGTGTCCCATTGACATATAGTTAATAAATTATGAAAGTGTAAATTTGTTTTTTTCGGCAGAGTAAATTTCGAAATAAAGAAATATAACAAAATATAAGTTAATACAAAATTCTCGGGAAATAGGTCACATTAACACATATATTTTTATTTTTACCCTCGTCTTTACGTACGTTTCGGTCTCACGACCATCATCAGAAGACTTATTAATACAATAACCTGATTACTTAGAAATACTGTAATAACACAAAGCGTCCTTATCGCACAAATTTCGTTTAAATGCCAACGTCGCGAAACGAACGGAAACATGAAATCGGAACTATAACACAGCAATGTTGCAGCGTAAAAATTAAAAATCCACTATTAAGTAGAATCATCAATAAATACGAACACATTTCATAAATGTCTGCGAGAGACTAACAGACAAAGAGTTCTATCCTCTTTGCTAACAGACGAGACCATCTCAAGTGTTCATTTAAGCGCCAGATGTCATAATTTATTAGGTGATAAAAGAAGGTCTCTGGCCTGTGAGAAATACTTTAGACAATTCTACCTAAAGTAAACTTTTACATTATAAGGACGTAAGTAGGAATTTGCAAGAATATTAATTAATTAAATTAGTATAAATATGACTTAGTGTTTGAACGTCAGTTTTCAGTACGGTGAACAATATTTTGGACAAATATTCGGCACAGCAATGGGATCTCCTATCTCTGCTACCATTGCTAACCTCGTTATGGAATGCCTGGAGGAATCTGTTATAAGTTCATTAGATTTTCGGCCCGCATTTTTTAAACGGTATGTAGATGATTGCCTTATGTGTGTTCCCAATGACAAAATTCAGTACGTGATTAATAAATTTAACAATTTCCACTGTAAACTTCAATTTACCTGTGAAATAGAAGTTAACAAAAACATAAATTTCTTAGATATGAACATTAGGCATGATGCAGATGGAGAAATAAAAACTTCGTGGTTTACTAAAGAAGTTTGGTCTCAACGCTATCTTCACTTCAATTCCGTTGCACCAACTTGTTATAAAAAAAGCGTCATAAACAGTCTTACAGACCGCGCGGTTAAATTGTCCCACCCAGAGGACCGTCCCAAAAATCTAAAAATTGTTCGTAATACACTGGAATTGAATGGCTACCCAAAAACTTTTTTCAATCCTATTATTAAAGAGAGAATAAACAAAATTTATAATGGAGCGTCATATAAAAATAACGTAAAAGGTAATTCAGACAATTATATAACTTTACCATACATTCCGGAGACCTCAGAGAAAATTAAGAAATGTTTGAAAAAGTATGATATAAACGTAGCGCATAAACCTACTAACTGTGTTGGGAAATATTTCTCAAATCTAAAACCTGTAATTCCTAAAGATAAACAAACCCACACAGTATACAAATTAAATTGTTTAGATTGTGATGGGACCTATACTAGTATCTCTAAACAATATTTACAAAAAAGAATGTATGGCCATAAGTATAGCACAAGAAACAAAAACTTAGAAAATTCCACCGCGCTTGCTAAACATTGCTTTGATTATAACCATCAATTTGATTACAAAAATGTTAATATTTTAAATAAGGAAACCAATTATTATAAAAGATCTATTCTGGAGATGATTCATATAAAACGTGACTCCAAGTCTGTTAATCATAGGAGTGACGTTCAAACACTAAGTCATATTGATACTAATTTAATTAATTAATATTCTTGCAAATTCCTACTTACGTCCTTATAATGTAAAAGTTTACTTTAGGTAGAATTGTCTAAAGTATTTCTCACAGGCCAGAGACCTTCTTTTATCACCTAATAAATTATGACATTGCTGTGTTATAGTTCCGATTTCATGTTTCCGTTCGTTTCGCGACGTTGGCATTTAAACGAAATTTGTGCGATAAGGACGCTTTGTGTTATTACAGTATTTCTAAGTAATCAGGTTATTGTATTAATAAGTCTTCTGATGATGGTCGTGAGACCGAAACGTACGTAAAGACGAGGGTAAAAATAAAAATATATGTGTTAATGTGACCTATTTCCCGAGAATTTTGTATTAATTCATACGTGGGTCAAGAATCTTTATTACAAAATATAAGTTTTCTAAACTATTGAGAATGGGTATTCACTGGAGTTTGAATGTTATACGCTCATTCAGCATATCAAATCTTCGTTCATGTTTTATCTTGAGTAAAGTATTGTATATACATTCTTCTACAATTGTCACCAGTACTGGTCGTGAGAGTTGGGGTACAACTCCCTTTTACAGTGGTGGTTATTATTAAATAAAATTGTTTAAGTTCGATTTTTTGTATTTAATATCTAGTTTATTCTGATGCCCTCATTGTACCAATGTTGCCGAGTTGGTCACTTTGTTATAACATGTGTACAAGGGCGAGGAACATCGATCAATGGCAAAAACAAACTTTTAAATAACCTAGTATTGGGAAAAATATAAACATCAGCAAACTAACCTGCGGAAAATTTAAGGATTCAATAACTTTGCTGCTTGGAGTTTTGAATCTTATTTGAAGCAAAATTATATGGAGCCGGGGTCTAACTGGCTGGGCTAGAATCGCTGATGCAGAGTCAACATTGAATTTGGTATTTGTTCCCCGCTAGAGGCGTTACCGGGTTACAGTTTCGCGACAGTATTATGAGCCATCGCTGGTATTTAGCATCTCGGTGTTTAATCATATGATTTAATATAATTTAGTTTACACTATCACTATTTTTGCACTTACAATTATAACTTGTTAATAATGATTATATAAATTTCTGGAAATGGGTCACACTAGCACATGCTTATTATTTTCATCTTTACGTTCGTTCCGGTTTCCCGACCATCATCAGAAGACCTATCAATGTCTAAAACGGGATTTCTAACTAAACTCATCGCACTAATTTCAATTAAAAGTGCCCTCGTCAAACGAACAGAAACACGAGTAATCGAAATTGTAACACATTTATGTTTTAAGTATATGAATATGTATCAAGAATCCACTGCGCAGCAATTCTCTTATATTCGAAGTCATTTCAAGCAAAGTTTGAATTATAGGTACTTAAACCAGAATATAATTACTATACCTAATAGTATATACAGGGTTGTCCAGTTCATATCATTAGGATTTCACCAGCCAATAGTTCATCGAAAAATAAAGGTAGTTTGTATAATAAACTATGGTCGAATTTTGTTTCCTTTTTGATGTACAGGGGGTGTTGAAGAAAATGAATTATTTTAAATAATTTGTTATAAATTAATAATGAAAACAGAGCCTCCTGAAATTTTGCACAGATCTTTTTCTTTGTATTCTTCATTGAATAGTGTTTGTAATTATTTTCTTTACAACACAGAGGCGTGCGAACGGGTTTCTTCAAAAATACATTATTCAATAAAACGTATGCCACTGTTTTTTTTAGAACATCAACTGCAGAGAGGATTTGCCATTCAATTTAGAACCTTTTTTGTATCTTACAATTTTTTGATAACTCAACTCAAAACAAAAAAAAAAAAGTTAAAAAAGAATCATGTGACCAATTACTGAATTTGTGAATAAAAAACTTATCCACCGAGTTCAAAATAAATTAATTTTGCTCAAAGGGAGAACAATATTGAGCATAGTTCAAATATCAACTAGAAAATATTCACAATTAAATTAAGTAATGTAAGAACTGTTCGAAATGGGAACCATTTTGCTGGATGCACAATCGACAGCGTCTTTTGATGGAATGGTTTAAATTTAGTAAAATATTATTATTAATATTTGCATGAACATTCTGAATTCTAAGGAGTAGTTCCTCCCGGGTAGGCACTGGGGTCGCATAGACGGTATCTTTAAGATAACTCCATGGATGAAAATCTAAACAAATAAGGTCTCTTGATATTTCTTTGTACCTGGAACCGTTTCACGGCAAATTTAATTTTTGTGATTAATGGACCACCACCATGAAAATCAGGTGAAAATTGAAAAAAGAGGAATCTCAAAGAGCGTCGTTGAGTGAAAAAAATAAAATAAGCTGTCTTTTCTAATCTCTACAGCGATACATTATAAAGAAAGGCCGAATTACAAATTTTTATTTCCAAAAATGTTTAAACCAGATAACTACAATGTACTTTAATGTATAGTGAGTTCACCGACAAGAAATAACAAGACACCATTTTCGAAAATGTTGTGTATTAATTGTAAACAAATTGTTCAAAATGATTCCCATTTTCTCGTATACATAGTTCACAACGTCGTATAATAGATCTTCTAACTTCAACGAAAACCTTTCTCCAATTTTCATCCGATTTCCATGGTGATGATAATTAATCACAAAAATCAAATTTATTGTCGTGAAACGGTGCAAGGTATAAAGAAATATCAAGAGACCTTATTAGTTCCGATTTAAATTTTGCATAGAAATTTGTTACTAAAATGCAACCTTTACAGGGTAATGACATTTTACAGGTCAATTTATTGTTATTAAATACCTATATCTACGCCACTGGAAGTAATACCGGTCTCAAATTATGTGCAAATGTGGTAACCTATGTACAAATCCACGGTACTAAATTTCATTGAGATATCTTGATTATCTTCGGAGATACAAGCAAAATTAAGAAATTTTTTATGAAATTCAACAACCTGTATCTCAAAAATTAAGCGTCTTAATATTAATATGCGCAACATTTATATCATACTTTTTAAACATTTCTAAAGAAGTTTAGTCTCAACGATATCTTCACTTTAATACAGTTGCACCAACAAGTTAAAAAAAGTGTTATAACCAGCCTTACAGATCGCGCTGTTAAATCGTCCCAAAAATTTGAAAATTGTTCGTAATACACTGGAAATGAATGCCTACCCAAAAACTGTTTTCAACCCCATTATTAAAGAAAGAATAAACAAAATCTATAATGGTACAGTCATATAAATGGTAATACAGATAATTTAATAATAGTTGGCTACGTTTCAATTTTCTTTTCTGTTTAGAAATTAAATTATGGATCAAAGATTTCTGGTAACCATTGTCCAACGCAATTTGCTGAAGATTCTCAATTTCTTTGTTGTAATTTTGATGGCTCAAAGGGACGTTCGATAATCTATGAACTAGACTATTAAACGGAGCTATTTTATATCTAAATGGTGTAACTGAATCCGCCAAGATATACCTATTTGTTTGAGTGGGTTTTCTGTATATGTCGAAATCCAAGTCATTACCATATTTTATAATGTTAATATCAAGGAAAGGAAGCTGATTATCTGTTTCTATTTCGACAGTAAAACTCTGTGAATCAAATTGGCTATTAAGCGTGTTCAAAAAGCCATATAAATCAAAATCTTTACTTGTAATCGCGAAAATGTCATCAACGTATCTATACCAAACTTTTGGGAACTGATTCAATTTTGATTTTAGGGAGGTTTCTAGTTCGCTTAGAAAAATATTGACCAAAAAAGGAGAGAGTGAATTGCCCATTGCACATCCGCTTGTTTGTTTATAGAAATTTTTGTGAAAACTAAAATAATTTTGCTCCATACATAAAGATGTAAGGATCACGTATTCAGAAAAGTTTATGTTGGGGATAAATACTTTTCTAGTTTTAGTTAACCATATATACTAATATGGAATACTTGCATGGGGAGCACTTAATCATTCTAATTACATCAAAATTGAAAGACTGCAAAAGCACATCTTAAAAATTATGCTAAACAAACCTATTTTATGTAGCTCAGAACAAATCTACAAAGAATCAGGAATATTAAACCCAAGACAAATGTATTGTAAACAAGCCCTGATCTATTATAAAAAGCACTCTTACCAGTTAAAATCAGTCGATCACAGTTATGATACGAGAGCCATATCAGGGAAAAAAGTGAAAATGCTAAAAACAAAAAATATCCATATCCAGATGGTTACAATACATCGGACTTCGGCTCTACAACTTACTCCCTACTACAGTAAGGCAGGGATGTTCTTTTTACAAATTTAAGAAACAAACCCACTATTGGATATCATCTAATAGGATAATAAAAAGCATAATTGGCTAATTCTATATATCTATGTGCATGTATGTGTATATGTGCATGTGTATATGTATGTATGTGTGCATATATGTATATGTATGTATGTGCGCATATATGTATATGTATGTATGTGTGCATATATGTATATGTATGTATATATATATATATATATATATATATATATATATACTCTCCTGTATCTATGAAAATAATATAACAAAGCTGGTGAAAATGCAAAATACTACCTCATTGATTTTAAACATAATTTTACATCTACAACCTAACAATAGCATTATATCTCACGCGCAAGTATATATAAATACTTTAGTCAAAATTAATATATTATTTGTTGCACTGCATTGTATTGAATTGTACTGTACTCCGAACCACTAAATAGTATTAAATTAAATTATGTCATACTATATTCTACTGTATTATATATTATAATTATATTGTATTATGGAAACTCATTTAATTTTATATATGTTCTAGCATACTTTCCATTTTCATTCCATTTCTTCATCACATACAGGCGATTGACAAATCTCTTGTGTGATTATATAGTTTGCAGCATAATCATTTGAGCGTCAGTTTTTATGTACCACTGCTAATGCAATGAATAAACTTATTGTTATATTAAACTTATTTTTGCAATTTAATCAATATGACAATAACAACTATTTGTTATTATTAGTATTATTATTGTTATATAACTTGTTATGTTTTTATCTCACACACAAATACGCTTTCGCATACTTCCGTGAGTACTGTTCTCATTTGTAATCTATTTCAATTTATATTATAAACATTCTATGTATTCTTTTCTGCAAATAAACTTATTATTATTATTATAAAATCGAAAAGTATCCATGAAAATGTAATAATTAATATTATTTTCTATACATCTTGTACAAGAAAATATAACTGTTTCTAAATTCTTTAGCTAAACTAAAACTTGTCTTCATACTCATAATTAACTTGATACAAGAACTAACCCCCTAACCCAATTAATCTTCTTCTAAATTAATTAATGTCCAACAACTTTAAGGGATTATAGACCGCAATTATAAGGAATAAATATTTTACTAACCATTTCATGAAGTTATTGTAAAATAAATATATTGATACTTGTCTTTAATATTTATTCATGTTTAAAAATGATCACTATTTTTTTGATTGAGATCATTTAGACAAAATAAATTTCTTTGAGAAATATAAAAATCAAGTGAAACACAAAGTTTCAGCATTCTCTCAGAAATGCTGAAATTGCATTATTTTAATAATTGAGATGGATCATTCAACGAATCTCTTCAGTAATACAGTGATGACACATGAGCTATTATTAAAAATATTTTCAGAGCATAGCTTTTACATAAAAATACGTTTTTAGAAGGGAATATGATTGCATTAGAAATTGATCACGATGAACTTTTCATAGTATAGCTGCTACATTATCTGCTAACCACTTAAATTTGCTATAGAAATGACAGCTTAAGCAAGTTCAACAAGTTCAGACGTCTTTCTTAAAATATAATTTTTGTAAAATTAACACAGCGAAATATGAATAATATACCTTAAGTGCACACATAAATGCTACTTTTAGTTGTAATAATAAGCAGAAAGTAATTGTTAATTTAGTAATAATAAGCAGAAAGTAATTGTTAATTTAGACTACCTAATTTTCAGATAAATGAGGCACTAGGGCCATCTGTCATTTCTTAGTTCTTTTTAAGTAGGAGATTTTAAATATCTGTGGTACTACATATGGTAATAAGTATTTCTTTCATCAACCAATTTCCCTTTTAGGATAGTTACCTAGGGGTTAAAAGCTTGGCAAACATGAGAGCAGGGCAAGGTATTAATGAACAACTAATTTGAGGTACTATAATATAAAAGTTTTAATGTCAGTATCTTTTCAGATATTTCAATACTACTCTATAACAAAACGATTCAATGTTGCCACATGAACATACTATCTAATGAACACAAAGAATGCCCTAGGCAATTTTTATTGCAATAATTTAATCAAAAACAAACAAGATTGTAAATGATTAAATGTTTAATGAAACGAGCTAACAGTGATACTAGAGGAATTGAATAATGTTATTCAACATCTTCTTCTTGCATTGTAGATGCTTTCATTAAACGAGGTGCAACTGAGGGTAATCTTTGAATAAGTAAGTGGAATACTTGTGGTTGTAATGTTTGTTGTAAAACTTGTAATAGATCATTTGGTTGTCCACAAACAGCAACAGCGTTTCCTAGATGGTCAACCCCATTCTCAAGGTCGCCTGCAGCTAATAGTTCTTCTCCTAATTGTATTTCTTGTAAAAAGAAGCGTTGTACTGCTTCATGATCTTTCATATCTGGAAATACTGTATTTGTACGTTTTCCAGATCCTCCGGTTGCTTTCTTAACTCGCCGACCTGAAAAATACCTTATAACAATTTCATGATTCTAACCTAAATTTGATCATCTTACGTTCACGTAACTTTTTTTTGAAGTCGGGGTCATTATGTCTTTGATGATCGAAATATATACAATATCCCAAAAATAAAGTGCCACAAACTCCTGCTGCAATGCCTAAGCACGCCCTCGATGATAACATATCCATTTAAATCTGATTTCAACTTTGAAACTTGCAACCTCAAACACAGCCGTCCATCACGCACGCAACGCAGGAGGTGGAAAAAAGTTTTGATGATTTCGATAAAGTGCTTTGCTCCTACTTCGAATTTTCTTTAATTACATAAATGGAATTGATAAACGATATTTCAAAAGAAAATAAATGCATAATAAAGTTGACAACGACATATCTTATTATTTGTTTTAAATTAAAGTAATAGTCGGCATGGCATAATAGTTTAATATTCAAGAATCAAAGATAGAAGACATAGAGTTTAAAAACAATCAATCTAAATTACGTAGTCTGTAGTGGAATGGGGTAAGCACTGATAATTTTCATTTCCATATACATAGCTAACTCGAACTCTCTAGTCTCTAGTATAAAACAACTATGTCTAGTATGATATACGGAATATAAGTTCCGGACCTCATATTAATATATAAGCCTTCTTGCCTTGCCATACGGGGAAGCACTGGGGAGGGGAATCCCCGACTCGTACCCATTTGTGCTGACAAACAACATTGGTTGTCTACCCACCTTGCATTATTTCAATTCTATTTTATCCTAACATTTGTCCATTCTGCACGTCCCGGCTCAATTATTAATTTTATTGAACATTTTAATTGATGCTAAAGACCGTACAAAAGTTCAAATCGGGATTTCCCGTTGCGTTGGAGCATTTATCGTCATAACAATGCCTGAATTTGGTCTTCCTATGATTTGTGATTATCCCCGACAGTTGCTGTAAGTCTAAGGCCGCACTGCAGTATGGTGGATGAGACGGTAGCGGGTGGATGGGAGGTTTAGTGGGTATCGTGATTAATTTCTAACACAAATAGCATCAATGCAGCCGGCCGCATTGGCACCACCAGCCTACTCTCCAGCATCGCAGCCTGAACCTTCCCAACTTAACTATAGGGATCCGAAATGACATTACCGCCCTCTGGTGTTTTCTACGCCAAAACAACGAATTGTCACAAAAAATATTATTCACATATAAAGATATATATTACTAGAGTTTTTGGAGTATTTTGAAGTAAGATTTAAAGATTTATTGTAGCTTGTAAGAATAATATACTTAATAATAAACAATAAATGAAACCCGTTTGATAACATTTTTCTGTGCAAAAGAGTAAGAAGTTGTATTTCTATTATTTACCTAACTTAACCTAACAAGTTGTATTTCTTTTACTGTGTTATACACTTATAAACATTTTCAAGCTTCCTCAATTGTCATTTCTGATCCTTTTACAGGCAGGACATTTTATTTCTAGTAAAGACTTGGATTTACTATTCTCCACAACTACACCATCAGCAGAGTAAGCGAGCCAATAATTTTTTGTAGAAATAATTTAACCCACTTCGACTACCTCTGTTGTTGAAACTGAGATGCATTTTTCTATGGCTTTATCTTCACTCGCAATCCCTGTTTGTGTACTCACTCCTGAACTCTTGCGGATTGGAGTACGTACTACTTTTTTGATTCCAATTGGCATTTTTATTAGTGGCATAAGTGTATATTTCGTAAACTCTGGAACCTGTTATACGATATTTCCTATGACTTTTCCAGAAATCATAATTAAACTACTTTCCTCAGAGATGGAAATATAATCTCCTTCTAAACTTTGGATTATTCTTTTAAAACAGTCGTCCATTTGACATACCTACATTTAATTTGTCAAGCCAACTGTGCAGATTGCTGGTTGACTGTAAGCTGAAAATTTTCCTTATTATTTCTTTGATGTTATCAGTCAATCGATTTTCTTTATAATAATCACAATATTAATAATCATATATTGATGTTTTTATGTTAACATAACCTCTTACTTGTAGCAATATAATATTGTTGCCATGACATGTTTACACTGTCCCCCTTGTATGAACATTTCATGCTTAAAATAGAACCATTATTTTTATTAATTTGGCTTTCTATTTTGTGAGGATCACCTCTTAAATTAGAAACAAAATCAAGATATACGCATTGCTTTATATGTACGTAAACAAATAATGTGACAACTCGTCCGCCATACTGGAATGGTAAAGCAGGTACCTAACCATCATTTCAGATCCCTATACCCGCCATATAGAACTAGTAGAACAAACCTGTCAGTTCTTTCCAGTCACCCGCTTGGTACGGCATATTGCTACTACTATGGAAGAAAAAATGATGGTAGCTAAGTTCCGATAGATCTCTTTTTTTGTAGAGGAATTTTATATAGTAGGAAGTCAAAAGATTCCACAGTCATTGAAAAATTGTTTCGGTTTACGGTCTGATTTTTTATAGACCCTTACATACTCCCTAACTATTTCTATCAGTGCGCCCATTATGTATCGGAGATATAAAGTTTCACAAAGAAGAAGGCGCTTGGCAACTTTGAAAAGAGCCATTAGTAATTTGCAAACACAATCCACTGATGATGACAGGAAACGATTTACGAACTGCGAGGGTAGATGTACATGCTGTCCGCCAGTGTTACCGCGAAACATCTACCCGCATCCAACCTTCTGCAGTGCGGTCTTAGAGTAAGGGCATTAAATATGGTTTGCTTAAATCTTTCTACTTCCATTAATTTTAGGATTGGCAAAAGAGTTCAAAAGGTGTTTAATAATTTCATTTATTTACTGATGAAAGCCTTTATACCCCTGCCTCCTGCCTGTGATTTTTCGTTCGGGGTTTGTAAAGAACTTTGACACAATTTGAGATAGCTTATAACCGATTGTGCACTTGTCTTTTTAACGGTTTGAATAGGATGTGAATATTACCTTTAGTTGATTTATAAAATGGTCCTAAATGATCTAAATGGAGCTTATAAAATGGTTCTCCAATTTTATCTGTAGAGTGTCAATCAATAACGACGTCGGCGTCCAGTGAGTTACTTTGCTCATAGGCATGCTGCACAAGATCTAATGTAATTGGTGATAAATTTCTTCATTTTAGGGAACCATTATTTTTTCGCTATACCTTCTAAAGTTGGTGTACAATTTTCCAACAAACAAATTTTTGAATTAAAATTCGATTCTTCATCCGGGAGATGTTGTCATCGATGATTTGATAGGTCCATTCCGGCAAAATTCTTTTCAATTTGGGCTTCAATCCGTTGAAACTCGTCAGCTTGGGATTGTACGCATTATATCCAATCGAACCCTCTTATCATATATTAACTAAGAGAAGCTTCCTACTTAAGGCATCTGCGTTTCAGGTCGGTAAGATACTTTGAAATTCTATTTCTGAAGCTGTAGGTACCCATCTTCTGCCAATAAGGGGTGTCAGATCTCTTCAGTCCATGTAAGACTTAAAACATAGCAGTAAACTTTTTACCAAACAATTAAACAACTATGGCAGGTAGATTTACTGGCCCATATATAATATGGGTTAGTGTTTTTGTAATAAACCCGTCTGTGTAGATTTGTATTCAAGTTTTGGGTCGAAAAGTGCTAAGACAGGGTATGTTAGTTTTGGTCAAAGGTTTGGACTTGTGCTGAAACGCTTTTATGTATTTTAGGCTAAACCGATGTCGTGGATGTCACGGATGTCGTGTACATTTTGAAATTTTGGAAAGCTTATGACCCCTTCAATCTTATGAGACGATGGTCTAAGTTCTCCATTTCTTATGATCGATTCCAAATATTCAACATTTCATTTTAATTAAAACTAGCTCTGCTTTTGAAATAATTTCAGAACCGGTTCTAGTTGTAAATCTTCTTGTTGAGTATGTCATTTTCTTTATGACTACCATTATTTCAATATAATTTGTAGTATAAATACTCATAACTTCAATAAATAAACTATTATCCAAATATTCTCTTTCAGATTTAAATATTGTAATACTGATCGAGACGTAATATTTTTTTTTGTCCGAATAACCAAATTTTCATGATCAGTTGTTTATGATCTCTTCCCAAAATTATTTTCATATACAAATTAATTTCTTAAATTTGAACCTTTGGTTTAAAAATTATTTTTCTTTATAAAAATCATAATTTCAATTTAATTAATCAAATTATTAACAATTCTAATTTGTTTCACTTCAAATATTTCTAAGTATTGTTCTTTGTGAATTTATAGAATAAGTATATTATTACTCTAATTTTGTTTCAATTATAATTCCCTAGAGGATTAAAACCAAATTGTTAAGTTGAAACTTGTGTTTATTTCTCTGATATAATCTTCAACATTTATCTACCTCGTAGTGCCGGAAATTCTTGATTGAGGATTCTATCTTATTTGTTTGTCAAAGCAGTTGGCGCTCTGGGTAATCTGATCAATGAAGAATCTAAGAACACGTAGCACTACGAGCCCTGAGTGTACAATATCCTAGTGAGCTAGTTGGGATAATCAGACACAAAAGGTCTCTTTAAAACCTTACACTGGCGCCCAACGTGGGCTCACTGCATTTCTTGATTTTAATTTGAAACATATTTCACGTGAATGGTCCTCTCTTTCACAGTACGTGCAGCTCATTCCCTAGGTTAGAAAATGATTAATTCGAGGTTTATTTTGAAAGCGACGAGTATTTGCATAATTATCATTAAAACTGTAATGTGATCTGCGTTGTTTTTGGAATTAACTGTGTTGTGTTTGTTTACATGAAGTGTTAACGTAATCATTCAAAAATCAGGAAGCTCGTATGTTAGGAACTGTCCTGGGAGTGTCTTATTTGATCCGGGAAAACCCCTCAAGGCACGGCGAGAAAGTGCGACGACGGTAAACGCATTGGGAGTGAAAGCATTGCGTGTAGGGAATAGGATATTAGGCAGTTATATTAATTAATGATATATTTAGTGTTGTTCTGTTAAATATATTCCAGTTTCGTTTGATGTTTGTTTGATTAAAGACTGTAATAGAAGGAAATAATGTATTGATCTGTTTTTTCTCTATTTAAACGAACACTATGAGTTTGGTGACGACGTCCTTGAATGGTGGAAACTAAACTTTCAATTTCTCTTCCCGTTAATTTTGGGTTGAGGGTATGATGGCTAGACAATTATACCACGATTTAACGTTTCTGCTAAGACACACGCAATTAAACAGAAAAGCTTAACATGATCATTCCAATTATAGAGTTGATCTAGGTATACAATTTATTTTATCCACAATGAAGTCATGAATGTCTATTATCATTCTAATTTAAGCCACATAAAGTTGCATTTGCTCCTCACGTGGTATAAACTATCTTTATTCCACAGTACAAGAATGGAAGAATAATTAATACAAATCATTTAAATTTATTGAATAATTACTTAAAACACAGATCCCGGTTTGTATCTTAACTTCATTCTCATTAATACGCATCTTGTTGTTGACATTTTTGGAAATCGTAATGTCTGACATATATCTTCATTGCTGTATTCAGTTTATTTGATATGGAGTCTTCAATGCAACTTTCTACTATTGCTGGAGACCCACCGTGCCGTTTGATCGTTTTAATGTTAGCACCCTTGTTCGTCAACAAATAAGGGGTCATTCGATTTGACGCTCTGGGCTCTGAGTATATACTCTACAAAGAGGTCTACACAGACCTCGTAGCGCAATTCATGCAATTTGGCCATTGCGACTGCTGACCTATGCGCCGGTGCATAATATATGTAATCGATATGAACGATATCGTGTGCACCCCAAAAAACCGTCGCCATGACTTTGTTGGCCGATAAATCCACTTTGGCCTTTTTCGGCTTCGATTCTGTATCACTGTTCTTTGGTCTCTGGTGTGTTTTGATGAAACCATATTTCGTCGACGGTTACGAAACGGCGCAAAAAGTCATTCGTATCGCGTTTGAACATCGCCAAAAACTCCTTTGAAGTTGTCACACGGTAGCGCTTGTTATCAACAGACAACAAATGCGGCACCCATCTGGGAGATAGCATTATCATATTCAAAAATTTATGCAAAATGTTCCGTCCCCGTTCGGTTGAAATGCCCATAGCCTCAGCAATCTCGTGCACTTTAACCAGCCGATCGTCCAATATCATACCATGGATTTTATCGACGATTTCTGGCGTTAGGCGTTGCAACCTCAATTGGACTACCAGAACGTTCGGCGTCCTTTTTGTGGTCATACTACCACAACGAAAATCAGTAAACCACATCGTTCCAATCGATGGTGAAGAGTTCCCTTAACGTTTAACAAGCAATGCTTTAGTTTGCGTAAAGTTTTTTCCACGCAAGAAATAATGTTTAATCATGCAAGACACGAAATTCACTTTTTTCTATGTTTACAAAAATCTTCAAGGTTGCCTGGTTTCGATGTGTGTCAAAACAGAACTGCATGACAAATCAGTCTGAAATTTTCAATGCATTCTAGTCACGGTCGTATATACAGGTCTGGAAACTCTATTTTTGACATGAGTCTCTTACATGTCGCCAAACTCGTAGTCACTCGCTCAGCCACCAGCTGGCGCATGGATCGAAGTATGTTGTCAGGATTAGGCGCCATATCGATCAAACACATCGTACTCGTATTGAACTTCAACAGTTGAATTTATGGATAAATCAAGTGAGAAAGTAAATAATCAAAAAATTGAGACAATTAGTGAATTTGTCACTATTTTTTACAATTTTGTCCATTAGAATATTGGCAAACAGGTACAAGCAATTTGAAAGAAATCGTCTGAAGTATTTAGGGATACGAGGAAGCTCAGTACTACCCTCTGAGAGAATATTTTCGAGGCAGGTCAAATAATGACTGAAGGAGAAAGCAAAGAGAATGTATATTTGTAATACTTTTTGGTATTAAACGATCAATGTTGATTCTTATTTTCTTTATTCCTTTCAGTTTATTTGGCCAGCTTATTCGAGATTTGCAGAGCTACCGAAATGACATAAATTCAAAACTACTGTCAATTTCTGTTTCTTTTCAAAAAAATCGATAGTTGTCGATACTTTTTTTTAACCATCAAAACTATCGATATTTGGCTAACAGTACTTTCTAATACGCATGTACAAAAATGAAAATCCGCTACGTTTTGCTCACGGTCGTACATACAGGTCTGGGGACTCGAGGCTGTTTCCTATGTGAGAAGTGGGCCCGCTAAGCGTCGACTGTCGCTAAGTACCAAAAATGATGGCGCAGTAGTCGAAATTCTCTGACAACTGTCATACTTGACTTGTAAACACAAGGAATACCTGCGTTTTAAGAAACAAAATACGAAATCGTGTATTCTGCCGAAATGCAAAACGGGGTACAAAAGTGTAAAGCAAGAAACTTCTGATTTTAAAGTGCCTAAAGATGCGGAAATGCGAAAAAAGTGAATGCTTGCGATTCCGGATAGAAATCGTTTTAACGAGGTCTTTTATGTGTGCGAGCATGTATAACGAAAAAGGGGAAGTTATTTTTAAGGTGAGTAATACATTTTGACAAGAGTAACAGTTCTATTCCTCTCTCAAATAAGAATACTTAGTAACGCTGCTTGCGATTCCGGAAATAAATCGTTTTACCACTTCGATCCAAGCGCTAGCTAGTGGCTGAGCGAGGGACTACGAGTTTGGCGACGCGTAAGAGACCCATGTCAAACATACGAGTCCCCAGACCTGTATGTACGACCGTGGTTTTGCTCTTTTCTCTATACTGTGCTATGCATAGAATTTCCTATTTTTATGGTGCTATGGGAAACTTTGAAGCTTACTGTTAGCACAGACATTGATAATCAATTACACAGAGAAGATATAGTTCTATATTCTTCTGTGCTATTCATTAGTAATGTTTTCTATGAACATACGTTAAGCGGCATCGGCGTTTCTAAAAACGTTTCTTTACGTTGATCGTTGATTAATATTTCATTATAAGGAGAAACCAGTAAATAAAGTTGATCACAATGAAATTAGTCAGGTAAACAATTGAACGATTCTCCTTTTTTGTTTTAAGAACAACTATTTACCCCTGCAACCATAACCTCTTACCTCAACATTTATTCTAGGTTTTTGATGAAATTAAGTCACGAAACGGTGACAATGGAATTGAAAAATGGTACACAAGTTCATGGAACTATAACTGGAGTCGATGTAGCCATGAATACACATTTAAAAGCAGTAAAAGTGACAATAAAGAATCGTAATCCTTTCACTCTTGATACCCTTACAGTTAGAGGAAACAATATTCGTTACTATATTTTACCAGACAGTTTACCATTAGAAACTCTTCTCATTGATGATACACCGAAAGCTAAAGCAAAAAAGAAGGAATCCGCAAGAGGAGCTGCTAGAGGTAGAGGAAGAGGTCGTGGTGGTAGAGGTGGCCCTAGGGGTAGGGGTAGAGGCAGAGGTCGCAGATAAATATTCACTATTGTATTCATCAATTAATTTTAAGATCTGAATAAAGAAGTTTTATTCACAATTTTTGATATGTTCAAAATGGGGATTTATCTGCAAAACAAATCCTTGAACTTCCACCTCTACCGTCATGTTTTCAAATTTCCTAATGCAACATCCTATTCATGTTGAAGGAGTAGATGTAATTTATATGAGAAATCCATAAATAAATTGATAGAATAAGGAATGCAGGACATTGCAACCCATATCTCATCAAAAATTAGGTTTTCTCTCGAATTTTCAAAATATGTTTTAGAATAGTTTAAATTGTCATCCTCTTAAAATTATTAAAGTTTTTTGTAGTAATGGGTTGTTTCAATCGTCAATTTGAAAAGGAACGAAGTTGATGAAGTTGAAAGTATTTGTAAGTAAATATTGATTCCTTTTTCAGTTGAATAAGTGAAACCATTATGTGTAATTTTTATTTTACACTTTTAAAACAACATATTTCCCAAGTAAATATGTATCTAGAATGTTGGAGAACTAGAACATGAGTAAACTTAGCTACAGATTTATAAATTGTATGTTAAAGTTCTATTCATGACATTAGATTGAACTCGCACACCATTTGTCTAAATGAGAATTCAAGAAACATAGTGGTAAGACTATTATCTCGCCCATATCAAATATTTTTTCAACTCGACCCATATAAAATGTATATTCATTGTGTTGCTTATTAAATTGTGACTGGATATTTAGTTGCAAATTTTTGCATCCCCGTCAGAATCATTTATTATAAGATGTTTCCTCTTATAATTTGTCAAGGAAATTGACCAAGATATGAATTCTTGAATCTTTCCATAAGTCTGGGCCTTGCCTATGATAGGACTAGTGCTTTAAAGATGAATTCGTGGAACAAATTGGTTGTATTTTTGGTTTGAATAGAAATATGTGACTAAACATTTATACATACATTGTGATATGTTTTAAGCAATAAATTGTATACTTTCTTGAGACGTTTCGTTACTGAATGTGATTTCAGGTTTTCGGTTTCCGCTCACAGCGGTTCAGAAAACGTAAAGTCGGTTCTTAGATAGCCTGTCGTACAACAAGGTAGGTAGTTCTAGCAGTAAAAATATGTAGTGGAAACGTGTTTCAGAACTAGTAAGTATAAAGTTAATTGCTTTAAAATACATTTGTTTTAGGAGATACTCAGGCATCCTAAACTATTGTTCTAATAAACTATAAGAGTGCACACACTATAGTGTAAGACGAAAAACAGCATTATTCAATAATTATATATAAAAAACTAATAAGAGTTAGGTAAGCGGCAAACATACATATACAGGCGTTTCTTATGCGAACAGCATTATACAACGTTCACTAATAACAGTTTGGTGAGCGGTAAACAGGTATATAGAAATCTTGATAAACAGCTCTCGGTCATGTTGGCCGAGAACCGGACCAATAATTCTTGTAACAGATTGGTCTGCTTCACATGTATTCTACAAAATAGGATGAATCTAGCTTCTCCCTTTATCCTAAAACTGAAAGTTTTAGCATCCAAAGGTTGAGAAAATCTGTACCAGATAAAATAAGGCAATGAAAAAGAAAACATTACAGTCTTAATCTGTTTCACTGCAAGTGGAAAAATATATCTTCCTTTAGTTGTTATCCCCTACATAATACCGCTTAGACCTGTCGTTCAAAACGAACGAACGTGATTTTTGAATTCATTGTAAAATGGATTTCTGATCAGAACCTTAAAAGATAAGATAGATTCATAGATGGGAACAAATCACAATGACTAGCGCTTAGTGAAGCGGCACACGTTAGTGTGTTTCGTCCGCCAAAGGAAGAATGGAAAAATAATCCGCCAATGACACGAGTCATCAAAAAATGTTATTAATTCAGTAACTAAAACGAATTTATTACAAAGTGTTATAAACCATCCGTACCGACGGGCTACCGACACCTCCCGAAGCAGTCCAAGCCCATCGTGCTCTCTGTTATCGAGATATATACGCATGTGGGAAGGGACATACGCATGCCTGTGGGTACATCATCGCTTCTCGAGCTATAGCCGGGGAAGTACTGAGCGATCCTCAATAGTTAATTACTAAATAATATAATCCATATAATTCTATTACTGTATCATTAATAAAGTATTCAAAAAGTGATTGTGAGTGCCTCAATCTAACATCAGAAGTGGTTAAGAACCTACAATGCCACGTACATCATCATCATCAAAGAAAAGACATAGGAAGAGGAACAGGTCTCCTAGTTCAAATTCAAGTACTTCGTCATCATTTTCTAGCGATGATAATTCTCGATATGTACATAATTCAAATGGAAGACGCAAAAAACGTTCGTATACACCTCCTATATTCAAAACAAATAGTTCAGCCGGGGTAAGTGAGTTATGTGATTCTAATACAAATTTCGTATCAAATGCATCCGTAGTCCCAGAATTTGATCCACTTATCGACGATGTTTATAAATGGTTAGAAATAATTGACCATTTATATGTAACTTACAAGTGGAATGAAAGATCTGTAATATTTCAAGCACTAAATAAATTACGTGGTACAGCTCAGATTTGGTATAATAACATTGTTAAAAACGAAATAGGTTGGTCACAATATTCATGGGATCAATGGAAGGTTTTGCTAAAAAGCACGTTCGTCAATAAACGAAACATGTTTGATTTACTAAATGACTTACTATGTCATAAGCCTACAGTCGGAGACAACTTATATGAGTTTTATTTCAAACATTTATGTAAAATTGCTAACCTCGGCTTAAACTTTACTAATAACGATAAAATTTCTATTATCGTTGGCGCAATAGACGACTCAAATATCGCTTCAGCTGTGGAAGCGGCAAATATAACCGATCTAAATGTTTTGTCTGGTTTTCTAAGAAATAAAATATACAACAATACGCAGGTTCGCGCTCAAAGTAATTTTGTTGCTCGTAAAACAATTCAAAATAATAATACAGGAAATTTCGGTGTTCATAAAACAGGTCAAAATAAATATATTCCAACGTTTCAAAAAACTGTTCAAGGACGTAATCCTACAATTTTTAATACAACAAAGACACAAGGCCGCAATGACAATATTCCGAATACCTCCAAAGATCATAAACTCTGTTTTTCTTGTGGTAGTGCTGATCATTTTCGCAGAGACTGTCCTAGTAGACTGAAAGTATGTCGATACTGTAATAAAGCTGGCCATATACAGGCTGTTTGTGCAAAAAAAACAAATTCTCAATCAAATAACCAGGTGAATTTAGTTAACTCCGAAAATAATAATAAGTTTTACAAAAACATTTTTGTTAAAGGTAAACCTATCAAAGCATTTGTTGATTTAGGGAGCGACTGCTCTATTATACAGAAAAGTACAGCGCTATCTCTTGGTATGAAAATATTACCGCTAGAAAGTAAAATCAGTTTATCAGGTTTCTTGGGTTTCGGAACTTCAGTGTATGACTATATAGAAACTATTGTCAAAGTAGATGATGCCGAAGTACCTTGCAAATTGTACGTTATTGACGACTTCGCCTTTTCACACGACGTTCTTATTGGTCGAAACTTTTCAGAGAACACTTCGGTTATCTATTATAAAGTGGACGATCAGTTGAAATTTAAACAAAAGCACATTGATAATGTGCTTGATTTTACGATTGATCACGGGACGTTAACAACTGATCAACAAGCCACCTTGTACGAATTAATTAATAAATTCAAATTGTGTATTTATCGAAAGCTTACGGATCTAGGAAAAGTTTCGACAGTTTCTTTACAAATTGAGCTAACAAATGACAAACCAATAGCATGTAGGCCTTACAGGGTGGCAGAAAAAGAAAAGGAAGTCTTGAGGGGTATGATTAAAGAGCTACTAGAAGCGAACATAATTAGAAGGAGTAAATCGCCATATGCAAGTCCCGTAATATTGGTTAATAAGAAGGGTGGTGAGAAAAGGATGGTCGTGAATTATATTGCACTCAATAAGATAACAGTCAAAAATAAATTTCCAATGCCCCTGATAGAAGATCTGATAGATCAACTTTCTGATTACACCTATTTCACTTCTCTCGATTTGGCTTCTAGCTACTATCAAATACCTGTTCATCCGAATTCAATAGAAAAAACTGCGATTGTCACTCCTGACGGAGTCTTTGAATTTCTTAGGACTCCCTTCGGTTTAACAAACGCCCCCTCTGAATTTCAAAGAATGATGACTCTCATTTTCGAACATCTCCGACATCTTGGAATCCTCATATATTTGGATGACATTTTAATTCCTTCTAAATCAATAGAAGAAGGGTTCCATAAACTTGAACTGGTATTGTCAGTATTGCAAGAATATGGTCTAACATTGAAAATTTCTAAATGCTCCTTCTTGCGTACTGAAATAACCTATTTGGGCTACAAAATTTTTAAGAATTGCATTTCTCCCAACGAATTAAAAACGGATGCTGTCAAAAATTTTCCGCTACCAAAATCAGTCCATCAGCTACGACAATTTATAGGCTTAGTAGGTTATTTCCGAAAATTTATCCCCAATTTTTCTAGAAAAACTGCACCCCTAACTGCACTTTTCAAAAGAGACCAACCTTGGATGTGGAGGGAAGAACACACTAAAGTTGTTGAGTACCTTAAAACCGTGATAACGTCTAGCCCTGTTCTATCTATATTCAATCCTGCACTGCAATGCATAATTTACACTGATGCGAGTAGAGATGGTGTGGCTGGTATACTGACACAAGTTACGAATGAAGGTGAAAAACCGATAGCTTATTACAGCAAAAGCACAACCAAAGAACAGAAAAATTACCATTCTTTTGAACTGGAATTATTAGCTGTGGTGTACACCCTGATGCGGTTTCGACATTATCTCATTGGGAAACACTTTGTGGTGGTAACTGACTGCAACGCAGTAAAGAGTTCTTTGTCCAATCAGACAACCGTACCAAGAGTAGCACGGTGGATTCTAGCGCTGCAAGATTTTCAATTCGAAACCAAACATCGTCCAGGTAGTAGTATGAAACACGTTGATGCTTTAAGTCGCAATTTCCCAAATGAAAGCGAACTTGTTGAAAACGTGTGCTTGATTTCCGAGAGTGACTGGCTACTTCATGCACAAGATCAGGATAATAAAATTAAAGAAATTAAAGAAATTCTTTTATCGGGCGATTCTGATAATAATAAAGAAATATTTAATAAATATGATCTGAGGGGTAATAGAGTTTTTAAGTTAACAGAATACGGTAGAAGGTGGCTTGTTCCTAAGAACTGCCGCTGGCAAATTGTTAAGATCAATCATGATGATGTTGGTCACTTTGCTCTTGAAAAGACCCTATATCGCATTCGGGAAAAGTATTGGTTTCCAAAAATGCGTAGATTTGTACAGAAGTATGTTAAATGTTGCCTACCATGTTTATATCACAAGAATCCATCTGGTAGAAAGCCAGGGCTTTTATATTCCATACCTAAATACGCGAAACCTTTCCATACCCTACATATTGACCACCTAGGACCGTTTACAAAAACAACAAACGGAAATTCGTACTTATTAAATATTGTCGATGCTTTTACAAAGTTTACTTTTGTTCGAGCTGTACCCGATACAAAAGCTACTAGTGCTGTCAAAGTATTGCAAGACATATTTTCCACATTCGGAAATCCGCACCGAATAATCTCTGATGCAGGTAAAGCGTTCACGTCGAATGAATTTAACGACTTTTGTAATAAAAGATATATCAGATTATTCATAGCAGCAGTAGGCATGGCTCGCAGCAACGGCCAAGTCGAAAGAGCTAATAGAACTATTATAAGTTCCCTGTCATCTTGCAATTTCAATAAAAGTTCAAATTGTTGGGACGAGGAATTGATTAAAATTCAACAAGGGTTGAATAGTACCATACACAAAACTACTAAACAAACCCCGGCAGAGCTTATGTTCGGCGTGAAATTAAGAACGAACGCTGATATAAAAGATAGTGAGGTTGAAGATGATGATATTGAAGAACATCTTGTCGATGTAACCCGAATTCGAGCTGAGGCCTCTCGAAGTTTGGAAGAAAATCGTATAAAACAAAATGAATACTTCAACAAGAAACGATGTAGTGCAGGCACATTTTCTGTAGGAGACCTTGTTTTGACAAAAATAAATAGCCATCCTGCAAATAATGAAAGTAAGAAGTTACTTCCTAAGTTTAGAGGTCCTTTCAAGGTTGTGGAGGTGCTCTCCAATGACAGATACAGGGTTAAGGAAGATATACACACTACAAGATCACAAATTCCTTATGACGCTGTAGTCTGCTTCGAGAATATGAAACCTTTTGAGGTATTTAAGCAGTAGGTACGTTATAACGCAATTGTACTATTCTAGAGTAGATATACTATTACTTACACTGCAGAGGTATGTTCCACATTGCTGAACAAAGATATACTATTACTTACACTGCAGAGGTATGTTCCACATTGCTGAACAAAGATATAATATTACTTACACTGCAGAGGTATGTTCCACATTGCTGAACAAAGATATAATATTACTTACACGTTCCACATTGCTGAACAAAGATATACTATTACTTACACTGCAGAGGTATGTTCCACATTGCTGAACAATGATATACTAATACAATTACTGCAGAGGTATGTTCCACATTGCTGAACAATGATATACTAATACAATTACTGCAGAGGTATGTTCCACATTGCTGAACAATGATATACTAATACAATTACTGCAGATGTATGTTCCACATTGCTGAACAAAGAAATACTAATACTTACAATTACTAGTGGTATGTTCCAAATTGCTGAACAATGATATACTAATACAATTACTGCAGATGTATGTTCCACATTGCTGAACAAAGAAATACTAATAATTACAATTACTGTAGTGGTATGTTCCAAATTGCTGAACAAAGATATACTAATACTCACAACTACTGCAGTGGTAACTTCCAAATTGCTGAACATGCTGAGTTAATTCCACTTTTTCTCTGTTTTTTTCCTTCAGACCGATTCGAGGGCGAATGGTGGTCAGGATGGCCGAGTGTTATAAACCATCCGTACCGACGGGCTACCGACACCTCCCGAAGCAGTCCAAGCCCATCGTGCTCTCTGTTATCGAGATATATACGCATGTGGGAAGGGACATACGCATGCCTGTGGGTACATCATCGCTTCTCGAGCTATAGCCGGGGAAGTACTGAGCGATCCTCAATAGTTAATTACTAAATAATATAATCCATATAATTCTATTACTGTATCATTAATAAAGTATTCAAAAAGTGATTGTGAGTGCCTCAATCTAACAAAAGTTTTTAAAATTACACTTAAAGAAACGAATATGGAGTCATAATGACAAATACCATAGAATACGGAGGGTGTGTAAAAAATTTAATAGAGAAGGTAAAATCTCAGAAAGAGTCTCTTAATTTCAAGGGTGGAAGTAAGTTCTGGGAATATAGGGCAGCTGAAAAAGTTGTCGGAAGAGTTGAGCCTAATCTTGAGTTACACATGGAATTAATGTGGATGTTATTAGAAATGAAATTCATTTTCTGGAAATAATTCAAAATGAAATTACAAAAATAAGTAAGACCACTGGCTTATAACATTGTGGTGAGACTGAAACTACTTCATTATTAAGTTCTGGGATTAGTTTGGAAAGCAACAGTACTTCAAATATAGAAAATAAGTTCAGTAGTAATTTTTGATGATATGACATAAGCCTATGATGGCTTGTGCTTTTTTTATAATCGAGAACGTACAAATACCTTTCTTGACGTCTTACCTACAACGCTTATAGAAGATACAAACACCAGAGAAATTACAAGAATCAAGTGCTAGCCGATAATGAGGTTCGCAATATGATGATGCAGCAGAGAAAAAAAAAACGTGTGGCACTCGGGGACTGCCGCGGTAAAGCTATTGCATAGCATTTTTTATCAACTTATGCAATTATAATTATTTATTTATTTATTTATGCAGTATTTTTTTTTCTTTGATATTAATTCAAGTTTTTTCTTTGATATTAATTCAAGTTACACTTTTTGAGCGTGGTGACCGATGAGAAAACACAATTTTTTTTCTTTTATTGAATAAATGAGAAGTTAATATCGTTTAAAATATTTTTATCATTGAAACTATAGGTTTATGGTAACTGAAATAAGAAACATAAGTTTGAGACTTGATACCCTCTAAATATCTGGAAAATACCGCGTTAATAGTGGTCCCATATTTTGTTGTGGATTCTTGTGGATCATTATTCATTTTCAAATTCAATTTTTCCTAAAGAAAAGTTGTCAACCGCTCTGATTTTTTATGTTGAGAATTGATCAATTGACAGCTGACCCCGACCTATCCTAACTACACCCTTTGTTTTATATAGAGTAAAAGTTGGCAATTATGTATTCTATTAATTTTTTAAAATGTGTCATATTTCTGTCACTGTATTTTTTGTGTGCAAGTTATCAGTTAATAAACTGAACATTAATCAACTCTGGACTTCATCTTTTCTCAACAAAGAACCCAAAACCCACTCAAATTAACAACAGGTTATGGGCCCAGGGCAGCTGTGAAAGGGTTTCTTTGAAAGTCAGGACGGGAAAGCGACGGAAAGTCGAGAAAAGCAGCCCAGAACGTCAGAACCGGCACGGCCGACATAACTTACAAATCAGTGACATCGGAGCAGCCATCGCACAGCAAGACAACATTGATCAACGTACACGCAAGTAGTTTTAAATCAGAAAATCGCCACGAAAGATTGAAAATTCATTTTGTTTAATTTAAAAATTGTCAGAAGTCAGTCGAATTGTGAAATTTTGAACAAAATGGACACGGTAAGATCTCAATTGGAAATGTAGAATGAAGATAGTCAGGGAAATGTCAATTTTATTTCATGGCGATTTAAATTAAACCTAGCACTTAAGAATAAGGACTTGTACGACATTGTAACAGGTGTAAAGCCCAGACCAGCAAGTGCTGCGTCAGAAGGAAACGTTTCAGCTTGGATAAAGAAAGATGTCGAAGCTCAAACATTGATAGGTTTAAATGTAAAAAGTAAGATTGCAAACAAAATTGCAAATTGTAAAACTGCCAAAGACATGATTGATAAATTAGTTAGTTTATATGGCACAAAGACTGATGTAACTTTAGAAACGTCCCGAATTAAGTTCTTTACTTTTGAGTATGATGAAAGCAAGTCAGCAGTAGAGAATTGTATGGAGATTTTGGATCTTGCCGAAGAAGTGTCAACTGAAAATGATCCAATGAGGGAAAGTTGGGTCATGACGAGAATATTGAGTGTGCTACCACCAAGACTCCTACATTTCAGAACATCCTGGAACAACGTGACCGGACCAACAAAGAACATAGAAACTCTCATCGAACGTTTGAGACTTGAGGATGAGCAGCTTAAGGAAAAGACGACAAATGCAGAGGACAGCACCAGCAACACTCTCATGGCAAAACGTGAGAAACAGGGACAATCGTCAAACAGCAAGCAGGACAAGGAGTGCAGAGGAAAAGCGTGTCAGAAATACATTGACTACTGCAAGAAGAAATATTCATGTAACATTTGCAAAAAGAAAGGACACTTCGCAAAGGATTGCGAATCCCGAGAAGAAGCAAACAAGTCAGGAAACGGAAAAACACAAAGGAAGGCATTTTTGACCACAGCACTTTCAATGGTGGACAACGACATCTCGAAGGACAGGGCAACTTCATGGTATCAAGACTGTGGAGCCAGCCAACACATGACGTCTCATCGAGAGTGGTTTGTACAGCTTGTCGAGCTGGATGAACCCATTCCAATTGTGATTGGAGACTCAACAAGGCTAGATGGCGTTGCAGTCGGGAATATTGAGATGGAGGCGTTTGATGGTCAAAAGTGGTATCCAGTGATACTTGAGGATGTCATTTGCCAAATCTCAACTTTAATCTTTTCTCAGTAAGTCAGATGCTAGACAAGGGACATGTACAGAATGCAAACGGAAACGAGTCAACATTCTACAGTCAAGATGGCAGGGAAATTGTGGCAATGGCAAAGCGCAAAGGAAATCTCTACAAAATGATGCTAAGGAGAGAAGAAGAGACAAGTTTGATGGCCCAGTCGATCAAAGTTTGGCACGAGAGACTCGCACATCAAAATGTGAAGTATGTGAGGGACATACTGAAAAGGAAAGGAATTAAATACATTGATGACTGGAATGATTATGTATGCATGGGGTGCTCATATGGCAAGCATAATCGATCCTCACACCCAATCAACCCCAAGACAGCCCAGCAGCCATTAGATCTCGTACACGTCGACACCGGCGAGATGAACATTCCATCGTTGGGAGGAACCAAGTATTGGCTCATGTTTAAGGATGATTTCACACACTACCGAAGCTGTTACTTTATGAAGACGAAAAGTGAGGCACCAGAGAAGATTGAAAGCTATCTGAGACTTGTTGAAAATCAGCTAGGAAGAAGAGTGAAAAGTCTGAGATCTGACAATGGCACTGAACTGAAGAATGCAAAAACCAAACAGATGATGGACAAGTTGGGAATTTTTCACACTTTTACGAATGTACATACGCCAGAGCAAAATGGAAGGGTTGAGAGAGAGATGAGAACAATTGTCGAGGCAGCCAGAGCAGCGATACACGCAGACGGTTTGGACGAGAGACTGTGGGCAGAGGCAATGAACCACGCGATCTTCACGATCAACCAGACAGGAACCAGCAACGTACCAGGGAAAAGTCCTGCAGAACTTTGGTTTGGAAGGAAAATGAAGATTGAGAAACTGCGACCCTTTGGTTGCGAATGTTATGTGCTGACGCAAGCACAGAAGAGAGGAAAGATTGATAGAAAATCAGAAAAGGGAATTCTGGTTGGCTATGACATTGATTCGCCCTGCTACAGGGTTTATCTGAAAGAGAAGAGAGAAGTTGTCAGCTCAGACAATGTAATCTTCGACGAGGAAAAGATAAGACTGAGGCAAGGCACTGAACTTGAGGCACCGACACCAGAGGGAATACGTGAGAAGCAAGAAGAAAGCAGCAGTGAGTCTGATCAAGAAGACGAAACCTGGGGGACTGGAGAAAGTGCGAAAGAGTCAAGCGACAACGAAAATGGGACACCACTGCCAGAAGAAGAGCCAGGAAAGAGAATTTTGCGAGATCGTCGAAATTTACAACTACCACCGAGATTGAGAGATTGCGTACTTGACTCACGTCGTGGAGGAAAGAGTGCAAAAGTAGCCATGATTGGTGAAACCGAGGACATTCCGGTGAGCGAGGCACTTGAAGATGAGAAGTGGAGACAAGCAATGCAGGAGGAGTACGACTCGTTGATGGAAATGAAAACTTGGAAGCTAGTGGACTGTCCAGAAGGAGTGAAGCCAATCACTTGTCGTTGGGTACTTCGAGAGAAGGCAGACGGAAGACTCAAGGCAGACTCGTGGCAAGAGGATTTGAACAGAAGGAGGGAGTGGACTACACGGAAACCTTCAGTCCAGTAGCCCGCCATGCATCGATTCGACTACTTCTAAGCCACGCAGCGTCATAGAAAATGAAGTTGGTATCGTTTAATCTGAAAACGGCAATTTTGTATGGAAACCTGGAGCAGGATATTTATATGAACCAGCCTGAAGGGTTTGACGACGGATCAAGGAAAGTCTGCAAGTTGGATAAGAGTCTCTACGGGCTCAAACAAGCTCCAAGGATGTGGAACGAGAGGGTCACCACATACTTTGAAAAGAAGATAGGTCTGATCAACACTGATGACGACCCATGTATCTACTACAACAAGGACAAGAGCATTATGCTCTCACTCTTCGTGGATGATGGATTGGTAGCTGGGAAAGATGTAGATGAAATATACAAACTCTTAAGCGAGATAAGCAAGGAATTTCAGATCACATTCAGCAAGAAAGCACAGGGCTTCCTAACGTATTTGGGCATGGAAATCAAGATCGACAAAGATGGTATCTTCGTGAATCAGCCTCGTTACACGGAGAAGATCTTGAGAAAGATGAAACTCTAACAGTGCAACCCAGCATCTACACCCATCGAGCAAGGAATGATCACTAAGAAGACAGATTTCAAGAACGACGAGCCACTTCCGGCGAACAACAATTATCGCGAGGCGATAGGAAGTTTGCTGTACTTAGCTACAATTACCAGGCCAGACATTAGCTTCGCTGTGAATTACCTCAGTCGATTCTGCAACAAGCCCATGAAAAGCCATCAGGCGATGGTGAAACGTGTGTTCCAGTATCTGAGAGGGACATCAACAGCAGGAATTCATTTCGGAGGAGACAAAGAACTCGTAGCCTACACCGATTCAGACTTTGGAGGAGACTCTGAGACAGGTCAGTCGACGAGTGGAGTGTTGGTGATGAGAGGAGGACCAGTGATCTGGTACTCACAGAAGCAGCGTCTGGTAGCGACTTCAACTGCAAGCCGAGCCGCGGTGTCAGTGATTGACGATGTGTGCTGGATCAAACGAATCGCACTGGAACTTGGTATCCTGGAAACTGATCAGCCGATCAACCTGAAGGTCGACAACATGTCAGCCATCCACATGTTACAGAATGCACACGAAGGAAAGACGACCAGATGAAAGAAACACATTGAGATACCACGAAAGTACATCCTGCAACATGTTGGCAACACTGTGACACTGCAACACGTCGAAAGCAGCAAACAGATTGCAGACATTCTTACCAAGCCACTCAACAGAAGAGTTTTCGAGACCTATCCTAACTACACACTTTGTTTTATATAGAGTAAAAGCTGGCAATTATGTATTCTATTAATTTTTTAAAATGTGTCATACTTCTGTCACTGTATTTTTTGTGTGCAAGTTATAAGTTAAATAAACTGAACATTAATCAACTCTGGACTTCATCTTTTCTCAACAAAGAACCCAAAACCCACTCAAATTAACAACATTTTATCAGCGAAGTTGATGTTGAAATCGCCAGCCAAGATAAGAGGAAATTTATTACCATTTGTATCAAGTATTTTCAACCATTCTTCAGTGTACTCCAGTAAAGTGCGATGAATAAAATGCTCTACCTCGTCCAATTTTGGATTCGGAGAAATGTAAATTGCTACCATGACTATGTGTAGGCCATTTCTAAGTTTGCATAAGCACGCACAAATATCTCCAACAAATGAGCGCCTAACATTAACATCGCTAACGTGTGCAATATTTATTTCAATATTCGGAGTCATAATATTAGTAACATTATTATTATTTTGGTAAATATCTACCCCACCTTTTGGAACAGTATCTACAACAGTATATATACCTACATGTATACTTACGGGGCGCACATGCGGTGAGTGTGGCATTATAAAGACATGATAGTATGATAGATACCTATACACCTATATACTTTCTCACAAACAGCTGCTTACGTATTCGTCCGATTTCGGAGCAGCTCGTCTCGATCCGTGCGAGCTTCATACAGTCGTACCATATACATACACGTTGAGCGAACGCTCGGCCGAGCTACATCGTAGGCGGAGTGGGGGGTGTTAGGTTTTATTTTCGTTCCGGAATTTCTTGATTCGGTCGCCGCGCTCAAAGCCCGCGATAAAACCTATGCAATAGCTTAAAAAGACTCATTTTAAAATAACAATACACAAGCTGAACCACAAAACGAAACACTAGGGACTTTTTAAAAATATTAAAACGAAAGTTATTAAAATTAACAGTGGAGAAAAACAATTCAACCATCGGTAAAATGTCTACAAAGAAGGCATTGAAGGAACTGCTACTCCTTGTAACAGACAGCTCAGTAAGATCTTCGGAAATACCGAAATACGACCAGACGAAACATAAAAGCATCCAATACAATCGATGAACATATGTGCTATCCAGAAGTAATAAAGCAGGCTAAATCCCATAGAGATATTGACGAGCGCAATTTCCTTCGAGGCATGGAGAAACTACTACAAAGAAAAGGATTAAGTTAAAATACAAAAAAGGGGAGAGGTAAATGCCAAAGAAAACTAGAAAGCAATAAAAATCAGGTTGTGCGAACTAAAAAATTAAAAATGTTAAGTAAGAAGGAAGAGCATAGATCAGCACCTGCCAAAGCAATGATTCATTCCATTTCTCGCAAAGAAGTATTGGGATGCGATGCCAAAGATGATCAGAAAATATTGGTAGTGATTATTGTTGTACTAGATGGTACCACATGAAATGCACACAGTTTGTTGGTATATCCCGGTAAAGATGGCAAGAATCAGGGTGGTGAACGTGTCACTAGACTTTGTGTATTGGATGTTGAAAGGAATAATAATTGTTACTGTTCTTATTTTCATTGCAGGAGGAGAATGTTATTTGCTTTTGTTAAATTATTGTTCAATATTGATATTATATAGTTAGTTTTTGTAATTTGCCTCCATTTTGATTTTCTAATAGACCCATTAACGAACGCAACGTCATCACTTGCCGTGTCTTAATATCCAAAAAAAGCACGGAACTTTTTACATTTTTAGGATGGCGAGCTTGATGCGGAATTATCTTGTCATCATTATGTCAGTTTAAATGACAGTGTCGAGCATCAACAACTCAAGAAGAGAAAGTCATCGACGTGTCCAGTGGAAGAATTGATTTCAGCTAATACACAATATGGTTTAGATATTTGTACTAATAGTCGTTTTCTAGTGTTATTGCTCTTTCCAGTAGAGACGAAACTAAAATTACGGAAACAAAAGCGATCACAGAACCACTGAATCAAATTTTGACTTTCAAAATTAAGATGTTACCAACCACCATAAAAATCCCTAAATGGACTAAATTAAACATTTTTGTTTAAAAACGGCATAAAAAGGGCAAATTACAAAAAATAGTATAAACAACTCGTTTCCTAAGACCTTGAAGCACTCATTCTTTAAAAGAACTCGTGGCTTCGCCACTCGTTTTTTAAACTTGAATTCGTGCTTTAAGACGAGTCTTAGGAAACTCGTTCTTTAATATACTATTATGAAAAACAATCTTGAGAAAAGTTGACAGACAGATATAATAATTATATTTCAAGTTGACAGAGTTTTCTAAAATGAAAAACTATAAAAACATTCAAAAAGCCTTATTTCGAGCTGATACTAAACGATATTCTTCCAGGTAAGCAGTAACATCAAATTATTCCACAGAACAAGTTAGTAGCTGCATGTAACTAGAGCTAAGCGCGTCCACCATGGGTCGGCGTCGGGCCGGAAACGCAGAAATCCGCCTGGCGTTAGGCAGGTCGCACACAAAGGATGCATTAAACACGCAGTATGCATTATGCTTCTCGATCACTTTCAGTATTAGAGTCCAATTACAGCCAGCTGGACAGGGAAGCTCTTGCCATCGTTTTTGGAGTTAATCGCTTTTATAATTATCTTTTTGGTCGTCGGTTTACTCTGGTCACTGATAACGAACCGTTGACGCGCATTTTCCAACATAACAAAATGTTGCCACGGATGACCAGCGCTCGTCTTCTTCGATACGCATCTTTCTAATCAGGATTCGACTACACCGTACAGTTCAAGAAACGGAAAGAAAACCAGAATGTAGATTGCTTGTCGCGGAGTCCTGTCAACCAGATAATCGTGTCCACAGATGTACTGATGGGAGAAGAACAAATCTTTCAAATATCAAGTGAAAAGATCACTTTTGAAACAATTCAAGATGAAACCAGCAAAGACTCGGAACTTAGCAAGATTCTAATTTCTCTGAAGGATAAACGTACAGACTCTGAATACACTCATCTCCACAATGGTACACTTTTTCGCCAAGACCGGATCGTAATTCCTGCTGCTCTACGAAACCAAGTTCTGATAGAATTGCACGAAACTCATCTGGGCATAGTGAAGATGAAACAGCTAGCTCGAAAATATGTATATTGGCCCGGCATAGATCGCCAAATCGAACAGTTAGTCAAAGGTTGTGAGCAATGTGCACTTAACCGATCGGATCCTCCAAAAGTGCCAAACCATCCGTGGGATGAACCGAATGAGAATTGGGAGCATGTACATATTGATTACGCTGGCCCATTCCAGGGTCACCATTTTTTAGTTTGTGTCGACGCAAAGTCAAAATGGGCTGAAATTGAACCAATCAGGAACGCCCCGACAACCGACTCGACTCTAGCACTTCTTACTAAGATTTTTTCCACACCTGGATTTCCGTCAACTCTCGTTTCAGACAACGCATCTATTTTTCAAAGTAACGTTTTTCATCAATACTGCCGTTTAAATGGAATTTTTCAGAAGTTCATTGCCCCCGGATATCCGGCAACTAATGGGCTTGCCGAGACGAATGTGCAGACCTTGAAAAACAAATTACGTGCTGCCGCCGATGAAGATATTCCCATGGCTGACAAGATAAGGAAGATTCTATTCCGTTACCGAGCCACTCCTCTTGCCAACGGAGCATCTCCTGCCGAACTTTATTTGAAACGTAAATTCCGTACTCGTCTCGATGCTTTCTTTCCAGTAAATCCTCAGCCTTCCTCATCCTCACAAATTACTACGAAATTTTTCAATGTGGGGGAGAGGGTGCAGATTCGTATTTACAAGACTAATGAATCAATTTGGGAGTTTGGCGAAATTGTACAAAGATTTGGACAGCGGCATTATCTTGTTCGATTGGATAGCTCGGGAAGGATGCTGAAACGCAACACCAACCAGCTGCGAGGAACTTTAGTACCGCCTAAGAAAAATGTCTCCTTCGGACCTACTCAATCGTTCGAAGTTCCTCGACCGCCCCCTAGAAACTTACAAGTGACATTTCCACTTCACTCTCCAGTGAATACACCAATTCCTTCTACGCCTCAACATCCTGTTACCAAGCCAGTTCGCACAAGACGCCTGCCAGCAAGATATCGAGACCCTGATATAATTTTAAACTACTGAACTAGAGTTTTTTGCTTCATAATTATTTCGTTTATTGATTTTTTGGAATTAGTGGGGAAAAATGTTGTGATTTCACGAAAACTGTGATGTAACCTTGGTTACCTAATATATTAAAAGTATTGTAATTTCTGTTTATATACTGTCACTGATAATTGAATATAGAATGTCAAAAATGGAACTGAGATTATCATTTCTCATTACAATAATACTTAAGTGATACATAACAACTAACACTAGGTAAACGTATGCTCATATTGAAATGCATTCATTCAGCTTCATTTGCTAATCAATATAATGATCGAATTTTGCAATTAAATTTTGAGCCACTAGCAAAATGATGTATTTCTACTAGCAATATAATGGTCTGTAACTCGATGGCTGGACGAATATACTGAATTGTCAATTACGAATAAATTCCAAGCAACCGTGTGAATTTTCATTATGGCTTCAAAACGTTGCCAAAATGGAGCTAAATAAACAGATAACAACATCTACAGATCTTTTTGTAGAACATCCAATTTTCCGTAACAGCTCAGATGTGGAACTCGCTAAAGTTGTTTCCAACAGGATATTTTTTATCCCTGCACTTTCTCCTACTAAAGCTGGAGGTAACAGATTTTTCATTTGATTTTCACGTTTTTGCAGAAAACTGAAAGGAAATTGATAGAAGATGTTGGTAAAAAACTATAAACTCTATATGATTTGCTCAGAGAATATAAGGTAAGATGAATACCCATGAGCAATTTTCTTGAAGATTAGATGATATCTAATTTCAATTATTTTATGTACTAAAGTAAACAACCGTGGTTTTGATACCAAGAAAACCGAAAAAGAATTGTCATGAATTGGCAACAAAAGCAACTTCGTATTTGGATTCATTCTCTATTTTTAAATAACATATTACGAAGCACAGTTTCCGTAAAAAAGCAACTAACATTCAACCAGAAAAATGTAGGGAGTTTTATATGATGATATATAACTTTATTGTTTCACTAGAAGTTCTCGGGCAGGACCGGGAAGAGAAACGGGTACGTATTTCGAAAACTCATATAGAAATTGACTTTCCCCGTGTTGTTAATAACCCCGATTTTTGAGCTTATTCTAATGGCGGAACCGCAATGGGTGTTTCGTTTATCAACCTATCTTCGAAAACATCTTTATTGTGTTGCCATTGGTTGCATACAAGAACACTGATCTATGTAGCCTACTCCTCACGAAGAGACATCCACAACATGTATCGTTTACTTGAAGGAAAAAAATTGCTTAATTTTATGTGAAAAAAAATAGTAAAAACAAAGTTTTCAATATATTTTCCTAACAATAACAATGAATTCGCTTATTAGCTCTATTACAGTATTTTAGAAAAATGCTTTATTTGATTAAAATTACACCACGATTTCTACTTATCATATTTTTACAACTAAAAAAACAAAAATTTAATTTCATTTTATTAATTCTAACAATTTTTCGGGGTATATACCTAATACATCCGAATATCATTGTTTATTTTATCATTTTTCTTTATAATTATCATTGTACAGTTAACAGTTCGATCAATACACAATTTAAAATACTTTTTTACCAAGCCTACTCTATCAAACTTTCATATTTTGTCATCAAACCATCGCATCCAGTACACATAAAACACACTTTTACACCTACATACATTCACTTTTCTCAAATACATACTTTCCACACACGTATTTCGTATTTGCTCTGAGATATTTGTTTTTCATATTGATATTTTTTATTGAACAAACAAAAATCATTTACAACATTATACTTCTCATGTTTCGAAATATCACAGTATGTTTACCTTATAACTTTGACTTTGAACTGGTTCATATATTTTTTAACTTAAAATTAAAAGCTACTTATGAAAGATAATCAGTCTTTCAACAAATAGACAAATTCAACAATATTGAGGAACAACATGTAAAAAATTTTGAACGTGGAAAGCAGACAATAAACATTTCAAAGGAACATCCGTAAAAATTTTCAACTTTTACCCCGTTTGGGATTTAGTTTCGAAACATCCTTTCTTGGCGGGTGCATACGTCGTATAATGAACATATATTACGCCAAGTTTCGGAGATTTCGTGATGAGTGTATTATTCAGCGAGTGATATTTGCCTTTTATTTATGTAGACTAGCTATTGTCCGCGGCTTTTTTTCAAATAGTCCACCCATATATTATTAATTTTTTTTTAATCTCCATGAAATACATAAGTATCACACATAGGCCTTAAATTCATACATCGTGGTTAAAATTACCAAAAATAATACATTCATTGATACTTCAGACAATCATTAGAGCAAACATGGCATTGAAATTAAAGCCATTACATCTTGGTTAAGTGGATCAGGACCATGCTCTCACAATGGTGATAATAACGGCACACCGTAAGAGAGCGTCGCATGTATATAATGCTACCGCCAAGGATTTCCTCATCAGGGAGAAGTAACTACCTCCGCTCCTTTGATGCCTGGTGGTTGACAGAATGAGCCTGGGTTTTATGCTCAAGCCTATGCAGATTACTTGGCAGCTGTGACTGTCGACGAGCACGCGGCTATCTTGTGCGAACCGTAGAACACTGCACTTGTCATCGTGGCTCGCTGGTGTCAGGCCGAGTGACTTAGGGTGAATGCTTCTTTTTATGAGGAAAGGAAACTAGGAACGCTGTAGGGAGTACTTTGTACCCGAAAGGCTCAGTTAAGTACTTCGGAGTTATCCTCGATGCTAAACTGAGCTAGAAAATGCACCTGGAAACGTGTGCAAAAGGCCATTGAATCCTTTTGGGCGTGCAGGAGAGCGTTCGCAAGCATAATCTGGGGTCTACGGCCGCGGGTTCTACACTGGATCTATACGGCCATGATTCGCCCAATATCATAATCTTCGCAGCCGTTATATGGTGGGCAGAGACATACACGGTTCTGTCCCGTCCGTATGGCGCTGCACATGGCTTAGCGATTTGCCTGCGTGGGGATAACAGGGGCTATGTGGAGCCCCCGGTAGGGCTCTGGAGGTTCTGGTGGGGCTCGTCTCGCTACGACAACAATGGCTGCGGGTACTGAGTATCGACTTGCTTGTCTGAGAAAGGGGATCGGTGTGTCCGCGCCTCGCGACCATGAGAAAGTCGAGGATTGGGCTGGTGAATGCTGCCCGATCTTCTAGACAAGCAGGAAGCCGCGATTGATAGCGCCGGGTATCATTTCTTATTGAATCGTTTCTTGTAATAGAGCATTTCCCCTCTTGAGGATTGATTCCTTCTCGACGTTTGATCCTTTCTTTCTCTAGAAGTAGACGGCTGATGAGAGTATTCTGATCTTTAACACTTGTGACAATAACTCTTTATGCATTGATGTCTTCGTTAAACCATTTTTTATAACCTATTAACTAAAAGTATATGTATCCAAGGATACAACAAACAAGAACAAATCATTATTTTTTTCAGGCATCTGAATTCATTCAATTCGATTTCGTGGAGCTTTATAATTGTATAAGAGAGTATGCAGTTTTAACTTTTGCCAAGAATAACCGGTGATCTGAAATGTCATACCTGCAGTAGTAATTGATGAATCACAAATTATTTATTAATGTTATTCAAAGCTGAATAAAATGCAACGCTCTTCGAGTAGACAATGGTGAGACCTCCACTATTCTTATTATAAAAATACATCTCACTGCAATCTTTTTTTATTGGTACCAGTGGCGGCTCGTAGTTATACTCTACGAGGTGGCTAAACTTTGTTTCCACGCTTACATGGCTGAAATAATAGCTTATTACCAAATAATTATCTTCATAATTAGTTTTCACACCAGCTTATCCATAACCACTAAATAAATAACTCAAAGTCCTCAAAGACGCTAAAACTACGAAACAATCCAGACATATAAATAATAAAACCAGGTAGTTGAAACCCTGAATGGATACTAATAGGAACAGAACAGGCTGCGCCAAACACTTTAGTGAAATTTGTCTCCTGTAGCTTTTACACTCATAAATCAGCAATCATGGTCGCAAAATAGTAATGTGGGGTACTGGTTAGGGCAGTGATTCCAAAATTGTGCGCCGCGGCGCCTGGGTGAGCCACGACGCGAAAGATGTTTTAATTCTGATTTTAAGGATTGAGGCTGAGATAGGTTGACAGCAGATGTTAAAACATCTTTCATCTGCCTTATTAATTTCTCCCATTACAACATTCAAAAAGCCTGACCTGAGCCAGAAACCCCCCCACCTGCTTTATCCACAGCCTATCTTCCATATATTCAAAATATAACAGATCGAATTTCCAAAATCCTCAAAAAACATAATATTTCTACCAGTTTTTCCACACTTCCAAAATTATCTCAGTTTTACAACCTATCGAAGATCCCCTTCCTCCTCTCCACTTAGAAGGTGTTTATAGCATTCCCTGTTCTTGCGGTAAAGTCTACATTGGTGAAACAGGTCGTACAGTAGCTATTCGTGTGAAAGAACATGAGCGCTGTACAAGGCTTCGTGACACCAGTAGATCTGCACTTGCGGAACACAAGTTTGACACAAATCATCAAATCCTTTTTGAAGATACTAAAATCCTAGCCCGAGCCCCAAACTTCTATCAGCGAAAAATCCTTGAATTTATGGGGAGGTTATGAGCCTTTGAATTTCAATGTCTTCTGTGAGACACCATTCCAGGCATACTCACTAAAAACTTCACCCCCTTTGTAGGCTTGTCTGGCTATTGCCTCCGGTGACACTTAGGCCTGCTGGCCCATTGTATCTCGCCTGTTTCGTTTCTTTACGGTATCCACTCGGGTATTTTTATACCTTGTACGAGTTTGTACAAGTACTTTACTGGGTGGGAACTGTACAATTTTGGTTCGCCGTTAGGCTTTCCAAAAATTGACTGTCTTTTGCGGTCCAGTGCCTCGCATTTACACAGTATGTTTGTCACTGTTTCTGTATCCTTACCGCAAAGTCTGCTGTCAGGTCGCCATTGTACAGTCCCATTTTGGTTAGGTGCCCTTTTACTGGCGCATGGCCAGTCATGAGCCCTGCTACGACTTTTATTTTTTCCCTATTTACTGCTAATAGGTCTGCCGTTCTTTTGTTACACGCTTTGATGTATTTCTTCCCATCTTCGTTTCTTTGTGGTTTTCCATGATCCAGTCTTCTACAGACCTTCGTGGTGTACGTTTTGGTACCCCCGTGGTCTGTTCTGGATCTGGAGCGTTCTCCGACCCTCTTTTTGCAAGTTCGTCGGCTTTTTCATTGCCTGTCGTTCCCTGACGTCCCGGACCCAAATCAGCTTAAGGCGATTTCGGTCTGCCAGTACTTCAAGTTCTTTTTTGCATGCCCATACCAGACGGGATGTCACTTCCTGACTTCTCATTGCCTTAAGTGCAGCCTGACTGTCTGTCAATATGTGGATCTGCTCATCGTCGATGGCTCTCCAGTCTCCGGTTGTTTTCCTTCACACATTGGAAGATTGCAAATACCTCTGCTTGAAAGACAGACGTGTGTTTACCCAATGAATAGTTCAAGCCAGTCTTTGGGTTTCTTGAATATACTCCTGCACCTTTTTCAGTCTTAGACCCGTCTATATACCAGATCTTTCCCTGTAGAATGTCGCCCAGGTTTGTATGTTCTCATTCAGTCCTTTCTGGTATTGATACCCTGAATGTGTTGTTAAAAAAGTATCGCTTTGGAATGTGATCTAACATGTCTCTGCTTACGATTTTTACGATACTCATGTGTCCTGGCCCAAAGTGAACATTCTCCAGTGTATTTTGTATTCTGAAAGCACCAAGCCTAGCCTCTCCTTGGATTACCAATTGGAGGGGAGGCAATCCCAGTAGTGTCTCCATTGCTGCAGTGGGCGTAGATTTCATGGCCCCTGTGATCCCAAGACATGCAAGTCTGTGGACCTTGGTCAGTGTTGTCATGGTTCCTCTTTGTTGTGTGTTAGGCCACCATGCCAAAGAAGGGTATGTTATTGCGGGTTTAACCACCATGTTGTACAACCAGTAGAGCATGTTCGGTCGTAGCTCCCATTTTCCCCCGAAGGAGCGTCTGGCCACATATGAGGTCTCCGCTTTTTTAATTACTTTTCCCATATGTTGGTTCCAAGTCAGTTTCGAGTCTAGTATCACCCCGAGATATTTGACTTCCCCTTTTATCTGTACAGTTTCTCCTCGAATCTTCAGAGGTCTCAAGCCCTCTATTTTGCGTTTACGATTGAATGCTACCGGGATATAAATAAAAAAATTATCTTGGTCAAGGGTGGTTGTGGAATCTAAAACGTGTCTTACTTTACGTTTGAAATAATTATGTCACTGTCACACTGACATCATCAATAACCTACAAATTTCATACCTATTTATTTCAGTTGTAAAACAATAATGAACTACAAATTAAAAATTATCTTGGTCAAGGGTGGTTGTAGAATGTAAAACGAAATGTTAACTTTGAACCTTTTACAAGGTCGCAATAGCTACAAACGGGGTCGAAAACTGTTTTAAATTGGTTAATTTTCGATAAATCGAATGACGTTCACGTGAGGAGAGCGTAGCTCGCGAGTTAGAAAAGTGCAAATCTTCGGAACATAGAACGTCTTTACGAGGACTTTCCGCATGCGGTTTTCGCTCCATGTCGTTAGTTTATGAACGGAGCCAACTAAATAGCATAGTCTCGGGCCCCAAAATGTCGATTAAATAGGAAAATTTAATTAAAATAGAAACAGGTACTCTCAGGTCTCAGCTACGCGCGTCTAACGTGCGACGTACCAAAGGGAATTTTCCAACTACTAACCGAAAACACTTTATTATAACTGGCGCCGGCCGCAAGGGGCATAAAACGGCCCCAAATTAACGAGATCGAGGTAAAGTGACGCGTAGCGAGCTCCTCGAGGCATATGTCAAAATGATTACGTTCGTAGCTAATTACATAGGACGTCTGGCGTTCATGCTATTGTTTTTATACAATTCGAACCTTCTAATTCCGATAGGCCACGTGAAAATCCCGGAGTCTAAAGCGCTAGAGATTTCTGAGTGTTATAACATTCGTATAAAATTGCGAAATTTTTCACTTTTAGAAACTTCAAATTAATTAATTTGACACAAGTTTTGATAACGTAAAGTAAGACACACGTTTTAGATTCCACAACCACCCTTGACAAAGATAATTTTTGATATCCCGGTACTATGGTGGCTTTGTGGGAACTGATATTCAGACCCTCTGAATCCGTTCTTATTGTTACCAGGTTCAGAGCCTTTTGCATTTAATCTCTGACCGTGGAGTTGTATTTTCCTTGTACCATGGCAACTATGTCGTCGGCATATCCAAGGGTTCAGTATCCTTTGTCCTGGAGGGTTCTCAGTAGCCCGTTCACGACCAGGTTCATTTATGCTTGATTTTATACATACTTTTTTTATGATTTACGAATAAAACAAAATTTTAATGCAGTACTTAACATTAATATATTTTAATATTATATTACATTGAAACAATCTACATACAATTTCTACAGTAAAGTTTTAGGTATTCAAAGAATTATGTACATTTTGACTTAGTAAAACAAATAAAAATTTTGAATCTGTTCGAACAGAAAATATCACAAGATTAATAATTGCACTTGATTTAGTGGAGGTGATAGATTTACATAATTCTTCAAAGCCTATATTTAAAATGAACCTGCGTTATGAAACCCTGTTAGTTTTGTTTACAATAATTTCTTCAACCACTTAGAAACAAACCAAACCTATAACATATGTACTGTACAGAATTGTACAAGAGATGTTATCTAATGTTCAATTAAGTAACGTAACCGTATTTATTATTAGTCGTTGCTATCATCACAATCTAGTTTGTACAATATCAGTCAAAATTACAATAGTACATAAATGACATCGACACAAACAACACAATATTACCTACAATTCTGTACTAAAGCAGCTCAGCCATCAAACCTCTTACATAACCTCAAATTTTTTAGAAATTCTTTCAAATAGTACCCCTTACATAAGGCTAGACTAGAAGGCAAAACTTTATACTAACTCGTTTGCCAATTTAATTATAACTCCACCTAATTCAGTAATTAATTGACTTCTACAATCATCACTGATTCAAAAGAAATTACAAATATCCATAATTCAAAAATTAAAGAAATACATTACTTCAGAATATCACCATCTGAAGGTTTTTAAAACTATAGAAACAATATTATGTAAATCAATTTCATCAGATTGAAATATCTTAAGTGATAATTTTCAGACGTCACAAGCTTACTTATAATACACAATCTGGAAGTTTAAAATTAAAATTCAATTCAATACATTTTGCTGCATGGGATGAACATCATTGTTATTTGAATAAGCAAATTTGTGATAAATATAAACAATAAAATAATGCTGGGTTTAAAAACTAGCTTTGTAGATTTTACATAACTACAAGAAAATGAAATATTATCTTTAGAAACATTATCACAATTGATTTGTTTAAAAACAACTGATACTCTTCACTGAGAATTTGAGAAGATAAAATTCGAAAACTAAATTAAAACGAAATAAATTGACTATTATAACAATCAGATTCAATCATTTACATAGTGCAAATAATAATGCTATTCATTGTTTCAAAAGAATTGTCTAAAAAACTAACTCACCATCAATAATTATTGGAAACGATATTTTCAAATAAGTTTGTTCACGCTAAAGTTGTGCAAAAAAAAACCAATATAATTATCATTTGACGAGATCAATATTTGTAATTTTATCACAATAAAATGTCTAATATTTAAAAATTTGAGGTTATGTAAGATATTCAGTGTCACAGCAAAATATATTTTACATATTTCATTACACCGTAACCTTACTGTAAAAACCTTAAAATTATTTTACGAGAGTGATATTCGTCACATTGGACCACATCGATTTGATTATTTGAACAGACTGTCAGTTTCAAAATATTTTCCAAATATACACTAAAAAATTCATGATAAAATATTTCAGCCTTTTAGTGTAGCACATAATCAGAATTAAAATGCGTAAAAATTAAACCTAATTTATTTTTACAAATCAAAGGAAAGAGAAATAAATGCATCAAAATTATACTCAATCAAAACTTGCTTAAATAAAATAAACGAAACCAGAACCATTGCAGAATACATAAATTTTATATATATATATACATATATATATATATATATATATATATATATATATATATATATATATATATATATATATATATAATGTAAAATAAAGCAAATTCAGAAGAATTCCTAATGAAACACTTAGGGAGACCTAGAGAAATCTATGGAATTATATGAATGAACATCAAATCAGAAACATGTATATCCCAGATTAACGATAGATGAGAAACTTGTCCAAGTACAGTGCTCTTAAATCAACAATTGTTGCATCTTATCCAATTTCGTACTAAACGAAATACCTACTAGTCAAGAAAGTAAGTAAAATTGTACAAAAAAAAACCACATGATATAATCTACACAAATATGTACAAGGTACGAAAGGCAATATACATAGAAACAGAATAAGACACAAGGAGATTAATACTGTTGAAATGCATTTATGAATTGAAATGCATTCATGAATTGATGGACGAATTCGACATTTTGTACCATACATATCAAACTATAAGCAACCCTCAGAATATATACACGTGCAAGTATATAAGAGCCTTCAATATTATATAGATTTTTTTGGTATCCAATATAAAATTCAGTCATATATGTATATATAAATAAATATATACAGCTACATTATAATCGCATGACTCGGTTTGTGCGAAAATTATAGAATTTAAACCTAGGATGATGAAAATTATAAATGAAGGCATAAATCTGGGTTACAGTACAACACTTCCATAGGATTCAGTTAGTCTTCCTCGAAGAGCTACCCTTCTATTTTTTTTTACTGTCATAATATGGAATGTACTATTTTCCTTTGGACATTAAATAAATTTAGAGAAAATCACATGCACTTTTTCAGAAATTATTATATATTCAATTCAATTCCTGCATTTTATTAATTTATTGAATGAATAATGACAGAGAAAATTCAAACTTTGCTAGAAAATTTCCAATACCATGGCAAAAGGAACATGATATTACTTCAATTTTCATTATTTATAACTTTAGAATATTTCTGTATTCAAGATAAACACTATTGAATGCCAACTCGAATAATGTTATAATAGGTTTTGTGAAAAATCAATGTTACAATGAAATATTGAAATAAAATTGTATCAACTTAAAAATGACAGAATACAAAATATCATCTTTCACAGAAGATAATACAGAAAAAATACGTACTGAAGCTTTTTGTTACATACCAAATAACCCAAATTTCTGACCATCATATAATAATGATAATATCTACTACCCATTTGAGCAAAAAAATCAAGACATTTCATATAGTAATATAATTATTATGGAGGGACAGTCATTGCAGACAAAAGGAATAACTAATAACGCTCAATTACTTGAAAAGATATTCCGATATTACCAAATCAAAACAATGATAAAAAGAAGGTTATGTAATTATTACAAATTTGCTCATAACTAGAACCGAAGCTCAATAGTAATAGCATTTATTCATTGTCCCAATTTGTTATAAAGTATGTAATATTCCTTTAATAATGACATATGATGTAACTTCTAAATTTGTATTAAAATTTCCGTCTGAAAGCTTTTACTGGAAATAATGTCTTCATTCACCTACTGAATGTCACATAATGATTATGGCTTGATTTCAAGAGGAACAATATCACCACAAATTCAAATGGGAGGTAGTTGGTCATGAGAAAGGTGAACACATCGACAACATTCCTTGTTTCACATTACAGGAACTACTAGAAATATACAAAATTACAAAATAAAACAAGAACTATTGGCAAGAGTGTAGTACGGGCGACACCATACCGAGATTAGAAGATACAGATGGGAAATGTTGATATCGCAAAATGGCATTATTTGTCATGAAAAAAAATTATCACAGAAAAGTAACTTAAAAATACTACATAAAAACATGAACAATATATAAAAACACACAAATTGCTTATAGTTTGAGAAGATGAGGCTATAAAAGTTGATTCAACTTTAGAAGTCTACACTTACGCGAAAATGATACAAGACAAAGACACAATGACAAACCTAGCATTTTCTAACAACAAATCGAATCATTGATTTATTTGAAAATGCAAGTAGCTCATGCACTACCTCGGTGATTTAGAACCAATCAGATTAAAACTCACATCTGGAAAATGGAAAATCACATATATTTTTTAAATAATAAATGCTTTTAGTTTAAATAGGTTGCTTCTAAATTTAAGAAAACTGGAGGGCAAGTTTGTGTTCTGTTACAGTTAATAACATCTACCGTTAATCCTAAATAAAGTGGTGGGGTTCTACACTCTTAAAATATTCTTATAATGAGTTCTATTGTAATTCATATTCCTAAAAAATGCTGGATTCAGTGGGTAGGGGGGCGCATCACATCTAAACATTGGACGATTTGGGTTAAAGTTGTACATCTGAAATAGACAGTTTCAATTAAAATGATGCATTATCATCGGTTATAATGCGTACATATACCAAATATTGCCGAAGGCATTATCAACATTACTTTCATATAGTAAATAACAATAATTTAACGATACGAGAAAGTAAGTAAAAATGTTTAGAATATAAGCCACTCAATATACACCATATATAAAAATCAGTGATAATATTTACCTTAACAGCAGTGGTCATTGATAAACTATATTGAAACCGTTTAATCAATTTGTATAAAATTGACAAATTCCTTTTGGAATAAAACCAAATTGTTAAGTTGGACTTTGTCTTATTTTTCTGAATATTCATCAACTATCATCCACCTCGTAGTGTCTGGATTCTTGAGCGTGAATTCTTTTTTTTTGTCTGTTTATTCTTAAGCAGTTGGCGCTCAGGGTAATTCACAAGTCTAGAATCACAGGACACGTTTCACTACGAGCCCTGAGAATAAATATTTCAATTTGAGCTAGTTGGGGCAATTTATCACTACTGATCCTCAGGGACAGAGTGATCCATTAACCGACGCATAGCGTTCCGTTTCAAAATACGAGAAACAAGTGCTTAATAACGGGATAGTTACTAGGGTGATTTTACATTACCAACTTATAATATAAAGGGAAATTTAATTATGTACAAAAGGTTTATTTACTTGACTAACTTGATAAAGGTGACATAATCAGTAATTTTCGAAAGATAAAAGACAACCATTCTGAATTTGACATCCCACAATTCTTGACACGTTTGGAATTCTGCTGTCCGTCACATTTCAAAAGCATTCTCATTGCCCCATTAGGAAAAATCTTATCAATTTGATAAGCTCCCTCCCGAAAATATGTATAGAATGTGAAATGTACTCAACAGGTCTTCATACAACATCATCTCTGAATACAATTTAGTTGAAAACATTTTCATGTGCTCACTATCATAATCAAAACTCATAGTTCAACAAATTTATTTCGAAGATATAAACTTTTTTTTCTAATGTTCCTAAAAATTCTGTAAACCAAGCTACTCTGAATTATGTGTAAACTGGTTCACTATTGCCAAATATCACGTAACTTTTACTAGAGGATGGAGGTTCCGTTATCTATGTGAGATCTTTGAAACTCTACGTCGAGTACAATTTTTCCATTTTCGGGAAAAAATGATACCAAACAATATCTAGGGCGTCACGTTTTGAAATTTTAAATTAAGAGTGAAAACATCCAAACGCTAACTCAGGATGGTATCTGTTTAGTATGTATCAATTATACACTTTTGCATATTATAGTCAGTCATTCAAATTAGATCCGTGGTTAGGAAATTTTTTTGATTTGTGAAACATGATCTCAAAATATAAATCATAATAATCGCTGAATTTTCATAATTTAGGGAAAAAAGCGTTACGTTAATACTCCTTGAGTTCACTAGCCTAAATTTTGTTTTTGAAATTACGTAACAATGAATAGAGTTATGCGAAATTTGGAAAATGAGAATATTTCGATATTGTTCATTTTGGATACAAATTTTGGTAAAATATTTGTTGTATTCAGTTTTGGTAGCACTAACTTGTGTAAAATCTTAATTGCATAATTTAAACATTTGAAAAATTCTACTCTAACCTATTCACTCAAAAAATAATTGGTACGTGGCCTAAATAAAGACCGATCACTATAACTAAGGGTATGTCGGAAAGTCGGAAGAAGTCGCATATTGTCTTTACGATTTGAATTTGATTCGTTGACAAGTCTCACATACTAAATAAGAAACAGTTACCGTTATCCACCTTAAAATTTACTTTAATAGGATGTTTAATGGATAAAGGTTACTGTTTCTTTTTCATATTGTTCTAGTCTACACACGGTGTAAACTCTTCTATGGTTATGATTATTATAAACTAAGATTGTGAGTCTCTTATTTATGTACTAGCATTGTACCAGTTACATTATTATACCCTTCGCAGACAAAGTCCGAAGAGTATATAAACTGCATTTACTCAAGCTATATTTAAAATCGTTAAGAAATGTTTTATAGCAAAAATTCCTCCCCTTAGTATCGAATCAACCTAATCATCGAATTTTAAGCAGCATTGGAAAAATCCATCTGTCTGAATGTCTTCACAATAACTCAAAAAGGTCAGATCATATTGAAATTTTCACAAAAAAACGTAGCTGTTCGGAGACGAACCCTATTAATTTCAGGGAAATCGTGTAATAAACACCCTTTTCTGAAAGGTTGAAATTTAAAAAACCATAACTCACAAAGTATACATTGAATCGATTCAAAATGTTTACAGTAAACTTAAGTTAATTTAAAATTCCTTTCACCCAAATGTCAACAAAATCGTTCGAAAAAACAATAAAAACCTGAATTAAAATTTACACAGTTTTTTAACTGTTCATAACAAACGGCGATGAACCAAAGTAATGGTCTTGTAGCTAGGATACTCGACTCCCACCAAGTAAGACTTGGGGGGGGGGTTCGATTCCCAGAAACAGAAAATTAATAACATTTTCTTAAAAACATTATTAATTTGAATATTTACTTAGTTGCCTACTGATAATGTAGAGTAAAAATTTGGGTGATTTATAACAAATGAACATAACCTAAAGCAGAATGATCAATCTCATAGCGAAATTATTACTTTCCCTAGAATAAATTAATTTCTGCACAACCTACTGACGCTCTGGATTGATATGACAGATTGCCAAATATAGCGAAACTAGACCAACAATGTGTAAAGTGTTGTTTCCATCACTTTCTCTTATTCATTAATTTAATATAACATAAATAGGAATTAGCTTATTTCAAACTCATCTTAGAAGATGTGACGACGTAAGTAGTCAATTCGAAATTAAAATTGGAGAGGTATATATGTTCAACTTACATTGTCTTGTTTTATGAACAGTTAATTTATATAATGCTTCTCCATCAATCTCAACTCTGGATGATTACAGCTTTGAATTCATGTTTCGCGACTATTTGTTTCAAAATATAGCACCCAATAGAAATAGGAAACTCCCACTAAAAATTAAATTGAGGTTTAATTCATCCATGAGAACTTCTGGCATCAATAAGTTTATTTTCACATATAAATTAATAATGATTTACTGCTTCTTATATTTCCTATTTGGAGTAATTCTAACTGCTGTAGAAATGTGTTCTTTGAACGCACATCCGGTCAAGACTTCTATTTGGCGACTCTGCCGCAAAATATCCTGCTTACCAAGACCTTACCAGGAAAATCCCTAATGATTCTATTTTTAGTACTTACAATGTGATTCAATTTGAATGAAGCTAATTTCCGAATGATAAACGCTCATTTTCTATTGAAATATATTGATTAGGTTAAAACGAGATTTTCATAGGTCAGCAAGCGTCAAGTGACATAAATGAAATAAATCCTTTATACTTTCTTAGTATATATAAAACATTGATAAAGGAAGAGTATCAATCCGTTCCGAACAAAATGTTTGAAAATAAAAAAAACAACTCACCTCTCTGGGTGAAGTTTTTACTCTCAGAGATTGTACAGCCATATTCGAATGATTCCGAAACTTATTGGGAAAGTCTAAAGTATACCTCTGGTGATTTGATTTTTGTACTTTACGAGTTTTATCCTGTGAAGGAGTTGCTGGTGGGGAGTGTGTTGGTGTTGAGCTCGAACTTTCAGATGAGGAAGAAGACGAAGAGCTGTCTGAAGGAAATGTTGCCAGTGTACAGTACGAACCTTCAGATTCGCCAAGCCTGAAAAAAAAAATTAATAAATTGTATAATTATTGTCGAAAATAATAAAAAATAAGCTAGCTCTATGGATTCGGCGTTCACTTGAATGTCATTCAAAATAAAGACGTTGAATTATAGTCAAAGTTATGTGAAATTTTATTTGAATTGTATATCTATGTTATGGTGTGGACTGTCACGGACACCATGTGACTGACAGTGTATCATAGTACAAGTGCTGATATATACATAAAAGTCGCAAATTATAACTTTCTGGCTTATAGCGCAAGTCGTTGCGCACGCTTTGACGAATTTTTTAATGCAAGGTTTTTTATGAACGGAGGGGCCGTTTCTTATTAGAACGAAGATGATATCATTAGGCCTATGTTGGTATGAATTTTAACTTTCTGGCGTTATGAAAATACGATCTGGCATCATAAAATGTATAGGAATGTACATAATCCAGAAAGGTACATATGGAACAACCCTTTTTTTACCCATTATGCATAGGCAAAATTTGGACTGAATTATAACCCCTTGAAAATAGTGTCATCCGATAGCCTACACAAGGCCTGCCACTAAACAATTAAAGCCAGAAAGGTTGCGAGGGGCAGTTTCAGTAAAATTGATAAAATGTCATCAAATTTAGCTGAAATTTATAGATGATTTTTTTTTCTTTTCAAAAAAATCATTTAGACAAGAAAAACTGCATATTAAGACTCTAAACTTCGGCAATTTACTATTTGAGGTGTCCAAAACATGTTTTTCGAGTCGCCACAAAGTTTGAACCACCCCCACCGCTTCCCCCCCCCCTCAAAACGGGTTGAATTTTTTGGAAAGAAAAAAAATTTAATAGATTAAAAATTGCGGTTTATTTGATAAAAAACGACGTTTTTCAATCCTACATGATAATTTCAACATAATATAAAACGACTATTTTTTATACTACATCGATACAACCCTGTCTATCGTGCTAGAACGTCCTGATGCGAAAGGGTTGCGCTCCGTTATTAGCATTTGTTTGTCGGTTTTAATTTACGAAAAAAAATATAGTAGGTAAAATCTATGTCAAAATTTTCGACAAATCCAAAAAATAGTGTCTGATACCGGAAACGTCACTAAAGGCGCCAAAAATTTAAATTTTTCAAAAAAAAGACAATAAAACATATATTACAATACATAAGGTAATTATTACAATATAAACTGAGTTTTTGAAGATTTGTGTTAAAAACATGTTTTGGACACCTCAAATAGTAAACTGCCGAAATTTAGAGCCTTAATATGCAGTTTTCTTGTCAAAATGATAAAAAGGGTTGTTCCATATGTACCTTTCTGGATTATGTACATTCCTATACATTTTATGATGCCAGATCGTATTTTCATAACGCCAGAAAGTTACAATTCATACCAACATAGGCCTAATGATATCATCTTCGTTCTGAGAAACGGCCCCTCCGATTATAAAAAACCTTGCATTAAAAAATTCGTCAAAGCGTGCGCAACAACTTGCGCTTAAGCGAGAAAGTTATAATTAGCGACTTTTATGTATATATCAGCTATCTGTCATGCAAACGTTACCAACCTGGTGTCTTGTTATGGGGTTGTGTGGTCTGTCACAGACAGTCTGAACTGTAATGATGATCCTGATCTATATAGCTGTCGTGAAAACGACGCGATTATGTGAGTTGTCAAAAACATCAAAATATATCGAATCTCTTCTACCCAGGTTTGATTCCAGAAGGGGCAAACATATTTTAATTTACAAAATCATGTAAAATCACAACATGGTGGAAAAACTTATTTTAAAAATAAAACAACTAAACCAGAGGTATATTTGAAATACAAATAAAAAAGATTTAAGACAAAACCAACACTGTAGCTCAACATAGGAACACAGCTTTCTATTATTATTTTTATGATGTAAGTATTTTTCTAATAATTGACAAGATAGTTTCCTAGAGTAGGCAACTTTTTCTTCCAGAGTGGGCATTATCCACTCTGGCCCCCCTCTAGCTACGGGGTCTGCTTATACCCCCTTTACAATTCCATTTACTTCTCGATGATCCACGAAAAATATTGAAAAACTAATTTCAGAAATATAGATATTAATTTCGTGGTGCATCATTATTTCTATAAATTCTAAATTACCAAGGGCTTTGAATTTATGTTTTCAGTTGTCAATTTTACGTCTCTGTATGATAAGTTCAGAGTTACCTCCAAATAAAAACGTAACTGCCAATATATTGATTCGAATCTATTAAATATTAATACATTAATAACATCTTATATTGACATCAGTTCATTACCAAGTCAATGAAATAAGTTGATTTTTTATAGAAAGTAATAATTGATAATCATATCACTTGGCACAGTACCTATTATTAATAATGAAAGGAATCGGGGGAGTATAATTAGCATTCATGCTCACAGTTCGTGTAAATAGAAAATAAAAGAATCTATGTAAATGATTAACTCAATCATAAGAGAGATAACATTAACCGCTACAATATGAAATCTATTTCATTTTAAATATACATGTAGTAAAAATTTACATTATGAATCTTATCAGAACTAAAACAATGCTGTATCAAATATTCTGAAGGAAACCATTTATGGCAACAACCTTATTTTTACGTGAATGTTCAATTGCGATAAGAGCTTATCAATTTTTTTTTTAAATAATTCAAGTACAAAGCAATTTAATTTCCTTTCAAGTTATTAAAGCAAACATTATCGGATGATTATTATGCATTTTATATTTATAGAATTTAGCTTATGGATACATCGAGATTTGACACTATGATAACCTACTGGGAAGCAACTTCCTACTAATATTGGAATTATTGCGATGCCTAACCTTAATTACGTAATATAATAAATTAGCAATAATACTAAAAATATTGCAATACACCAAATATGTTTTCAATTTAATTTCTTATCTCTGCCAAATATGCAATATACTTCAAGAGATACTGAAATTCGGAATCATTAAATTTAAGTTTCATTTAGTACTACACAACACGAATATCCAACAAGATAATTAAACATCCGTTAACATTTCCAGAGCAGCAACCACCGAAACGAAAGGCAGGGAACTAGATGAAATGTTCACACAATAAATAGGTACCGCTTCAGAAACATGACAATAAGTTCCAGACAGCTGTGTCGCTTTCTCATGAGGACATGAGTGGAGTGAGTCGGACGAAGGAGTCTATTCGACCATCACCCCCAGAGGTATAGAAACCGACGCCCACTCCTTGGCGGCTGTATTTCCAAGACTATCCCCATCGTTTGTTTGAAACGCGTGAGAATTTTGAATGAATACATTCATCCAATGCATTTTAATATTCAAGATAAATGTTGTCGTTGGTTGATTGTTTGTTTCAACAATTATTGAAACAATGTTATCTCTAATTTTTTATTCTCCTTGAGCGTAGGGCTTTTTTTCTAATACCAAAAATCTTGATGAATTCTGAAACTAATCCCAAACGTGATCGAACCATCACATGTGACACAGATATGACATTTTCATAGTAACACTTTTAGCTAGTTTTTTACGAGAGTTGAATAACAGCAACATCCGAACAATTTTATGTTCCTTAATAATTCGTTTTCTTCTTATACAGTAGATGAGAATGTATATCATGGGAATAACGAAACGGTAATAGATACAGATTTGGTTTAATGGGGGAAAATGTTGCGTAGCTAATGGGCCATTCAGATGGAAGAATAAAATGTCCAATATTATTTTAGGTTTCCTATTTTATTTTTTCTACTGTTACCTTCAGAGATGGAACAAAATAAAAAACACTTCTTCGAAGCAGCTTTTCATAAACATTCTTTTGGTAATGTTAGTTTCATAGCTGTATCACATGTTCTAGATCCCGTTTCAGATCAGTTTCAGCACCCTCAAGATTTTTGGAAAAAACCTCTGCACTATAGAAAAATTTGTGAATTTGTGCTTTAGGAGAACAAAAGTTAGAGATAATATTGTTTCAATAATTGTTAAAACAAAAATAAACAATTACCGAACGATACATTATCTTGAATAGTGGAAGCATTGGATGAATGAGAAAACATTTTCGTGTTAGCAATAGACAGAGTTAAGGTTTCTCTAGCTGGGTCGAAAGGTGACAACAACAGCAATCAGTTGAGGATGGTTGATTGAAAACGAAACGTTGAATATTGAAAGCTTATGAACAGTTATTTCGAAGAAGTGTTTTTTAATTAGTTCCATCTGTGATGATATTCGGGTTTTCCAAAATTAATTGAAAATCAAAAATAATATTGTAAAATACTTCCATATGAATGGCCCATTTAACAAAATCTGTATCTATTACCGTTTCCGATATGTCCATGATCAAAACAGCAGGATTTCACATCAACCCAATATAATAATAATAATAAGCTAACAAATATTTGGGAAATCATGTTTAAAATGATTGTATCTTCAAGTGTGTTTCAGTCACAAAGCCATCAAAATAGGATTAAAAAAAACAATAATTATTTAGTAGCAGTATGTATGATCTGAGGATATCCCATAAAATGGTATAACATACCATTTGAACACTATATTATAATGGTCAAAATTTAAAAACAAGACTGTTTCTTTGCAAATTCCTCAAGGAATTGAGGTAAGAATTTAAACAAGTTCTCAACCAGTTGAGTCGACCATCATAAATTATATGCTCTGAATTGAATGTTTTTTTTATTTTTATGACATTCAGAATGCTATATACCGGGATATCAAAAATTATCTTGGTCAAGGGTGGTTGTGGAATCTAAAACGTGTGTCTTACTTTACGTTTGAAATAATTATGTCACTGTCACACTGACATCATCAATAACCTACAAATTTCATACCTATTTATATCAGTTATAAAACAATAACGAACTACAAATTATGAAATAACGGTTTTAGTAACAAGAAAAACTAAATTACAGCAATTGTTGGAAATGTCCCCCGTTTTGTTCGATGCACAAGTTGACGCGCATCCTCATGCTGTGAAAACAGTTTTGCAGCATTTCTGGCATTATGGTTGCACATTGCTGAACTATTCTTTGTTGAAGTTCTTGCAAATTATTTACCGGAGTTGCGAAAATTTGGTCTACCAGCACCTTTTTTATGAGTCACACAACCAGTTTCGCGGAACACTTCAACACAATTTGTAAGGCACGCATAAAAATTCCCGTTTGGGAAGTGCTCTCGAAAATTGTCCAAACACAAACGTTAACTGTATTGCCAATTTCCATTAACTAGCGCACCCGTTTGAAAATAGGCTTCAGTCATGAACATTTTGTGCTGTGTGGTAAGAAGCATGATTCAAAAACTGGCTTAGAAAATTTCAGCACAATGACTTAACAGATTCTTACAGAACAAAACATATTCAAAAATTTAAAGTAAGACACACGTTTTACATTCCACAACCACCCTTGACCAAGATAATTTTTGATATCCCGGTATTAACATGAACAGTTTATTTAATCTTCGATGTAATATTTGAAAATGGATTAAACCACTATTACCCCTGAATCCAAATTTTTATTGATCATCGCTCACAAAATTGAATTGCTCCATAACTTCGGAAGATCCAGCATATTGTAATTTAAGAACAACAAATTTGATTGGTTAAAAAAACCACAAACCCGGTATATCGATTCCAATTAATTTGCTACCAAATATTGACATTATACTCGGTGAATATAGAAGAAACTAAATCCTCAAATTTTCTAATTAACACGGCCTAGGCGCAGACAACTATTCTAAGTGGATATCACTAAAACATCTGGCAAAATGTGATTCACTTTTCGAAACTCAAGGCAGAAAAGTCGTTTACAAATAATAACTCAATCATATTCATTTGATCCGGCATACTAAATTTGCCAACTTGATTATTCGATTTCATCGTCGTATTCAGCGACATCGAAATTACATTTTTGTACAACCGTACGCGAAGTGAGTACTTCGCAGGCGTTATACAGTCAGCCAAATCCAATTTCGCGGCCGCTGCCCTTAGTAACGGCCGTGAAATTAGAAGCCAACTTGACGTTTCAAAATTTCCACACAGGCATTTCGAAATCCATGAAGTCTTTTATTTCTATATATAGTTTTTGAAATAGTTGTAACCTTTTTCATACTGTCTTTTAGCCTTTTCAGGTACTAAACTCCCAATAGCAGAATCGACTACATATTTTAACTTCGGAGGAGTGCAAGACATTGAACTACCACTATCAGACATTATCATAAATTGAAAAAATATTTCTCGTAAATGTCAGTACGAAATTCCTTAGAAACTCGATTTACATAGAAACGCTAAACAAGTAAATCCGAATATTTTGAATTTTTAATGAATTCTTCCAGCAATATGTAACTTAATATTTATATTTTTCATGATTGTACAAAAAATAGTGTTTATATCATGGTCGCGAAATTCTTTAGCAAACCTCGAGATTATCTTTCCTCGGCCGGAAGCGACCTCGGCGATAATTTTTCTCTCGATTGCTAAATAGTCGTTTCGCGGTCTTGATATATAAAAATAACTATTTTCAAGATACGTAGATCTTCCATTTCGTAGTTTTGTTATCTAACCTAGATGCAGCAATTCATGCAGATTGATGATAATTGAAAATAATACTCAATTATTGTTTTATAACGCGTGTATCAAAATTTTCTCTTTATAATTCAAAGATTCAAAGATTCCTTTACAACCCTTTAAAATACTTCGTCTTAATATCAGATGCATGGCACATTGAATAGAAGACGTCTTTGCGAGTTTTTTCAACTTATGGGGGGCCCAGTGTGCTTGTGATTAGTATAACTCACAGTGCCGTACTTTTGTCGATTGTCTTGGTTGTTGTAATAAAATTGCCAATTTGAAGATTCTAATAAACAAACTAATAATGATTCTTCACCTAGGTATGAATGATATATACATTTTCGGGAAATAGGCCATACTAACACATATGCTTAATATTTTCGTCTTTACGTACGTTTCGGTCTCACGACCATTATCAGAAGACGTATTGATGTCTAAAACGGGACTTCTTAAAACTAACTGTATAATCACAAAATGTCCTCACCGCACCAATTTCAATTGAAATGTCCACGTCGCCGGAACGAACAGAAAAACGAGTAATCGAAATTGTAACACATTAATGTTTCAAGTATATGAATATGTATCAAGAATCTAATGCTTAGCAATTTTCTCATAGTACAGCAAGTCATGTCAAACAAAGTTTGTATACTGTACACTATTGTACACTTTCGAACCAGATGTTAAAGATCTATGAGGTAATAGAAAAACGTTGTGAGACCTTATTAGAAATAAAGCTATTTCAGCATTCTACCTAAATATACTTTCAACATTATAAAGACGCATGTAGAAATTTGCAAGATTTTAATTAATCAAATTAGCATAAATCTGACTTAATGATTGAATGTCTGATCTATGATTTACAGACAGTCACGTTTTATGTGAATCCTCCAGAACAGATCTTTTATAACAATTGGTTTCCTTATCAACATTCTTGTAATCGAATTGATGGTTATAAACAAAACAGTGTTTAGCAAGGGCGGTGGAATTTTCAAAGTGTTTGTTTCTTATACTATACTTTGACCATACATTATTTTTTGTAAATATTGTTTAGAGACTCCTGTATAAGTCCCATCTATACAATTTAATTTGTATACTGCGTGTGTTTGTTTATTTTAAGTATTAAAGGTTTTAGATATGAAAAATATTTCCCAACACAGTTAGTATATTTATGCGCAACATTTATATCATAATTTATTTAAACATTTCTTAATTTTCTCTGAGGTCTCCGGAATGTATGGTAATGTTATAAAATTATCTGTATTACCGTTTATATTATTTATATATGACGTTCCATTAAAGATTTTGTTTATTTTTTCTTTAATGATGAGACTGAAAAATGTTTTTGGGTAGCCATTTTCCAGTGTATTACAAACAATTTTTTAATTTTTGGGATACATTCCGGAGACCTCAGAGAAAATTAAGAAATGTTTAAAAAAGTATGATATAAATGTTCTGCATAAACCTACTGTGTTGGGAAATATTTTTCAAATATAAAACCTGCAATACCTAAAGAGAAACAAACCCACGCAGTATACAAATTAAATTGTATTGATTGCGGTGGGACTTATACAGGAGTCTCTAAACAATATTTACAAAAAATAATGTATGGTCAAAGTATAGTATAAGAAACGAAAACTTAGGAAATTCCACCGCCCTTGCTAAACACTGTTTTGTTTATAGCCATCAATGCGATTACAAGAATGTTAATAAGGAAATCAATTATTATAAAAGATCTGTTCTGGAGGATTCACATAAGACGTGACTCCCAAGTCTGTAAATTATAGAACAGACATTCAATCATAAAGTCAGATTTATACTAATTTAATTTTATTAAAACCCTTGCAAATTCCTACATGCGTCTTTAACATGTTAAAAGTATGTTTAGGTAGAATGCTCAAACAGCAATATTTCTAATAAGGTCTGACAACCTTTTTCTATTACCTCATGAATCTTTAAGATCTGGTTCGAAAGTGGATACTGGAGCATTATATTTTTTGGTTTCAGTCGTATACAAACTTTGTTTCACATGACTTCGTACATTATAAGAAAATTGCTAAGTAGTAGATTCTTGAAACATATTCATATACTTAAAACATTAATGTGTTACAATATCGAATACTCGTGTTTCTGTTCGTTTCGGGGACGTGGGCATTTTTAATTGAAATTGGTGCGATAAGGACCCTTAGTGCTGATACAATTAGTTGTAAGAAATTCCGTTTTAGACATTAATACGTCTTCAGATAATGGTCGTGAGACCGAAACGTACGTAAAGACGAACATAATAAGCACATGTGTTAGTGTGACCTATTTCCTGAGAATTCATATATAAATAAACTAACTGACGGGTATTGAAACTTGGAAGAAATCGCAGCGTGAAATGTTGTTTTTGTAATATCATGGGACAAAGTATATGGACAGATTTGAAGGGGCTGGGGCAATCGAGCAGAAAAGGGCGCTTGCGGATTTTGAGAATTCGTTCAATAATTGATAAATGTACTGTCGGATGAGGTAATATCACTTATGAGCTAAGTTCTGCAGCGCGACTTTCAAGATATGAGTGATGAGATGAAACGTTAGGTAAATGTTCAAATTTATTGGCGGAGCACTTTTGATGGTGCGGAATTTGCAAAAGTTTGATGCACATCGATGGATAGATGATGGTGGCGCACATGTCTCATCGTGAATACACACAAGAAGTTTTTTAACGTATCAAGAAGCGCGAGCTGAGGTAAAATTACCACAAAAACTCATGCAATGTATACCAGTTTTACGGTAAGCAAAAATTAAGCTACTCCTACCAGGTGTATTGATAAGTGCTAATGTTTGTGAACCCACCCACGCCTGAGAAACCGGTAGATGGCGCAAGTTAGTTTGTTTGTGTCGAGGATGATTTTTCATAGTTTTGCAGTGGTTTTCCTGCGGCAAATGCTGACGTGGAAAACAAATTAAAATAATTCTGAACGGACCTGATTTGGCTGGACAAAAGATAAAGCTGTTTCTTTTCGTCTCTTGTGCGCAAACTCCTGGAAGAACGAGGAATTGCTATGCGATTTACAACTGAACAAATTATTGTCGCGTTGCGTGAGATTAGAACTTTAGTCGAGAGTGCTCTATCATCAAGCTATAGAGTGAAGCAGTTAATACAGATGCTTATAATTTGATAAGAACGGAACCAATATCAGTTGAATGAAGAAGTCCTTTTAAATTATAGAACAAGAAAGAAGCTCCATATATTGGATATTTCAAGATATTTGGATTTGATTGTTCTGTTCACGTTCCAAAACAAAGTGGGATCGGAAAATGTAAATGGGATTCTTGTCGAATTCTGTGGAGTCAAAGATGGATATCGACTTTAAGTTCCAGGAACGAACAAGTTCATTCTGAGTAGAGATGTCACATTTGTTCCTAAGAAAATTGTGAAGTCTGCTGAATCACTGACCTGGGCAGTTAAGCGAACCGAGCATTGGTGATCAACAGGAAGCCTGGGGCTCGACAATTGTTGAAAAGTCAACCCAAAATTGAAATAATATACAGGGTATTTCATTTGTATTTGAACGCACTCTTGTACCACCCGGTATATTAGAATAACTAGATATTGACTGATAATTTCATCATAAATCAGATTTCATTTATTCCAGAACGTCATCGAATTTCCAAAAAAAAAATGCCTCAAATTTTATGGATAACAGGATTCCCTATAGTTCATAATTACAGAAGAAAATATCCTCGCTGATTCAAAAGTAAATTGTAATAGCAAAAACAAGTGAGTAAATATAGTAGATAAAAGTACAAGAAACAAAAATAGAAGAATAAGTAAGGGATACGGAAATGCGTTTTGTTAAGAACGAAAATGAAAGGGAAGCAATTATGAGGATGAAATGCTTTTTTGGTCGAGTCGAACTGACCGAGCGGTAGGTAACCTTTAGCTTGTTATTGGTTGAAGTCACACACTTAACACTAGCTCCGCTGAATTATATCAAAGAAAGCTTCCCCTAATTAAATTCATTTCATATTGAACAAACTTTCTACTTTTGATAAATAATTCTGCTACACATAACAGAAGAAAAGGAAATATGCGCGATGAAATTACGTTACTCCAAAGTTCACACATATCGAGTCACAGATAATTGTCATATTTTCATATGACAAAAAACCAACACATATAACACTTCTTACATTTTCGATTGAGATATAGAAATATGATAGTAACATTCACATATATTAATTACCTATAACAAACTTCAGTAGGATCTACCCATACTGTAAGCTCTGTGGGCAATCGTAAATCAGTGTAGTTTAGCCCGCATTTACTAGCAGCTAGTTCCAAACAGAGATCACTTGGACTCACACCGTTGATTCTAATGCAACGGTAACCTTGCCCCTTGGTTGGTAAGTCAGGAAACCAGTGCTTCTCAAATCTGAAATGAAGAGAACCGTTAACGGGTATATACAATTATACCATTATATAATATTATTCACACAAAAATCAAATGGATGAAGTCTAGCCTTACAAATGCCAATTATTCGCTTTGAAACTATGGAAGGTAAAAGCAACATGTCAAATCAAGTTTTTCATACAAAGATATTCTTTGAAAATCCTTCATGAGGACAAACCTACTTTATTTTATTTGTATTTTTAATTCAATGGTTTACTCTCTAAAACATTGGTTTGAGGATTACGATGAAAAGGTATGCGGCAATAATTATAATACGTAGTACCATTTCAGATCTATGTACATTTAACTCTAAATTGTAAATACGCAGAAAGTACAGCACCAAAGTAAATGTCAGCGAAATCAAAAAGCAATCAAGCTACATATTAAAAGTATAATGACATTAGCAATACTATAAATAACTTGAAAACCTTCATATTAATAATAGTTTTATCTAAAATCCTATCATATTTTGTTCATGCATCTTATATTGGTTCATTAACGACCATTTGTTAGAAAAACTGCAATAATGATGTCAATATTGTATTACTAATTTTTAAATACACGATTTTGAATAAATGAGATATTGAAAAGTATAAAACGTATTGAAACAAATCAAGACATATTGAAACGTAGACAATATGAATTCAAAAGTATAGAAAAAGATGTTTTAATGTATTTATATGTGCTTCTAAGCCCTGTTTTTACATATACATATACTATATTGAATGCCCCCTTAATTTTCAATTGCTTAGGGCATCGTAGGTTGTTAATCCGACCCTGCATGTATGTATTATGTTTCATAGCGATATATTTGGAAAATTGAAATATCTTTGTAAGGAGACACTTTAAGACATTTATGTTTATCGAACTTTAGTCGTTAAAATTTCGAGTTCAACTGATTCCTACAATTTCCCAGAATAAAACTGAGAAACATTGAATATTATATTGGTGTGTGCTATTTCTGTTCTGACGTAATTCAGTCTATATATGTGGAATAATGAATTCTACTATAATAAAATTTTAATTTGTTATTCCCTTGATTCCTATTGCTGAGTTAAGCATAAAACCACATTTATTTTAGTAAACTAATTTTATCCACCCGCTCTATACGTTCATCATACGTTTTGGTGAACAATGCGCCTTATCTTTACATTGCAACAATACTCATTTTGTTTAGTAATTGCATTCTCATCTGCAAACGAATATTTAAAATCTTCTTTGAAATCCAGGAAGTTCTTTCACCTCCACCAAGGAACTGTCAATTTTGCCGCTTCAAAATAACATCAATATCTTTATCTTCATAAGTGATTTCAGCTATAATGTTCTACCGTCTCCGCTATTTTCTCAGTGGGTGATACAGACGTCTTTTTAGTGTTTTTCATGATTTAGTTTATCAATCCCAAATCTTTGTTCAATCCTTGCATTATTGGAAATTTCTATCATTATTTTGTTTTCTTTCCTGATTGCATTCTAACTTTGGGTCCTTTATAACAGATGACAGTTACTAGAGTTGTTTTGCTTGAAGTAGTTTGTTACTTTTTAGCACTTCATATATTCCTTCTAATTCAGATTCTTCTAATTCAATTAAGAGATTAATTTTCTATTCCAAGTTATTGTTTTCTGACCAAAAACAAATACACCTGCAGTTTTGATTGTCAGAAGTGCAGCTGTAATGCTGTTAAAATCCATAGTTCAGTACACGGGTTCTCACGACGAACGCCCGCGACTAATACCCCACAGAAAAATGATGAAAAATTTGGGATATGCAGGAAGTTGGTAAGCAATTTTTGAAAATCGCTTACAAAAAATGCAAAGACCATTTTTCTAACTTAATTCTTAAGTTACCAATTACAATTTGTATACCCTTAAAATGCTACGTTTAGAAGCGTAGACCATGGCCATTCAGAAAACAATCAAGTAAATAATTTAATTCAAAAGTTTGTAAATAATGACACAAAATTTAAGTAAATAACAAATGTTCAATATTTCTGCGTTCTTCTACCTCTAGACACTTCTCATATTCCTGACTGCATAAAATAACTTGAATTGTCACCCTTCTTAAACATCTCATGAACGGAATTTTTTAGAATTTGAATCACTCCAGTGATGGGAATTATGTCTGTTAAATAAACAATTTCTTGTGAATTTCTCTTCACCGGTTCAAATAATATTATTTAAAAAGCTATGATTGATTGATCATGTGACTTCCCTCACTTTTGTTAGCAACATAGGTTTTGGCCATTCAAATGTAAATGATTGTAGGAATAGAAAATATATTGGAAATAATTTACAAACCGCTAATGAAATATGTTATATTATATTTTGTTACATTAAAATTTTATCGAAATGGTCTAAATAATATATTTCACAAGTTCATGTTGTATTCTGACACCTGCTGTCAGGTTGCTTTTCGAAATTATTCACACTACAATATAAGCTTTTTTATACTGACACTTGCTGTTACATGAGCTATCAAAATTTGCCAAAGAGTAATCGCATAAAATAGACTGACTCCACACTTTTGTTGGGCCTTACACTATGTACTACCTACGTATAGTGAGGGAAGTAAAAATATGGAAATGTAACAACAATGAGGTATGGAATCACTTATCTGACTAAGACTTGCATTAAATAAGAAATCTGTTCACGCTCGGAGAATAGATAAATAGTGTGCGTGGTAAAGTTACTCTTCGCAAATTATTTGATTTGGTTCCCGATTTTTATATAATTGTTTCACATTTAATAAGACTCTTCGCATTTGCGTAAAGATAATAAAATAAATAATTTTTTCCATTATCTTTACGAACTAAATAATATTCAAATTAAGTAAGGTTTTCAAAAAAATTAACAATTTTCCGCATCTGGGAATCGAACCCGAGTCTACTGAGTGAGTCAGATAACCTAGCACTTCCACAACGCCCATATTATATTAACTGTTGAAGGACGTGTACGTTTTAATTTACTTCGATAATTGTTTTTGTTGTTGAACGATTTTGTTGAAAGGACCCCGCAAATTCCTTATGGGAATTGGGTCTCGGTGGATATTTCTGAATTTTTGATATGATGTAGTCCATGTAATTCTGAACAAATGTTATCATTGCGCCAACCCCCAAAAATGAACAGATTCTATGCTAGGGGGGGGTTATATTTACATTTTACTCTTAATAGACTATTTATTTCTGAAGACGGGAACAATATTTTGACATACTTCATTCTAGTTTATGTTGCATAATATAGTTCTTCTCCCATAAAAAAATGTTGAAGCCCCCCTTGACCCCTAAATCCCCATTAAATAAAAAAATATACCTTTTTCTGGATCACTTCAAAAATCATTGTAAAATGTTTTAATAAGCTTAAATCCGGAATCCGCACTTGTATTTCAAAAATCAACTTCCCACACCCCCACCCCCCCAAATGGGGATGCACACAAAGTTTCGGTGGATTTTTCTGAATTTTTGATATGATGTAGTCCATGTAATTCTGAACAAATTTTATCTATGCGAAAACCTCGAGAAATGAACAGTTTTTCCGCTAGGGGGGGTTATATTTACATTTTACTCATAACAGACGTATTCATTTCTGAAGACGAATACAAAATCCTTACATGCTTTACTCCGGCTTGTGTTGCATAATATTGTTCTTCTTCCATGAAGAAATGTTGAAGTCTATCCCTATCCCCCAAACCCCTCCTTTTTTGAAAATAAAAAATACTAATTCCTGGGTCACTTCGAAAACCATTGGAATATGTTTAAATAAGCTCAGATATGGAAGCCGCAATTCTGTATCATAATTGCGTCCGTTATCCACATTTAGAGGAGGTCTGTTTCCCACATTTCACTGGATAACTGCTATTTCACATTTATTTGCGTTTATTACTCCATCAATTCTTGATAGTTGCGCTGGGCGAAAAGATCTCTCGCATACGTAACAATCCCCACGATTTAGGTACGTCATTAATTTTAGTCACCACAACCAGTAAATAAAACTACAATAATGCAGAAAAGCACAACAATAATTACTACTAATAAACAAGATGACAAGACGCAGTGCATAAGTTCTCAGGGCAAGATAAAAGATTGCTCATAGCCGCCTCTAAATTAATTGCAATTGATAAACGTTCATTAGAATGAAGAAGCGAATGTAATAATTCAAGCAAGCGTTGAAATTGAAGGACTCATAAGAAGTGCCGTATGCGTCCATTTCAATCGAGATCATTTGAAGCCATTCCCGCCTTACAAAAATGCAAATAAACATCAAATAGCTATATAAATAGTTATCCGGCAAAATGTGGATAACAGAAGCAATTAAGATACAGAAGTGCGGTTTCCGTATCTGAACTTATTTTAACATTTTCCAATGGTTTTCGAAGTGACCCAGGAATTAGTATTTTTTATTTTCAAAAGAGGGGGGTTGGGGGGATAGGGGAGGCTTCAACATTTCTTCATGGAAGAAGAACAATATTATGCAACGTGAGCCGGAGTAAAGCATGTAAGGATTTTGTACTCGCCTTCAGAAATGAATACGTCTGTTATGAGTAAAATGTAAATATAATCCACCCTAGCGGAAAAACTGTTCATTTCTCGAGGTTTGCGCATGAATAAAATTTGTTCAGAATTACATGGACTAAATCATATCAATTCAGAAAAATCCACCAACATTTTTTGTGCATCCTCCATTTGGGGGAGTGGATTTTTGAAATACAAGTGCGGATTCCGTATTTAAGCTTATTAAAACATTTTACAATGATTTTTGAAGTGATCCAGAAAAAGGTATATTTTTTATTTAAGGGGGATTTAGGGGTTAAGGGGAGGGGGCTTCAAAATTTTTTAATGGGAGAAGCTGAGAATCTGTTCATTTTTGGGGGTTGGCGCAATGATAACATTTGTTCAGAATTACATGGACTACATCATATCAAAAATTCAGAAATATCCACTGAAACCCAATTCCCGTAAGGAATTTGCGGGGTCCTTTGGGTGAAAGCAGTTTTAAATTAACCTAAATTTACTGAAAAAGTTTTGAATCGATTCAATGTACTATACGATTTTTTTAAATGTCAACCCTTCAGAAAAGGGTGTGTTTATTACACGATTTCTCTGAAAAACAAAAGGGTTCGTCAACGGACCTTTCGTTTTTTAGTAATCTGATAACATCTGATTGATTTCAAAGAAGGTTGCGTTCCACCTTTTTTTTCAACTGCTTCCAACTCCAACTCTCAAATATCATGCTAGTGGAAACATGCAAATTGTCGTTACTGATTTTATTGAAGGTTTACCATCCTCTGCTTACAGAATAATCAACAGGATGTTATATGCTTTTGCAGATTTGAAGCACCGGCTATATAATTTCTCGAGAGATACTGTCCGAAGCTGGAACTGAATGGCCAGTGTTAGGTGGCCATTCACATTGTAACATGTAAAATATTAATTATTCAAACTTCTAATTCGTCTAATTCGATGAAACAAGTAGCTCCAGATTTTCATTTTCAATAAAATTACTTTTTGGAAACAAAATTGTGACGAGATATTCAGTTTCTTACATATCATTTGAAAGATACACATGATACAATGATGATTTCAAGCCGAAGTTTATTTATTAGATAAATATGAAGTTCATGAACTTGCTTTAACACATAGAAAAAAGTTAGACCAATTCAGTGAGGCACCGCGCACTACTTGGGGCTACAAGCTACCGGACGACGCTGAGCGCAACTTTCAGGTGCTTCTGTAATTTGAGTATTACCATTCGAAAATATTTTAGTTTTAATTATAACTTGTTGAATAAGCAAAATGTGGATAAATAAATTAATCCACCCCTTAATTCAATATGCTACTGGAGCCGGGTATATACAGGATTTCCAAAAGCAAGGTAAAATATTTCTCTATGATTTAAAGAAAAAGTTTCTTTAGACAAAATAGAAAAAATTGAATGTTTTGAAATATACTCATAACGTTATCTGTGAGTTGAGAGCAATAAATTGGTTTTTAATTTTTTCTTGGAAATTAAGCTTCACAGCAAAAAATCTAGAATATCCTTTAAAATGAAGGTAGTTTTTCATTATATATAAATGGTTTCGTTGTAGAGTTTACAATGTATATACCGTCATTAATTTCTGGAATCCCACAACCAACTTATTTGGGTGGTGAAAAATTGAGAAAATAAATTTATCTTGAAAACATAAATACTCGCTCATGTTTATCCTGGTGTATATTTTATAGAACCATCAATATTAAACAATAGAAGTCTATACAAGTTAATCTTGAAATTGAAATAAAGTACATAAAATCATCATTTAGAGATTTGAACTGCACAATGTTCTTATTTATAAAACAACAAAATAACACAGCATAAAGAGAATTATGCTGTGATAATAACAAGAGCCTTCCGAGGTCATGTGTCATTTACATTTTTGAGTTGTGATATTCAAATATTCCTACAGCTTCTTATTACATTTGAATATCATAAATCTTATGTTCATAGAATTCGATGAATTAATTACACATAGACTTTTAGAGCTTTAACTACCTACCCAAAATCTAACAAATTATTTGAGGAATGTTTAACAAACGATTCTTTGACATGTACAATAGTCAAAGAAAACGATTCTTTGACATGTACAATAGTCAAAGATGCACTTTTTATTGATTGAAATCACTCAAGAACTAATCAGTTCATAGTAGTTACAGGTTCATTCATGAACCAACATTTCAGTGAATTATATTATATATATATATATATTATATTTTACAATGATTTTTGAAGTGATCCAGAAAAAGGTATATTTTTTATTTAAGGGGGATTTAGGGGTTAAGGGGAGGGGGCTTCAAAATTTTTTAATGGGAGAAGCTGAGAATCTGTTCATTTTTGGGGGTTGGCGCAATGATAACATTTGTTCAGAATTACCTGGACTACATCATATCAAAAATTCAGAAATATCCACTGAAACCCAATTCCCGTAAGGAATTTGCGGGGTCCTTTGGGTGAAAGCAGTTTTAAATTAACCTAAATTTACTGAAAAAGTTTTGAATCGATTCAATGTACTATACGATTTTTTTAAATGTCAACCCTTCAGAAAAGGGTGTGTTTATTACACGATTTCTCTGAAAAACAAAAGGGTTCGTCAACGGACCTTTCGTTTTTTAGTAATCTGATAACATCTGATTGATTTCAAAGAAGGTTGCGTTCCACCTTTTTTTTCAACTGCTTCCAACTCCAACTCTCAAATATCATGCTAGTGGAAACATGCAAATTGTCGTTACTGATTTTATTGAAGGTTTACCATCCTCTGCTTACAGAATAATCAACAGGATGTTATATGCTTTTGCAGATTTGAAGCACCGGCTATATAATTTCTCGAGAGATACTGTCCGAAGCTGGAACTGAATGGCCAGTGTTAGGTGGCCATTCACATTGTAACATGTAAAATATTAATTATTCAAACTTCTAATTCGTCTAATTCGATGAAACAAGTAGCTCCAGATTTTCATTTTCAATAAAATTACTTTTTGGAAACAAAATTGTGACGAGATATTCAGTTTCTTACATATCATTTGAAAGATACACATGATACAATGATGATTTCAAGCCGAAGTTTATTTATTAGATAAATATGAAGTTCATGAACTTGCTTTAACACATAGAAAAAAGTTAGACCAATTCAGTGAGGCACCGCGCACTACTTGGGGCTACAAGCTACCGGACGACGCTGAGCGCAACTTTCAGGTGCTTCTGTAATTTGAGTATTACCATTCGAAAATATTTTAGTTTTAATTATAACTTGTTGAATAAGCAAAATGTGGATAAATAAATTAATCCACCCCTTAATTCAATATGCTACTGGAGCCGGGTATATACAGGATTTCCAAAAGCAAGGTAAAATATTTCTCTATGATTTAAAGAAAAAGTTTCTTTAGACAAAATAGAAAAAATTGAATGTTTTGAAATATACTCATAACGTTATCTGTGAGTTGAGAGCAATAAATTGGTTTTTAATTTTTTCTTGGAAATTAAGCTTCACAGCAAAAAATCTAGAATATCCTTTAAAATGAAGGTAGTTTTTCATTATATATAAATGGTTTCGTTGTAGAGTTTACAATGTATATACCGTCATTAATTTCTGGAATCCCACAACCAACTTATTTGGGTGGTGAAAAATTGAGAAAATAAATTTATCTTGAAAACATAAATACTCGCTCATGTTTATCCTGGTGTATATTTTATAGAACCATCAATATTAAACAATAGAAGTCTATACAAGTTAATCTTGAAATTGAAATAAAGTACATAAAATCATCATTTAGAGATTTGAACTGCACAATGTTCTTATTTATAAAACAACAAAATAACACAGCATAAAGAGAATTATGCTGTGATAATAACAAGAGCCTTCCGAGGTCATGTGTCATTTACATTTTTGAGTTGTGATATTCAAATATTCCTACAGCTTCTTATTACATTTGAATATCATAAATCTTATGTTCATAGAATTCGATGAATTAATTACACATAGACTTTTAGAGCTTTAACTACCTACCCAAAATCTAACAAATTATTTGAGGAATGTTTAACAAACGATTCTTTGACATGTACAATAGTCAAAGAAAACGATTCTTTGACATGTACAATAGTCAAAGATGCACTTTTTATTGATTGAAATCACTCAAGAACTAATCAGTTCATAGTAGTTACAGGTTCATTCATGAACCAACATTTCAGTGAATTACATTCACGAGCACAAACAACATTTTCTAAACACATAGGTATCAAATTTATATGGAGGCTGATTAGCCAGAATTTCCTGAAAATATACAGTATTGTTAGCAAAATCGATTTTGGTTTACTCATGTTCTATTGCCATAAATGACAGTTTCTGAATATTTTGACACATAATTATCGCTGAGTAATGTAGAATCCTGCCACGAAATAGCATAATCCTTAAAAGGAAACCAAAAATATAATACTCTCTTTTTATAGCCGAATAAATAAACATCCTGTTGTAGATGTAGAATAAAAACAACTTTTGTGTTCAACTCGTTCTGGTAATGAATTGGTTTAGTTACCAAATTAAGGTAATCACCAAGATAATAACAAAGCTATTATATGCTTAAAACATGAAAATGAATGGAGCATTATCAATGCTGTTCAATGAATTTCAATCAATCAAATCTTGTGATGACTAATGTTATTTGTAAGACTAGGAAGTTGTAATGATTCACTTAACATAATCATTGAATAGTGAATAATTCTGCAAGAAAGCATTGATATGCTAAGAGTTAATCCTTGATACATAAAAATCTTAATGTTCAATAAAAGATTATCTATATTTAGATGTCAAATATTTATCATATAAATATATACTTGTAAAAATTACATTTCAATAAGCTCAAAGTCTCTTAAAGGCAATCATGTGTAACACTGTGAATATTTCCTAACATTGGGCAACATCTGGTATAGACAAATCTCAAATTGTAGTATTGATAGTATTCACTTAGTATAGAACGGTTGGAAAGAACCTTCACCAAAAACAATTTAAAACATTCAAACATAAAACTAAAGGTGAATGTCTATAGTCTCTATTCAACTGATTTCATAACCTTGAACAAATTACCAGCTGAAGCAATGTCCAACAGAAATACTATTACAAATATCTTTACTGCCAAAAATTTTTGTTGAATTAATCAATTTTTCAACAATGTTGATAATAAGTTGTGGTACACCTGAAATTGTTAAGAATGTTTAGGTCATTAGTCAGGTTCATTATAGAAAGATTTTGTATTTATCTTTACAGTTATGTGTGAAGTTGGAAATAATAATAAATTACCTTTGCATAAGAAGTTCTGTGAGGTATTTCTTGAAATTTTCTAATTGATCCCCTGGAAAAGAATCACTCTTTTCAATGAATCGAATGAAGAACATCACAGCGGCTAATATCTCTTCTTTCATATTTGTTCAATGGAAATTTTACATCAGTAGACAAAGTAATAAGATGTAAACCAAAGCTGCCAAAAGTTATCTGCAAACAAGATAAAATTTTGTTTTGAAAAACTGACATTGAATTATTTGAACACTTACTTGATTATAACGGCATAAAATACAAATTATAGCATTATAGATCCTAATATTTTCGAAAAATTTGTTAAAATCATGATGCAAATAATAGAAATTTGGAGTCAGAAATGTTTTACTGATTTTTATGTTACGAGATTTCAACCCTATGAGAATTCATGCACTGACATAACAGAATTGACAGAATCTGTTTATGCGATATGCCACAGGTGACACGCAAAATTGAGTGTTTGTAATGGAAAAAATAAATCATGGATTAATGTAAGGAATTGTGCGTAAGTCATAATACGAATAGTAAACAAATAGATCTCTCATATGATTAATCAAAACCTCGAAGCTCGATAATTCTCATTAATGACGCAAACTGAAAGAAAAATAAAAACTGGTTTAACCAATGTGTAATGTAAACAGATGCGGGTCGACGTCGAACTTACTGCACTACCAAAACAAAGAACATCCGTTCGTGTATAAGCACGTCATGGACATATGCCTGGAGGATTATGTTTCAATAATATAACAAAGATCTAGATACTGAATTTAGGCAAGGGTAATCATACATAGGTTCTACAATACAAGATTATTTTTAATTACATTTTATAAAATCAACTACGTAATTATGTTGCAACGCATATTACTACGTGAACATGAACGTTGATTTTAACAATGACATATTTAGTAGTGTAAACGCTTTTAGATCGGTTCAAAGACACTCTTATTAATAGAAATACTTACATTTGATAGTGTACAATGTTATCAGATTACACTGAATGTATAATAGTCAAAAAAACACAAATTTAGTGAACTTTTCAGCAACAACACATTTCACACAAAAGCAACGAAACAAAATGATGGCGCAGGACCCATGTATATAGGCAAATCGGAAATGAGTCAACTAGAAATCATCTGTTCTAAGCCCGCCACATTTGAATTTAAATCAGCTTATGTCAGCTCCTATATTTTTACTTATTCTTAGCTTCTTATCCAATTCTACGAAGTTTCGGTCGAATAGTGGTTTATAATATATAATTAATTATAGAATTATCGAACAGCATTGTAAAAATGTATATAAAACTTAAAATCAACGATTATCGTGTTTGTTGATATTGATACTGTTTCAGTCGAGTATCTTCACAAGTTAGTTAGTTCAATTCATTTCAATGTTTCAATCTAGGTATTTGAGTTGCCTACTACTGGTGAAGAATAGTTACCCATAATCATTTAATATAAGTCAATAAAGGATACCATTACTTCTAACTTGTTTTTGATATAATTCGTGATGATAATATAAGCAAATGAATGATCAATCGATCACTGCCTTCCCTCACTGTTCTTAGCAAAATAGCTTTCGAACACTTCTGCAGGTCAACATGATGTATTTTACAATTCTATGTTTTATACCGACACCTGCTGTCAGGTTGACTTTCGAAATTATTCTATAATAATATTCACTATCATATAACCTTGTTTTATATACTGGCACCTAGTTCTGCTATCAACTTCTCCACAGAGTAAACATACATAACATAAAATAGACTGTGATGTCACGTCGATGACGTCACTTGAATGCGTGTGATAAATATTCATAAATAGAAAACGTTGTTGTCATTATGGTTTAATAACATACTATAATTGCTCTACAAATAAGAAACAATCACCCTTGTCGCCTAAAGTACTAATGACCTTTCAGCTACTAAGAAACTTTCAGTATTTTTAGTGGATAAGGGCGATCAATTTCTATTTATAGTGTTAGGACAGTGTGAACTCTTTTATGTTTAGTACAATTCCATTTGAAAAACTGAAGATGGATGTCAAAAATACCACTCAAAGCCGGACTACCGCGACCAAAAACGATACAGTTTATATTTTCACCACTTTAGAACGATTTGCAAATTTTCTAATCCGTACGACCAATAGGAACGGCGCCATCATCTCCAGTTTCTACACACACACATACACACAGACATCATCTCAAAAATAGTCTAGTTCGATTGAGAAATATTACAACGAAAATCAGGAAAAATTTTCTTAGACCGATTACAATAAAAATTAGTTCACCTTCTTGACCTGACAGAAATACAAGCACACTACAAACTTAACACTAAAGACTGTTATGAATTCAAACGATGTGAGAGTATATGTTAATTAAACGCCTATAAATCAATCTCACATAAAAAGATTCAATCGCAATTAGTGCTAAGCGCCAAAGCAAATAGTGCTAAACGGTTAAACACTAAAACAATTAAATGTATAAAAATGATCCCAAAATTGTTTTTATACAAAAAACTGAGCTCATGTTCTCTCTCGATATTGCCTACAAATATTTTCATCAACACGTTCGTGGCTTCCTTACCTTACCCACATTTTATGTACTTATTCTAGAACCGATATAAATGAACTCACGACAAAATAAGTTGAACATTCATATTTATAATGCAGTTCACTCTTATGAAGAGGTATAATTTATTTAGCGAAAATAACGGACTTCAGTTTGAACATTTACTTTAATTTCAATTTTTATTTTGTATCTATAATGTATCTTGAATAGTAGACTGCCGCAGATTTCTAATGTTGCAAATTCTTGGCTTCCGGATAGATTCAGTTCAAGCCTGTCCTGAAGATGCCACCTGTAATGGTTGGCGAAACGTGGGCATCAAGTCATGCTATTGTGACGTGAAATTCATACGGAAGCCAAGAATTTTCAAAATCATAATGTATTATAGAATTAGATAAACAATTCTGATTTTTTGGTATGGACTTGTTGAAGGACCGGCTCAATGAACTTTGTTTTACAAGATTTTTATTTACCTTGTCTTGTTTCTACGTTCGGTGAAATCTTGCAAGTAAATTTTGACCCACTTCTAGTCGTTCAATTAATGTTGTGATTATGGTCCAATTCTACTCAAAACTGGTATGTGAGGAATTTTGGGGTCGGCAATTATGATTGCATTGTCAAAAGCTGGATAGCGATTGAAATATATTTCAATTGTTATTACTTTGAATGAAGCTTTCTAACAAATATTTTTCGTGGTTTTTGTAAAATTTTTTTTATTCCTAAGATTAAATGAGGTGTAAGTATGACAAAGAATTGTATTTGTGATTAAGGCTATGACCAAAAAAAAAACTCATCAAAATGTTTTAATTTCCATCAAATTCACTGGAGCTTAAACACATGAATTATTTTAACAATTTTTGTTATCAATGTTTCCAGTTCCAGAGAATAAACCACTTAAATCTGTTAACGTTACCTATTATTGAAAATCTAAGAACTTTTCAGTTGGTCTAAATCAAACAAGATTTAGCCATTAATAAATATAATTTAATCTGTGCGTTGATTTATATAGTTTGCCGTCACACATTTCCTCCGATCGAAATAATTGAAATATCAAGTAATTTATGGATTACTGTTACAGTTATACAGGGTGTTTCAGTTTTTTCGTTCATAACTTCGGCAAGCAATAGAACTTCTATAAATAATAGGGGTCTTTCATATAAAATTTTTCTCTAAAACACTTCGTTTCCGAGATACGGTGTTGAAGTTTTGAAAAATTATTACATTTTCTTCATTATCTTCTAAACGAATGAAGATTTTCAGTTCAAACTCAGTAAACTTTAGTTTTACTAGATGAGACATTTTTTTGGTGACAAACGGTTTATGAGACAAATACAATAGCGTAGTTATGGGGTTTTGTACGCGTTTAAACCCCTCAAACTTCTACTCCAATGGTCGGAAATTATTATTGCATACAAATTTAAGAACTTTGATTTATTTTCTATAAAGAAGTAAGTATTCTCGATTAATTTCACTTAGAGGCTTCCTGTTCGAGCTATTATGATTTTGCTAATCAGGGTTATCTTATGGAATTTTTTTTGAAAGGCTATTTAAAAAGAAAAAAATATTTAAATACCTATTTATTGATAACGATAAAAGATAATTTATAATAAATGCTCAAAATGATCCATTTACTTCAACGCAACGGCGACGTAGATTTCTCAACGACCTTCTTGTTCGAATTAACATTTTATTATTTATTTCACCACAAGATCTTCGAATACGATTCAGCTCTTCTCCTTTATGAACCGGCGTGGCATAATTTTTATCTTTCAAATAACCCCAAGCAAAAAAGCCCAGAGGATTAAGGTCAGGTGATCGAGGAGGTTATGCAACTGGACCACCTCTACCAATCCATCTTTCACCGTACTTCCTATTTAGCCATTCTCATACTTGTCTTCCAAAATGGGCAGGGCAGCCATCCAGTTGTATCCATATATTTGTTATCTCATTGTGTGCTGTTTCCTCCCGCATGTCTTTGTGATTAGTTTCCAAAAATTCGAAAAATGCAGCGACCGTTAATATGTCTGCTAAAACGTATGGACCAAAAATATTGTTTTTGTAAATGCCAAGCCAGACATCGAAACTTAATTTACCTTGAAAATTGTACCATGAGTGTTTTCATTTGCCCATAAACGTAAATTGTGAAAATTAATCTTCATCCAATATTTGCTGGAGAAAGTTTTCGTTACTGTTCAGTCTCTTATGGGCAAATGAAAACCCATCATGATACAAGATGTATGAATTTTCAAGAAGAATTCCATGTCAATGTCTGGCTTGGCATTTACAAAAACAACATTTTTGGCCCATATGTTTTACCACAGTCTAACGGCCGCTCCATTTTTTGAATTTTTGGAAACTAATCACGAAGACATGTGGTAGGAGACACCACTAAATCAGGGAACAAATGCATGAATACAATTGGATGACTGTCCTACCCATTTTGGAACACAGGTACGAGAATGACTAAATAGGAAGTACAGTGAAAGATGGATTGGTAGAGGTGGTCCAGTTGCATGGCTTCCTCGATCACCTGATCTTAATCCTCTGGACTTTTTTGCTTGAGGTTATTTGAAAGATGCAGTTTACGCCGGTTCATAGTAGAGAAGATCTACTGAATCGTTTTCGAAGAGCTTGTGGTGAAATAAACAATAAAATGTTAATTCGAACAAGAACGTCGTTGAGAAATCTATGTTGCCGTTGCGTTGAAGTAAATGGATCATTTTGAGCATTTATTATGAATTATTTTTTATCGTTACCGATAAATAGGTATTTAAATATTTTTTTACTTTTAAATAGCCTTTCAAAAAAAATTCCATAAGATAACCCTGATCATAAAATCAAAATAGCTCGAAAAGGAAGCCTCCAAATGAAATTTATGGGGAATACTTTTTTATAGAAAATAAATCAATGTTGTTGAATTTGTATACAATAATAATTTCCGACCATTGGCGTAGAAGTTAAAAGGGTTTAAATGCGTAAAAGACCCCATCCATAACTACGCTACTGTACCTGTCTCAAGAACATTTTGTTACCAAAACAATTTCTCGTCTTGTAAAACTAAAGTTTACCAAGTTTGAACTGAAAATTTTCATCTGCCTAGAAGATAATGTAATATTTTTCCAAAACTTTAACACCCTCTGTATCTCGGAAACGAAGTGATTTAGAGTAAAATTTTATATGAAAGACCCCTATTATTTTTGAAAGTTCTATCGTTTACCGAAGTTATGAACGAAAAAAACTGTATATACAAAAAGAAGTTCACACTCCTCAATCTATATTCTTCTTTATAACTTATAAGAATCAAATTGTTTTCAAATATGTTTGCATAAATAATCTAACGTATTTTTGACCAGCTGTTGAAGGGTAGTATATCTCATTATTTAATGAATGCAACATATTCAAAATTTTATTGTGATGAAATTCTCAGTTGCACTGAAACATTTTTGAATGGGAATAGAATAAACAGAAAAAATTATTAAATATTTTTTTATTTTCAATGCAAATAATGATTTACATATTAGGAAATTCAATGTACATCAAAATATAGATACTTAATTCTTATTAAAATATTGTCAATGTATCAATATAAAAACTTAATGTACAAAAAGGTATTGAAAGAGGTAGGTATAATTTATACATGAAATTACAACTAAAAAATAGACTTATAGGCCTTTAATGATGAAGTACTAATACGATGATTTTTTTAAGTATCTACGCCTACTTTTCTAATTCTAAGTACATTCTAAATATAGGTAGTATCAAAAAATCATTCTATTGATATTAGTACACTATGTAAATAACCAAATATAGATATTCAAACTTAATATTCTCCAAACCATAAAATATCTAAAGGACTTATTTTAACCATTATTTATGGAACAAATCGATGCATAATTTGCAGGACCATGAACCTTCTGGTGGGTTCACTAAGGGCGGAGAAAGGCAATACATGTGGTAGCCGCGATCACAATCATCACAAAATAGCAGCTGATCCTATAAAAAGATATTAGAATGAATTTGACATAATCATGAATTGAAGCGTTTTATTGCAGGCAATCACTTAAACATTCAAAAAAATTCTCACCTCTGATTACACTTCAAGCAATAGTAATGTCAATAAACTTTTATAATAAATCATGGCTGTTGTAGATGAAACAGCCCGAAATCCATGAATGTATACTTAGCATAAAATTCATAATATTCGCGGTTATACCATCAAACTTTGATTAACATCTCTATGGTTGCATGAACATTATGTAATACTACAAGTTATGTCATTTACGGAGTTTACATCATCGGGAGAATTACAAATTGATAATTTCTTTCCTTAACTAGAATACTTTTTTGACCATTCGTATAAAAAATTTGCCAACAATGAACCAAAAAATTATAGTATGAGCAAACAAAATGCAGAAAATAGATCGCATGTAAAGTTTAGAACTTACAGAACATAAAAGAATGATTTCAATCAAAAACTCATCTAAAAGCATTATACATTAGATTTAGATGATAAACATAATTTTTTTGCCACAAATCAAGGACGACTCATACCAAAATTTAATTTAGGGTTTAAGCAATGGCTACAAACATTCTGAAGATAGCAAGTAACAGCCTTTCCGGTCCTTGATAATGAAAGTGGCTGTGTGAATTAACTGTTTTTTACGATTTTAATCATGAGCCTTAAAAATTGAATAGAATCAGCTATTACGTGATGAAAATACTATTGAAAGTTTTATTTTCACTAATTTACTAAATAAATGTAGATATGGCAAATGACCGGTCATTTATGATTTTGGACAAGTCGCTTTGCTTAAATGCTCGTCAGTGACTATAAATGACTACTTTAGTCTGATCAATTTCTAATTAAAAAATTGTTTATTTCTTTTGTAAGTCTGATCAAAATCTATTGAATAAATTGTTCTGAAATTCGTATTATAATTATTATATTCTACAAAAACTTATGTAACACTAATAAGAATAAATTTCAATATTTTATGTAATTGTGGGTTATTTGTTATTTTAATATCATGTAATGGTTTATTGAATTTATTCTACAGAAGGAAACATTTCATTCTGGCAGCATTAAATAAATCAAGTAAAGCAATGTTTATAAATTTATAATCATGTATTCTATGTATGGATCCCTTAGTGTGCATTGCACAATTTGTATTTATCATATTTTTTGTCCCTATAAGATTGTTTTGCAAAATTTTTTTTCCAAATTATAGAATCTGGTTTCACCATCTTTATATATTTTACATGTTTGTAATATTCTTGGCCTTGACTGAAAAAGTGTAAACTATTTTCTCAAGCACAAACTGATTGATTATATTGATTATATGAAAGAATAACTACTTTGTTTTTATACTTGAACTGTTTCATTGATTTCTTCATAATTTTCTATTTGTTTGATAATGGCACTTCGGTATTGAAAGTATAGTTAAGTCTTCACGTTATTATTAATAAAAGTGGTATAAAAACAAAGTAGTTATTCTTTCATATAATCAAAATGATAAATTACCATAAAGTAACGGCTTCCACCATCGATTTTTTGATTGATTATAGGTTATGTTTTATGTATATTTTTTTATTAATCCACATTCTTCTTCTATAACAATTTAATTTAGTCTATTTCTTAAAGGAAATTAAATATTATCCAACTTTGTCATAAAATGACCACATACTGTCATTGACTTTTGATGATAAATGACCTTACCTGCCCCCTGGTTTATGGCTTTGTCACCTCTAAATATGTGTGACTAAGTTTCGCTAACAACGTAGTTTCTTCAAACAAATATTACAAAGACTAACTTACCACAAAAGACTTAATCTAATAATACAACATTAATGATTCTTAGGATATATGGTTAGTGAAATTTTATCTAATTGCCGATTAACACATCGAGGGATTAAACGGTACCTGGTAGCAGACCGAAAATAAAATTATACAAATTTAACAAGGGAGAATTATTAACTATTTGTTGATCGTTCAATATGATATCGAACTCGTTATACTTATTAATTTCTAGGGATTTCAATAAATTGAATGTATTGCTTTTATTCTAAATGTGAAATATCTTAAGATTATCATTAAAGTTATGGTTTTCCATAATTAAATGTTCTGCAAGGGTTGAATCAGATTTATTATTAATGAAACGACGCCTATGTTCTTTGATCTGTTTTTTGAAGATATATATTGGTCAGACAAGAAGGAACTTAGTCACATTTATTTATTAAATTAAGCTGTTATTAGTTATTTTATTTAACATTAGCTTCACTTGTTATTGGTATGTTCATTTTATTATTCAACTTTTAATCGATTTTCAACCACGTCCCATTTGCCTAGAGCTTAAACCCAATGATAAAATAAAGCTGATTAGTGATTACTGATTACACTAATTAAGTACTCAAAGAATGCTGAAAAATCGTGTTTTTTGACATACATTTCTAATAGGTTTCGTTTTGGCGACATGATAATTGAGAAAATAATGAAAGGATTATATTATGGTGAAGACTTGATAACATACAAGTCTTCAAAAATAATCTGAAAACAAGAATATAAACGATGAACACGTATTTAAAAACAGTGCAGACCATATTTTTCCCCTATCACATAATTTTTAGGTTGATTTGATAAAATGGAAGCACTAGACTGAAGCTTCCTTTCGATTCCGAGAGGTTCGGCATTTGCTAAATGTTAATTTATCCAAATTGAATAGGGAAATGCGTAGATTTTTTTTTGCATTCATTAATATTGTTTAATTTTCCGAAGTTTGAGATTTAAACGCAAATTTACAAAATAACTTGCAACATTTAATTTATAATTAATGGTGACAAATTTTCTGCCCACTCTGTGATTCTCAAAGCTAAGAGTTATCAACTAAATTTCAATCTAAAATTATTTCCTTCAATATAAGAAGTCAATCTGGATGTGGTACAATTTGAGGGGTGACAATGGTTGGGTGGGAGTTTATTTACCAAATTGTTGACAAGTGGTAAATTATAGGTATCGATTCGGCCATTTAATATTATGTTACCATTGTTTTGAATGTTTTAAAATGTCTATGGATTCCAAAATATTGAGTATATGTCCTTTTTCATGAATATGTAAAATATGGGGATTAAGGGTGAAATTGTGATTATGTTCCAAATAGGTGATTCGCGTAATTAGAGTCCCCTTTTTGAGCCTGTAACTTCTGAAATGTTCGTGGAACCTTACACTGAAACTGCGTCCAGTTTGTACAAGGCGTTACTCATCACACCTCAGCCTGCAAACTCAAGATTTCTTTAATTCATCTTTTCAAGATTTTGAATTATTAATATATAAGTAAAGATTAGTTGTTGTTTAAAGGCGACGTTTTTATTCTGGTTTTAAGAAATTGAGAAAGTTATGTGTTTACCTGAATATGTTAGACATGCGAAATTTGATGTGATCTTATCAAATTTTTGAATATTTATATTTATGCCAGAACTCTATTGAATAGTTACAAAACCTTCAACACATGAATCAGTGGAAAACGAGCTAGTGTGCCGAAAACTCACATGATACATCGCAGACAACGATAGATCTCATTCAATAGACAGGATAATTGCGATTGACAACAAGCTGTTACAAACAGGTACCTGAATATTTATATTTATGCCAGAACGCTATTGAATAGTTAAAAAACCTTCATCACATAAATCAGAGGAAAATGGACATATGTGCTCATCGCTCCTTACCGAAAATACACACAATACAGACAACGATAGATCTCATTCAATTGACAGGATAATTCCGATTGACAACAAGCTGTTAGAAACAGGTACCTGTGCAAATATCTGATAATACTTACATCATTATCTGAGTTTCCACATACTGAGCAGCATTTACATTCGATGCATTGCCAACGATATTTATTCACTGAGACCATCATGTTTGGTGTAAATTGTAAGCATGTTGGATGACCTGCAAAACATTTAATTTATTACAGTACATATATCAATTCAATAACATGACACATATATTTTTGATCAAATCATAATAAATTAAACTATTTCTCCAATGATTCGCACCTTTTGAAATTCAACTAAGAAATCAAAATGAAATAGTCTTTAAAGTATTTTAAGAAACCACTAATAATGCCAGTCAAACTCAGTCTCACTTTTTTTGTCGATTGAAATAAATGATACAGAATACATTGGGCACATCAGATTCGAACTTTTAACCTTTCTCTCTGCTCATCTCGTTCAATTGTGGATAGCATATTAGTGAAGATATAGGTACATCTGAAAGGTTACTTTATGAGATTATGGTCGGCATGATCTTCGATCCTTACGGAATTCGCAATGCGAACGAGAGTTAATTGTAATCAATATTATTGGTTTCTTTATATACTTCCAAGCTATTCCCACAAAATGTGATGAAGTTTACATAGACGCTTATATTTCTCATACAGGTTGAGTTTAAATCAGTGATGTATAGTGATTTAATAAGTGCGGGCGAGATTCGATAAGATGGGGATATTGAGCGTTCTATTCATAACGCGCATGTGTCTAGCTAGATCATATGAATGTTGCATCCGAATAATTTATTTCACTCCAAGCTATTGTGGTAAGCATAAAATAAGTTTATTAAGATGATTCTAGAACTAGAATTGAAGTAGACAATGTAAATTTATTTTATTATCTACGGGATAGATTTACAAGATATTAAAAATTCCCAATCATTGTATAACCGTGCTTCTATTACGAGTTACTGCCGTAAATAAAGTTAGTCAGTCGGCCTGCGCAAATCGCATATTGTCAGATATAACTCATTTATAAGGCTTACCTTACCTCTCCTTTAAACAATACAATGCGTCTGGTTCGCTCTAACTCACAAGACTCCTATACACTGCTTATTTAAACTTCATATGTATACGCAATATAGTGAACAGCAAAAAGGATACAATATGGTATTGAGATTTAATTGATTTTTTCAGAAGTCTAGAATTACTGTTTTATGCCATTTCTCGAAATTTACCGGTATGACATTATATTTTCTACCATTACTATTAGAAAGCACATAATACGCTTAGGTTATGATTGAACCAAGTTGATCATGTTCCATACGTTTGGGAAATAATTTATAACGGGTTGTGTTCAATCGCGAAACCACAATGTTCTGATTGGTCACAACCCTTGAGAAATGGATTATTAGAATTATGGTACTAGTTCAAAAGGGATCATATATGGATTGTAAATGTCGTATTGCCACTGAAAATATGTGGCGTGTAACCGCAGTTTTAGAATTTAATTAAGAAATCAACATGAAATAGTTTTTAAAGTATTTTAAGAAACCACTAACTATGTCAGTAAAACTGTTTTTTGTGGATTGAAATGAATGATACAGAATACATTGAGCACATCAGATTCGAACCTTAACCTCTCTCTCTCGCTCTCTACTCATCTCCTTCAATTGTGGATAGCACATTAATGATGATGTACACCTGATAGGTTACTTCATGAGGTTATGGTCGGTATGACCTTCGATCCATAGGGCATTCGCAATGCGAAGGAAAGAGTTAATTTGAATCAATATTATTGGTTTCTTTATATACTTCCAAACCATTCCCACAAAGTTTGATGAAGTTTACAAGGAATCTTATATTTCTTATACAGGTTTAGTTTAAATCAGCGGTGTAGTGATTTAATAAATTCGGGCGACATGGGGATAAATGGGCGTTCTATTCATAACGCGCATGTGAGACGTCTAGCTAGATCATATGAATTTTGCATCAGAATAATTTATTTTACTCCAAGCTATTATGTGGTAAGCATAAAATAAGTGTATCAAGGTGGTAAATTTGTTTATTTATTTTATTATCGACAGGATAGATTTAGAAGATATTAAAAATTCCGATTCATTATATAATCGTGCTTCTGTCAAGAGTTACTGGCGTAAATAAAGTGCGTCAGTCGGCCTGCGCTAATCGCATATTGTCAGATACAACTCATTTATAAGGCTTACCTTACCTCACCTTTAAACAATACAATGCGCCTGGTTCGCTCTAACTCTCAAGACTCCTTATACACCGCTTATTCAAACTCAATATGTATACGCAAAATAGTGAACAGCAAAAAGGATACAAGATCGTTTTGAGATTTAATTGATTTTTTTCAGAAGTCAAGAATTACTGTTTTGTCATTTCTCGAAATTTATCGGTATGATATTATATTTTCCACCATTACTATTAAAAAGCACATATTACGCTTTAGTTATGATTAAATCAAGTTGATCATATTCCATACCTTTGGGAAATAATTTATAACGGGTTGTGTTCAATCGAGAAACCACAATGTTCTGATTGGTCACAACCCATGAGCAATGGATTATTAGAAATATGGTGGTACTAGTTCAAGAGGAGTCATATACGGATTGTAAACGTCGTATTGCCACTTCATGATTCTTCTATAGTCTTATGATCTCAACTGATTATTTGTGGGGAGAATCGTGGTCTAGTGTCAGAACAGCTTAGTTATTTCAAATGGAAAGTTATATTTTTTATTGTTTTTAGATTCCTCATGGCTTTATGAGATCATCTTCATCAGCCTTCCCTATACCTAAGTCTAGCCGTTTTCGAAATATATATGAGAAGTGTCATGATTTTCAAACATCTTGTTGGTTATTGTTGTGTCGTTCAACAAGAAGTTATGAAATATGTAAAATCAAAGTTATTCAAATCTAGATTTAATGAATCCTCGCACATTTAGTAGCATAAATTCTTCAACTAAAGTTGGTACATTACATTTAATAATTATGCCGGGTAGAGCCACTTCATTGCACTTGAATGCTTCATCGATGAGCTGACTTGTGCTTTATTGAGATATTCAACCGTGAATTATCATGTTGATAAAATTAACTTTATTCCTTATTAAAACATTTTCATAAGACTTTGTTACTCCGAAATGCTTAGATATAAATTTTTCCATAGGGCAAAATAGGCATTTGTCTAGGGGCCACGCGCCCTTTAAGGAGACCCGCAGAGACAGAGAAAAAGGAAAAGTCTTTGGGCCAACTCTCACTCTTCTTCCGAATGCGCAAGTGTCGATATACCCGATAGATCCCCCGGCATAAACAAATTCAAGAATGAATGGGATATCATCAAATGTCATGTGAGATATCTTCGCGTATGTTGTCGTCGTCACTCGCCCATTCTTATTTCAGCGTGATCTGAACTGATGCGAAGTCGTTTGTTTATCGCAAAGTTCAGTGCAGTTTTGTCAGTTCATTATAATAACCTCGTAGAGAAGCCCTCTACAACACTTTTTCTCGACATCAAACCACCGTAGGGCGGCTATGCTCGAGTATTTCTACGAAAACGTCTGCAAGCGCTGATGCGACCAAGGCTCTATCCCTCGGATACAGAAGATTTCAGAAGACTTTGAAAGTTATTGCTGGAGAAGTACATCAGAACCCACAAACTACTCATGAGGCCAACTGCCTGTTAAATGACCTGTCAAAGAAGCCAGAATTCTGGGCTGTAATTCTAGACCGGATCAACGGAGTCAGAAGGTCCCTGCAAAACGAAACAATATATCTCCAAACGGTCATCGGCTTTCTGAAATCACTACTTGAACGTTTAGCATTACAAAGGGAAATGCTTGATGCCTATGAAAAGAAGGTAATTCTACAAAACAAAACAATAGAACTCCAAACGGTCATAGGTCTTCTGAAATCACTACTTGAACGTTTAGCATTACAAAGGGAAATGTCTGATGCACATGACAGGAAGGTAACTCTGCAAAACGAAACAATAAAACTCCAAACGGTCATCGATCTTCTGAAATCACTACTTGAACGTTCCGCATTACAAAGGGAAATGTTTGATGCCTATGAAAGGAAGGTAATTGAAAAAGATGATATCGAGTTTGCGCCCATACGAATAAGGCAGCACAACGATGGTGAAGGGGAGGCTATAGTGCTTCGAGGAAGGGAGAAGTTCAATATTGAAACATACTTACCTATATTGCATACGTTATATGCAGAGCCTTTTCGTCGTTTGGAAGCATATATCAAAGTGCATTCCTCGTTGAGTTTCCATGGATGACGGATGCCAAAATTAAACAAGTTGCCCAAAGATTTAGAGAAAATTATTTTGTGGACATCGTGATACGAGTTAGAATTAGTTACAGGATTCTGATAAAATATTGCCAGCATCGAAATAGTACAAAATTATTTTTGACAATAAGGTGGAGCCAACATTCCCAAATGTCATCAAAGGGTTAAGAATTTACAGATGTCTCATGATCACGAATGCTACGGGCAAACGAACCTTTTCCAAATTAACTCTTGGAAAATCGATAATCAATGACACACGAGCGACTGAACTCACTCGCTATTATGGCCACTGAATACGTTATCCTGCAAATTGTGGAGTTTCACAATAACCAAATTAGAAAAAAAGAAATACATATGTTGTTTTTAACAAAGACTATCTCCTGAAAATAATATTGCCCAATGTTATCGAAATTATGTAGAAAGCTACCCCCCCCCCCCCCCCCCCAAACACTGTCACAAGTCGCTACTGATGGGGACCCCAAGATTCCCACTGCCTAAGGCACTTCAGTCAGAATTATGGATGTTTATATATTTCGTTCCTTTCCGAATCGGTTGATCATTTTTCGAGAATAATACGAATTGAATTTCATACAAGATTGATAATCCAGTCAATCTCAAATATGCTAAATTTGGAAATGTGATTAACTCTTCTGGATTGATGTTTTTTTATGTGGTTTGTTTGAACCAAAATGATCAAGTGTAAAAGTCTATTTCACAGCAGCTCAAAGTCGAAGCATAGCCTTAATCCAGTCCTATATTATTATATTTAAAGGGTAAATTAGGGAATGAGTGCCGAAGAACAGTGACTTTCCAAGTTACGTTAATTTTTCTTAGATATTATTTAAATGCATGAAATTATAAATGAAACAAAGGAGTGTTCAATGCATTGAAATAACCAGAAAAATTTAATTGAAAAATTCACATAAATTGAAGTGCACCATCTTCAGCACTGAAAAAATAAAATTTTTCTTGTTGGCATATTTTATTGCACCGTTTTCATAATACAACTTTTGGATTATTAATCATCTTGGAAAATAACTGTTCTTATAACAACTCGATGTAATTTATTACCCCGGACCACTTTCATCGCTCATAGAATAAAATTGAATATCCAATGAAAATAGTTCAAAATAATCTGTCACAATGATTCATGTACGTATATGCGATTGTTACAACTATTATAAAATATTTCTGATTACAGATTCAAGTACTTAGAAATAATTAGATCTACTTTAACTCTCTACAACAGCCAATGTCAAAATCAAATTTATTAAAAATATAAATAACGACTAGCAATGAACTAATCATTTCAAATGCCCTAAATTTTGGAAGACATTCCAAACACAACAATTTCTACAAATAAAGTAAAGACATGTAGGTAATCAAATATTTGGTAAGTCCAGTTCAGTCTGGCAAGTTATTAATACTAATGTTGTCTTAGTTTAAAGCATGATACATTTGTTGATTATATCTTATTTTCTATGTACAGTCAACTATAAAATAAATAGGAATAATTATTACTGAATATAATATCCTATAATTAATACTCATTTTGAGAAATCAGATAATGTAACTTATTGAAAATCTGGTTGTAGCTAATTCATACTTCATCTTAAAACCAATCTTGTAACTAACATTGTTAGAAAACAACTAATTTTAATTCATATCGAATAGAATTCGAATAGTGAATACCGAATATTACTATTATTTTGCTTTAATGAAGTAAAATCTAATGTTTAATATAAAACTATAGAAAAACATTAATATTCAAATTCAGTAAAAATTTGTGAAATTTTTAGAAATAGAATTAAATAAATGCTGAATATGTATTGGGTGTACCAATGAATTTTCGGTAGTGCTACAATTTAAAGTGGCTATAATTTAAGCGCTTGATACAAACTTATTTGTTGCAATTTTGGAGCAGCAACATCAGTATGAATTCGGTTCTCCAATCACGAAGGAAGAATGAAAAAATGTTTTGATAAAATAAGTCGAACGCTCTTTAATTAGGCGAGGAAATAAAGCACAAAAAAGACAAAGTAAAAAAAAATCGGATGAACCGATCTTGATAATTTTTTTTAAATCGATTCAAGAAGTCATTTAGGAAAAATGTTACCATTTTTTTTTTCTAATGTGCATTTTATCATTTCTACAGAGGAAAATGCATCTCTTTGAATGCACTTTCAGGAGATAATATTAAAAATGTTGAAAACATGTCCAAATATAGCCAAAATTTCTAACTCGGGGGTTGTTGGGGTCGCTGATCACGATTCCGGTGCCGGATTTGAACTACGGCGCACCTGGGGATCAGGACATCCTGGTACTATTGTCGTCTCCAGGGAATTCGTGAAATTGTCTTTTGGAATGAAATGAAAACTGCTAGGGAGGCTCTCTCGAGCATACGGGTCGTGACCAAGACTTTCAATAGTCACCTGGTGGTCAGGATATCCCGATTATCTAGGTCATCTCCATGGATTGATTTTTAATATGCTCTGAAATGCAATCAAATTCGTCTCCCTGGGGTTTTTGTGGTCGCCGATCACGATTCCGGTGCCTGATTTGAACTACGGCACACCTGGGGCTCCGTACATCCTGTTACTTTCGTCGTCTCCAGGGAATTCGCAGAAATACCATCTCCAAATGAATGGAACCTGTTAGGAAGGTTCTCTTGAGTATACGGGTCATGACCATGACACTCAATATAATCCTGACCACCAGGGGATTATTGAGTGTCATGGTCATGACCCGTATACTCAAGAGAACCTTCCTAACAGGTTCCGTTCCTTTGGAGAAGGTATTTCTGCGAATTCCCAAGAGACGAGGATAGTACCAGGATGTACTGAGCCGCAGGTGCGCCGTAGTTCAAATCAGGTACAGAAATCACATTCAGCGACCCCAAACACCCCCGAGAGACGAATTTGGTTGCATTTCAGAGCATATTAAAAATCGATCCGTGGAGATGACCTAGGTCATCAGAGTATCCTGACCACCAGGTGACTATTGGAAGTCTTGGTCACAACCGGCAACCACAAAAGAACCTCCTCACTAAGTTTCAATCCATTGCAAAAGAGATTTTTCCGAATTCCCTGGAGACGACGATAGCACCAGGATGTTCTGAGCCCCAGGTGCGTTGTAGTTGAAATCTGGCACCGGAATCGTGATCAGCGACCCCAAAAATCGCCGACAAAAACCCCCGAGTGAGAAATTTGGGCTATATTTGGACATGTTTCCAACATTTTTAATATTATGTCCTGAAAGTGGATTCAAAGAGATGCATTTTCCTTTGTAGAAATGCTAAAATGCACATTAGAAAAAAACAAAATGGTAAAATTTTTTCTAAATGATTTCCTGAATCGATTACAATTTTTTTTATCAAAATCGGTTCATCCGATTTTTTTTCGACCTTTTCTGCTTTATTTCCTCGCCTACATAACGAATATACCATTTTTGTCCCGTCGATTTCATTATAATTTAACAGAGTTCAACCGAATATTCTATTTGGTTCGTTTCCACATACTTTATAACATGTTTCCAAAATGATATTTCTATTTCTTGTTGAATTTTTTTAAGATACAGGAGAAGTTATTTAATTTTTTTGTTACACTAAAATGGCTTTTGGAACTACGTTTTTGTTTTAAATCTCAGCAATGAAAGGCATGTATGTCTAACAATAAAAAAGAAATTCAAATTATAAGTCTAAATTGTCTATTGAAACAATAGTTATTGGAGCTAGGGTTTGGTTTTTATTTTCGGAAATGAAAGGCATGTTTAAAATAATAATTCAAAAATTTATATAAACCATAATTATCTATTGAAACATTGATTTAACAATGTTGAAACGGTATTGCCTATTCCGAGTTATGAACAGAGGTTAAATTTTTAGTTTACTTTAGATGATATAAGCTTCACTATCAATAGTTATAGTTAAATATAGGGGAAGAGGGTATTACTGACCAAGTTTATTGTTCGAAGACCGAGCCTGAAATATTGCCGAGTCGAAGTTCACCGAATTTCATTCGATTTCAACTCAGCATCCATTAAAATTCATAGCAAATTAGCTGAATGATGATTATTCAAGATAAACTATATCAAGTGTTTTGGTTGTATCACATCTAGATCGATATCATTATTGTTTTTCTCTAGTTTGTATAGTATCACAGAAATGAAATTGGATGAGTATTAAAAGTAAGATGTCATGGTATTTATTGGAAATAACTAAGTCTTAAGCAATTACAAATGTTTGCACCATTTTATCAAACCAATGTGTACGATAATGTATATTTCCTGAAAACATACATTTCTCAAGAATCTTTTAATTTTGGCACTTTTGTTTGGAATGGCATAGCGAGGTTTCAGACAACATGCTTTTCAGAAGGAATTAAATTTCATAGCAACATAAAAGCATATATTTATGACTCGGCATTATACCGTTTCTAAATTATTATGGTACCTACAAAACAATAGTACTATGAAAATGTAGTTTGCCATTAAACTGACTGAAATTGAGAAGTTTCAACTAAATCCATAACATTAAACTTAATTCTATATAGATATAGAAAAAGAAAGGTAAGTAGACCCTGCAGCCATACAAAATATATGAACATTGAAGGTTATAAATATTCAACTCCTACTGAGAAATAATGTTACAAGTCAAGTTTTCAGAAGATATAACATGTTGAAAAAGAAGGCATCTTGATTTTCGTACTCAAGGCTTTGAACAATATTGGTGAAATAGTCTTTCAAGCGATTAGTTATCATATACGATAAAAGGAACTGTCGAAAATACTGGACATTATATTAATTGATTTTCAATCAAGCCCAAATTTAAGGATAGTAAAAATCACAATGACTAGGAGAAGGAATAAAATGTGAATAATCACCAACAGAAAAAAAAATATTAGTTAAAATAAATATTCTCCTTAATTTTCTAAATAAATAAAAGAAATAAAGCTTTTAATTAACTTAAACTAAATTTATGATGATTTTTACGAATTTCAAATGTATCACAATTTGAATAGATATGTACTTTGAGCTTGATAAAAAACGTAACCTAGAATCGTGTATATAGTTAGTACATTTTTGGCAGCTCATGTTATCACTTGCACTCTTAACATAGCTCTTAATGAAAATGCCCAGTATTGGTCCACATACAATTGTTCTACTAAATTACATTATTCACTACGGGCATTATACTAATATTTTGATAATGTGGTGTTATGATTATTATGTAAATATTACACAGAATAAGAAATCACCATTTCCTATAAAACTGCTTTTAAATAAATTATTGCTTTAAAGGAAATGCTTATTTAAAAAAATCAACTTCTAAGTTACAGAATTTTGTACTTTTTTCAGATCTGTCAAACAGCGAACACTATTGATACAATGAAAACAAAATAACATTAATCTTTCCATTCATGAATTAACGAAATTTAGCCTCATTCTTGTTATTATTATTCGCATCGAAATATTCTAAATTCGACTAATTTTAAATCCCCAAATTCTCAACACATTCAACCTGTCAATCATTTTATTTGAAACAAAAGTGTTTAATTTATGATGATAATATTGATACCATAATTAACTAGTTAATCGATTAACCATGCTTCTTTGTTACAATGCAAGATATGCTAATAAATTCACTAGGTATTGTTTGAAGATTAATATCTCAAGACAACATAAATGATTAAATTTGATCAAACATCCTGAAAAAAGTCGTTTTTGAGGAATCAAGTTACTTAAACTGAATCTTCGTTTTCTGAACAAAGCTGAAATCAAAATTTTGTGTTCCTTCTTAGTACTGAACTAAGTTGAAATTGTCAGAATGTACAATTGAATATTCAAAACTAATATATTTTCACTATTAATGATGGAAGCACAACCTGAAAATTTCAGTCTACATATTCGAAGTACAAATATTCTTTTAAGAAAAAGTAGCAAATAATGGAGGCCAAAATATATACACCCTTGTAATAAGAACAAAACTTACAATCCGCTTTAAATAGAGATGTGTATTGACACATAATACTAATAAAACTGGAGATTACACCATAATTATAAATCAATGCTAATTGTGAAAAAAAAATAACTCATTTCCAAATATGGAATATTTAAGAATTTTTCGAAGGAACTTCTTTTAAAACATAATTATAGTAAAGTCTATATGTGCAGTGGCGTTATGTACACTATGTTTTTGCACAGTGGCCGCCTAGTTTGAATGTGTTTGATCAATAAATTACCAAGAACTGTGATATATAAAGGTATAACAACAATCAAAACCTTTTCTGGGCGTTCTAGTTGAGAGAATTATCAAACCCCGACAGATTTTGAATTCAAATACAAACCGTGACATAAATGTAAAGAAAGATCAGATAAGATTGTGTACAATCAAATTGAAACGTCGAAAAAATGAAGTTTATTGTAGACCATCCATACAGATGAATTCATATCAGGATACATTGAGAATGCATCTATGGAAATTGATAGGAATCAAATAGAAGGAATAAAAAGTTATACTACATTTCAAATATTTTTGGAAAAGAATTGGAAAGAAATATTAGGCCAGAACTATATCCAACTTTCAACACTCAATTTTATTTTCATAAACAAAGGAATATCTATTAGGACACAGAGATTTTCTTCAATTATCGTAACATTACAATGGCAAGTGCAAAATAACTAATACTCCTATCCAATAATTGTTATATTAGAAATACAGAAATTGTACACATCACTTTTCATTAATCATGTTAATGCTACCATAAAGAAGAACTATTTCTTCAATGAAGAGGAAATTACAAAAGACTTCTTGAATGCTAATAACTTTTTTATACAAATTTGGTAGATCTGAATAGTGTTTGGTAACTTGGAGATGTGTTATATTTGTTTTTGCTTAGAGTGCACAACCTCTAGTTACTGACAAGTGTCAAATTTTAGTTTGCTGTCTGTATCTAACTGAAATACTCTTTCTTGCATTTGTATATGAACAAAAAAAGAACAAGCCTTCGAAAAATTACTGAAATCAAGAAGATTCAGATTAGGTAACTTTTTTGTTGTCAAAAACGACCACTGATTTGAACAAATTTTTTATTCTATGTTTATTATTATTAAACTCCGATAATTACCAAAGTTAACAAATATTTATATTCCTTTCATAGTAGGAGGGGAGCCCATATGAATCCTGATTATGTTAATTGGTAATCAATTCAAATCAATATTAATTTATATTTGATATTCTTAAAATAGCACCTCAGATATGTAATGAGTAGTGCAATTCTCCATTAGAGTCAGTTATTATCTCACATATCTGATAAGGTCAACTAAAATTATCTTCAAAACAAAATTATAAATTGCTCCCATAAGTTATCAACAATAAACATTTTTCTTTAAAATATACTAATTCTTTTGACTTTCATTATTATCAATTCCATAGATTTCAGGATACACTTGCATTTGGTTAATTTTGTTGAAAATATCAGGAAGTTATAGTTTGAGAGATAACAACATTGTATGATTTTGACTATTGAACTACATTCTCATATTGAGTAAGAAAGTCTAAGAAAACGGAGTTATATTTAAATTAAACATAAGGAAAATAAATATCAAATAATTTGCCAGTCTTTTCTACTCCAAAAATTAAAGACGTAGTTTCTCAACTAGTATTTGATGAGATTTTGAGAAATGTTTTAACCCTACAACCAATTTTAGCCAGGCTGCCATTGTTTTCATAGTTAATACGTTAAAAAAAATACCTAAATATGAGAGGGTTTATTATCTTGAGTTTCCTCACTTAACCCAATAGTAAACTAATAACCAATTGCCAAAACAATAAATCTAATTAGATTAGAAATCATATCCAAAATACCTAACGTTATCTCCCACACTATCAAATGTATGATAATTTCTACAAAATAGTTATGTCTCACATTATAATCCTGATTAAAATATATTATGTGATGATAATTTGATTCTTTGTACAATAGTGTTGCGACTCACTACCCTAAGTTATTTTGAGGGTAGATGCAGAACCTGAGTAAAGTGAAGACTGAAAGTGATTTGTTGATAAACATTCAATGTGAACTTGTTCTGTTTCAAATTCAATCCACAATCTTTGGGTTTTTCAAAGACAAAAATGAATAATGTAAAAAAATTGAATGGATTCAGCCATTATGTGGTGAAAATCCATTAGTTGTTTGTAATATGTTCAAAGAAGCTATGTTGTTAGAGAAAATAGTTACATTTATTTATTAAATTAGAGGAAATCAAACTTTCAACAGTTATTTTATCTAAGTAATAATGTAAGAATTCAAGTATTTGTTAACTCAACATAAGCACTATACAATAAATTCAACAGATGATTTTGTTCCTGTCTGCCAGCAAGTATCATCAGAAATTATCATCAACATGAAAGAATTTGTACTTGATTATAATTGGATATAAAGAATCAAACCGCATTAGTAAGGGGGTAAATTTTTAAAATCACCTTATTTCACTTAAAGCAATTGCTATTAGGACCAAACAAAATAATATTGCTACATTAGAATTTCAGTTGTGTCTACTTTTTTTAATATTTTACAAATAGCTAGTTTGCAAATTTCAAACCATGATACTCTTCAACATGCTTCATTCAATATATCACTGCAACTCAATGTATGGTATCTTTGTTGTTTCTAGATACAAATTATTCTTTTTCGTTCATTCTAAAAAATGTATCATTACATATACATAAAAGAATATAGCTTTCAGTGTTTCATCTACCATCAAAATTGAATGTAAATCAATACATTATGCAATACAGGCTTGTTTACAAAAACAGCATCATTGAATTTAAAAAAAAATTAAATGCATCAGGTATGTTACCTTTACATCAATTGAAAACAGTTCTATAGATAAATTGGTCACATAACTGCTGATACTAAGTCGTTCTCTTTTTTCGCCCTTTTTTAACAGGCATTTTAATTTCTACCTTGCCATTCTTACCTGATCGACCGCAATCTGAGCAGGACACAAGCTCCTCTGAGCCACCAGTTTTTTTATTTTCAACACTATCCCCAAGACAGAAATCACAATAAGGACTCGGAGCCGCCTTGTGGACTCTCGGTAGATCCATAGATGTGGATGGAGGAGGATCGATGGCATTTTCGGGCATTAAAACTGGCATCGGCGGATCATCAAGTATCGCGGGTGGTTCGTGTGGATTCAGGTGGTTCTGTGGAAGATTGGGAGGTAATTGTGGAGGAGCTTGAGAATGGGGTGGAAGAGGTTGTTGGAGAGATGGTGGTATCATAGAAGGGGGTTGGCGACCACGTCGACCTGGTGTACCTGTAGGATATATTGCTCAGTTAACTCCACCATTATCTTCTAAAAAGGATATAATAGAAGGTTACACAGGTGGCTACAGAACTGAACTTTAATGTCAACAAGATGATATTCATATTTGTAGCAATGAAGGTATTACTACAAGTCATTATTCCATTAAAAGATCTTGCATATGATAAGATCCCCGCACGGTTATTAAAAGTAATGGATAGATTTGTAATGATTTGATTTGGATGTTTTTAGCATCCCTGGGAATTGGTTTGGTTCAATCAAGGGATTAGAGACAATGTCTGCAGCAATAAGGTTACTTTCCATTCTTTAAATATTTTCTATAGACCTCCTACTCTGAATATTGGTAATAATGCATCAACAAAATGCATCACATCCTCTTGTTATAAAAATTAAATATTAGAATATAACTACTTGGTAGTAAGTAATCTTAATAATCATATAATTCTTGGATATGATACAGATTAATTGTAATTATAATTTATAATTATAAAATTGTATCCTTTGTAGACATGTAATTTATTGATAAGGATAGTATGAATTCAATTTAAAAATTGTAGAAGTTAAGGTATTTCTATTCAAAGCTTCATCAATGGAAATAAATAAAAAGTCAAAAAGAAATAAAAATGAAAAAGCCAATTCCAATACTAACTATCATGAATATACAACAAAAAGCTCACAAATATTTCTCGTTTGCATAATATTACACCTTCATTGCTTCAATAGTTTAGTTTCATCTCATTGACAGAACTGTTCTTGTAAAGAAAAAGAAGGAAGCACATTCATGCGCACACGACACTTAAAAAAATATAATGAAATATGAGAAAATGTGGATTAAAACAGCTTGGAAGTTACAAGTTAATGTCAATTGAAGAAAAAGTTATAGAATAATTAAAATTGGAAACACTAATAGATAGCATATCATTCCTACTACACATGCGTGCAAAAACATTCTTTGAAATAATATAAATAAAAAATATCATAACATAAAAGCAGTACCGGGTGTCTGGTTCAAAAAGGAAACATAACTATCTTGATACACATGTCCTGGAGTGTTGTTGGGCCCTGGTGGAATCGAAGGGGACCCTTCCCCCATCCCCCCGAGATGTGGAGGCAAAACACCTGGGCCAGGTACACCCATTAGAGGCATACCAGGTGGACCTGGCGGCATCACCGGGCCCATCTGCGAGGGAGTGGGGGCATTACTGTCACGCGAATTTTCATCGCTAGCGCCCTCTTTGTGTGAATGGCCATAGTGGTAAGTCAACCCGGGTCGAGTCTTGTAACGCGCTCCGCACACTGAAATTTTTCAGAAAAGACAACAAAAAATAATGCCGGAATTTCCCATTTTTCTATTTAAATAAATATGAACAATACTCTAGATACTAAACAACACTCATCAGACAAAAAGTTCACAATAAAATACCTATACCTCAAGTGCAGTTTAAATATCAACCGAAATAATTCCATTAATCAACTGTATTGTTGTAAGAATTTGAACATTTTATTTAACAATTATTAATTCCTATTGCAGTCCTACATTATTCAATAAATTACCTATTGTAGTCAGAGAACTAGCTCTTCGGCTATTTAGAAAGGTTGTAAAATCCTTTCTGACACAAAAAGTGTTTTTATACTGTTTGTGAATTCTTGAATTAAAATTTTTCTAATTTTAATATGTTGTAAGTGTATATTGTTTCTGACACTGCTAAAACTGTTAAGTTATAAGCAATAAATGTTTATTTCAATTTCTAATAACATTGTCATTATAATGAAGTTCCAATTTAAAATATATTTGCAGCAATTATGAAAACCAACGTCGACATTCCAAGCAATATAGAAAACAATTATTCAAATATAATAGTTTTTGATTATCTTCATGAATCATAATGAACGTTAACAGTTTCGTTTATACATTCGGATTCCTCATTTCGAAGATCTCAGGCAACTTTAAAACATTACTAGTCCAGTCAAAAATAGCAAAAAAACAAGCTCAATTTCTGATTTGTCAGTTACGGGAAGGATTCTGAAAAATTATTTTTGCATATTGTTTGGTTAAGTGTACAATGCAGAGTTCACCCAAAAAAATGTGTGGATTCTTATAGATAAACAATCAATTGATCAAGTCAAATATCATTTATTCCAGCTGTAAATACCTCCCAAGGGCATTTTCGGGACACTAGTTACGAATTAAAGTAAACAAAATTAAACATCCTTTCATTTGTTAGGAAACAATAAATTAATAAACAAAATTTGTTAAAAACGGAAGATTTATTTTGTTGGCTTTAACATATCATCTCGGGGTTTTTGAGGTGTCTAATTACGAATCCGAGGTCCAAAAATATTGACGAACCTTTTATTTGTAAATTAGCAATAGTTCCAAAACTTCTATTATAATGGATATCGAAATGAAACTAAATAAACATCAAAGGCATGTTATTTTTTGTCAAGCTCGTCATTTAGAAGTCAAATAAACCATTTTGTTAATTTTGGCCAATCGTTTATTAATAGAAGGGGAGAAGCTCCCCCATATTTTGGGATGGATACTGCATTGTGCACCAAACCAAACAATACGCAAAATTTTACAGAATCCACCTGGAATCAGAAGTTGAGTACGTTTTTTCACTGGACTATACAGTATGTTTGGTAAGCTTTTGTATCTCAAGTACGCTGGTTCCTAATAACTAAGACGAAAATAATATGCATATGTGTTAGTGTGACCCACGGTGGTACATACAGGTCTGCAAACTCGGGGCTGTTTCCTATGTGAGAAGTGGGACCGCTAAGCGTCGACTGTCGCGTAGTACCAAAAGACGTCACGTGGGAGTATTCTCTGACAACTGTCATTCATTATTACATTCACATTAAGTTGTAAACACAATGAATACCTGCGTTTTTAGAAACAAATTACGAAACTGTGCATTGTGCCGAAATGCAAAACGTGGAACCAAAGTGTAAAGCAAGAAACTTCGGTTTTTTAAAGTGCCGAAAGATGCGGAAATGCGAAAAAAGTGGATGCTTGCGATTCCGGATAGAAATCGTTTTAACGAGGTCTTTTATGTGTGCGAGCATGTATAACGAAAAAGGGGAAGTTATTTTTAAGGTGAGTAATACATTTTGACAAGAGTAACAGTTCTATTCCTCTCTCAAATCAGAATAGTAAATATTGCGTTACGAGAAAAATTATTTTACTTAATAAAGTGATTGTTGCCGTACTTCGAGATCCAAGCGCTAGCTAGTGGCTGAGCGAGGGACTACGAGTTTGGCGACGCGTAAGAGACCCATGTCAAACATACGAGTCCCCAGACCTGTATGTACGACCGTGGTGTGATCTATTTCCCGAGAATTTATATATATATATGATACATAAGACGCAATTAATTTCAAGTATGCAGCATTGATTATGTCGGCCGTCTTTAATATGATTCATGACATAGAATGAATCCTCCCCCGATTAATTTTCAGTCTACAACTGAACAACCATTCCACCACACCAGGTGCGAAATAGCATTTCAACAAAATGTTGACAAATATCTAGGTAATTTAGAAGGGATGGAAATGTATAAGCGAAAAAGCAATTTATTAAATTCCGATTAATCTTCAGCTGAGGGTAACCCCCCATTGTTATCATTATTATCCCCAAATAGTATTTAAATAGCCGAAAGGTCCTCAGTACTTTAATAGTATTTCAAGTGGATAAGGGTGATTATTTCTTATCAATGCGTTATAATAAATCCATAGTGTGAACTTTTTTATAGTATATTATATTATGCTGATAGCAAGCACATAAATTAATGTAAAAAGAGCACATACCCCTTTCCAACGTGTTAATGTGTTTCTAACTTTTATACTGGCAAACAGGTCTAATTTTATTAAATAACAAACTATTTAATAACTAGACGTTCTTGATAATATTTCTTTTCAATTTTACTAAATTTTACATTTCCCGCAATAAAACTACCATTTACGACCAGATATTTAAACTGCACATAGAGATTTCATTTTTTCACCTTTATATATTTAGAGTAGATTATTTAGTAAATAGATACACAATGATTTCTTCAATACAGATTAAATGAAAACCTTCTGAGTTTTGAATAATCTCGTACCCATTTTGGAGTGATATTGTCAACCCTACACATTGAAAAGTTGAATCCCAAATTCATTTGGGGAACTGTAAGAGAGATGAACATATATTGGTATACTTTTGTGACCTATTTCCAGAGAATTTATATATGATTGGTAACTTCCAACTTTACTTGCAGTTTAATTAATGTAATTGTGTTTTCGTCGTGATAAACACGATTAATCGGCCCCACCCAGCAGTTTCATAATATAACTTCAAAGATTATATTATAGAATCATGCAAACATTAACGGGTCTTATATTTCTATCAATAATTAATTAGTAGTTTTTTTGAGGTTTCAGGCGAAAAAATTTGGTACATTTCACAAGTCATCCGATCATTATCATCACTTGAAGGGAGGGGACTTATCCCCTAGATGCACTTAGGCCACTTAATTGAGTTACTCTATTCTAGCAGGGTTGTGGCTCGCCAGAAACTCAAAATTTTGCCAATGCTGGCTTCCATAAGTTCTTCTGGGAGCAGTTTTGATTCTCCGAAGTGTCGGTGTCTGAGGGATGCTAATGCTGGGCATTCCAACAGGAAGTGAGAGGCAGATTCTTTCGCCTCTCTGCATTTCCTACATATTGGGTCATCTGTGATGCCCATAGTGTGGAGGTGTTTGTTAAGACGACAGTGACCGGTTGGGATTCCAGTCATCTCTCTGATGTTCCTTCTGTTCAGAGAGGAAAGGAGTTCCTTTGAGAGCCTAGGGCTCTTTGATGAACAGCTTGGCCTGCCTCATGTGTGGTGATTTTCGCCACAGTTCAGACCACTATTTAATCATTCGGCCCAAAGGGGCGAAACCCCCCATACAATTTGATAAAGCGACCATTGCTGCCGGCCCGACGGGGGCGTTAGAAGACTCTCGCCTGGCCAAAGAGTCGGCCAGTTCGTTTCCTATAACTCCACTGTGTCCAGGGACCCGGATGAGTTGAACTTCTCTTGGATAGTTCAGTCAGTGTATTCCTGCATTCTTTGACAACCCTTGATGTGACTCTGGGTGATTTGAGAGCTCCCAGAGCCGACCGGCTGCCTGTGCAAATATATATGCGCCTATTTACATAGTTTCTTCGCAGGTTTCCCATGGCATAAGTCAATATTGCGTAGACCTCCGCCTTGAAAACCGTGCAGTAAGCGTCAAGAGTCACTGAGATAGTGATTTGTGACTTTTTTTCGATCATTATGATGGAATGAACGAAAATTAATTAATTTTTAAGCATTGTATTATGATAGGCGAGTTTTGAACGCTCCATTTGTGTTTGGCAACAATTGGTTTGAGTATTACAGATTAGTTGAACTTGGAACATAGCCTTGGAGAAAACATTTTACGTCAATTTGTTTTCTAACCATATTGCCACCATTTATGAAATTTCTTACTCGATAAGGTGTTTCTCCTCAAAGCATCAGTGATCGGCTCGATGGGGTGTACGGGCAAAATTTCCCGTCTTATTCGGTGATAAAATATTGGTCAAAAAGGTTTCGAATGGGACAAGAATCCTTGGAAGATGACGGTAGAACAGGAAGAATGGTGGTAATGGGACAAACGACAAAATTTGTCTTGATGAAGATCTCGTATAACGTGATCGACGCTTGAAGGTGAAAGAAACATCGGGCTTTTAGATATAAGCATGCACAGAATCATCCACGAACATTTGGGTATGAATAAGGTCAATGCAAGGTGGGTTACCAAACAACTCTCAGCAGTTCAGCGCCAGCGTCTGGTTGAACGTACTCGGTCTTTTTTGGAGCTCTGGAGAAAACCCTGTGGTCGTGTTGGAGACAATTGTCACGATCCTTTGCAAAAAGGGAGTCGGTGGAATGGAGGCGAAAAGGAGAAGCACCACCCAGAAAGTTTATGGTCTGCCAGACGACGAAAAAGATGATGGTTATTTTTTGGGATTGTGAAGACATTCTGTTTCAGAACTTTCGTCACTGGTAAAAAAGTAAAAAGTTACTTAGAAATTTTGTCCCAGAAGTTTAGTCCAGATCCAAATAGATGTTCTTAATTTAATCCAGTAGATAGTTTGTTTCAGGTTTCCAAGCATTAATTCGTATATGTAAGCCGTACAATCTTATGATTTCTTGCGTAAGAGGCCGTTTTGAGTGATTCTTGTTGGTTTAAGAAATCATTTATCTATCCAAACGTTGCAGTTCTATTAAAGGGAAAACCTTTTTTAGCCTATTAAATACTCTTCCAATAAATGTTTCTCATCTTTTACAGTATCCAAATGAATAAGTGTCCAAATCATCGCTGTTAAAATGGAGGACTTATTAGTATTTTCCAAGCAACTACTTTATATATGCAAAATGACAATTGGTAATTGTTTTGTCAGTGGCATCCTCCAAGTATTTACTTCACATAAAGGATTCAAAATGAGAATTAAGCAGAGAATATACTAGGACAATCTGTAAATTATACAATATTGAAAATCGGAACCTATTTTATTCTTGGTATTGTGTATTAATAAATTTTACTTATACCCATATTCATTTTCAATGTATCCTATTGTACATATGTTGATAATAAATGAAAATTAAAAGATTCTTCATGAAAATTTCATGTAGCTAATTAGTCACATATTTTGTTATTTACGTTTCAAAATCTCAAATTTAATAAGTTTGCTGTAAATGTTAAATCATAATATTCTCCATTTTATCTCAGCTTTGACAGTTAGTAAAAGCCATACAACATTATTGTTATAAATTTGAAGCAGAGATATATTAATATTAGTTGTTGCTCTATCACCAAAATAAACAAATTCAGAAGATGATCATTGAATAACCGTAAAAACAAGGGACTCGAACCGATTGAGAATATTAACAGCAATTCTAAAACATCAGCAAAGGAATATGACAAAACAAAGCCATTCAAATAACACATATTGTGGAAAGCTTTGTCTGTAGTGACAACTGGTTTGAACCCGAACCGAATACTCAAATTGTGATAAATTTTATGTGAACTGAACTGAAATTCATAGATTTTTTCATTTACATGCCTATACTAGGCAAGTAATTCTATTGTATCATCCTTAGAACTCTAATATGATAGTTTGAGTTGCTTCAAAAATAGAAACAATACGTATGTGGGAGTGTAAAAGTCCAGAAGCCAGTAAAAATATAGAACCCCGACTAGTAATCATTCAAACTTTTATTTTCTGTTCAAGAAACGTACTGTCAATTGGCCGAATTGCAAATTCTGTTATTGTACTCAATATTGATACAAATAAATTATATGGAAATGAAATAAAAACCTTTTTTTAGCTCTACCTTTTTAACAAACAGACGGAAATTATGTCCAATCATGGTTTGGTAGAAAGCTATTGAAAAAACTTCAAGTAGAACACCCTATATTCTTTCACAAGTGTAAATTCATTTCCTTCCATGTTATTTTTAAAACTCAAACTCTGGAATTGTTGACCAATCTTTCGAAACACTGTGAATGATTATCATAAATAACTAATAAATAAGTAAATTTTATATTTTAAGGTAGTTGTATCAGGTTATGCTGGCCTTACAAAGTTGTTCAAACTTAACCTAATTATAATTTAAACTTTCAGAAGATAACCATAAAAAAATTGAATACCTAGAACCAAAGATAAGGGCTTTTCAATTCTGCGTTTTATTGACTTGTTATACATCGTTAGGTCTAGAATCGGATCATAAAAATTTATATTTTCAATGATAACAAAAACGGTTTTTACAGTTTATATGAATAATCAATCACTGTAAGGTAAGCTTCTTAGAATGCATCTATAGAAATTTCAAGAAAGTTGACTACATATTTTGGAAGATTTGGATAAAGAACAAGAAATCAGATTTCATCAGTATTTGTGATAACCAGTGGTTTCTGAATAATTTAATGGTGTTCCAATTTCCAGTTAATTCATAAATAGTAGTTCGAATTGAAATAATTAATAATAATTTATTTTACATACAGGCATATATGGACTTGAAAGTCAGTCCATATACTTTAATATATAACCATTCAAATACAATAGTATATTTTTTTCGGTTCGAGTCCCTGCCTAAACAATAAGAAGAAGAAGCTGTACTAAGCAGCAAGCTTAAAAACACCATTTTTGCTAAATACTACTAATTGACATGGTTCTCAAAGAGTTATTGGAACTGACATGCTCAAACATATTATAATACTGTCATTATTCAGACATTTTGCAATATGTTCATCTGTACACCAAACATCATGATCCAAATATTGTCATGATCAATTTAAATTTTCTCCCATATATAATTTATATATTTTTGACCTAAACAAGTTCAATTAAATAATAATATACAAAGGTAAATATGTTTTCTAGATCGACCAGTAATGCTGCAGCTAATAGTTCCGGACAGCTCACCAGCGGAAACGAGTAAGCTAGAGTGCTACTGGTCGACAACAATTTGTACTGTTGCACGTACTTGATTAATAATAGCGGCAACGTCCAATTCGAGTTTACCAACTGTTTGATTTAATCGGCATCAATCCAAAAATATGATTTTCGAACCACTGATAAATATGAATAACTATACTACCGGGATATCAAAAATTATCTTGGTCAAGGGTGGTTGTGGAATCTAAAACGTGTCTTACTTTACGTTTGAAATAATTATGTCATAATTAATTTGAAGTTTCTAAAAGTGCGAAATTTCGCAATTTTATACGAATATTGTAACACTCAGAAGTCTTTAGCGCTTTGGTCTCCGGGATTTTCACGTGGCCTATCGAAATTAGAAGGTGCGAATTATCTAAAAACATAATTGCATGAACGCCAGACGTCCTATGTAATCAGCTACGAACGAAATTATTTTGACATATGCCTCGAGGAGCTCGCTGCGCGTAAGTTAGAGTTTATACATTTTACCTCGGTCATCTTAATTTGGGGCCGTTTCTTGCCCCGTGCGACTGGCGCCAGTTGTAATAAAGTGTTTTTGACTATGGGCCGCTAGCTTTTACCCGCTTCGTGTATATTTTAGTCGCGAGAAAATTCCCTATGGTACGTCGCACGTTAGACGCGCGTAGCTGAGATCTGAGAATAACTCAAACTGTTTCAATTAAATTTTCCTATTTAATGGACATTTATCGAAAAAAGAAGGGCCGTCGGGCACGGTCCGATACTAAATCTAACTACATGGAGCGAAACCGGCACGCGAAAGGTCGTCGTAAAGCCGTATTAGGTACAACCAGTTTGCACTTTTCTAACTCGCGTGCTACGGGCTTCTCACGTGAACGTCATTCTATTTACGGAAAATTAACTATATCAAAACAGTTTTTGACCCGGATTGTGGCTATCACGACCTCTGAAAAGGTTCAAAGTTCACATAATTTGTAGTTCATTATTGTTTTACAACTGAAATAAATAGGTATGAAATTTGTAGGTTATTGATGATGTCAGTGTGACATAATTATTTCAAACGTAAAGTAAGACACACGTTTTAGATTCCACAACCACCCTTGACCAAGATAATTTTCGATATCCCGGTATTAACATATCACACTTATGTGAAAACTTATAATATTGGCAAGTACGACTTTTTTTGAAGCCTTAATTCCAGTACATATTATACAGGATTGCCCACTCTATTCAAGGAAAGCTATACAAAAAATTCACAATCCTTTTGTTGTAGAGTATAAAAAGATCCATTAGGGGCACGTTTTAAAATTATTTTGAATTATACAGGGTGTTTCAAAAAGTTACATGCCAAAGTGGCAAAAATTTTAATGGTACATCTGTATATTATCAGTGTGACAGTGACATAATTATTTCAAACGTAAAGTAAGACACACGTTTTAGATTCCACAACCACCCTTGACCAAGATAATTTTTGATATCCCGGTATTAACATATCACACTTATGTGAAAACTTATAATATTGGCAAGTACGACTTTTTTTGAAGCCTTAATTCCAGTACATATTATACAGGATTGCCCACTCTATTCAAGGAAAGCTATACAAAAAGTTCACAATCCTTTTGTTGTAGAGTATAAAAAGATCCATTAGGGGCACGTTTTAAAATTATTTTGAATTATACAGGGTGTTTCAAAAAGTTACATACCAAAGTGGCAAAAATTTTAATGGTACATCTGTATATTATTTCATATTCCTATAGCTCGGAGTAGAGCTGTTATGTTACTTATACCTAAGCCATGTCGTTTCCGAGTTATTAAGTTGTTTTTGGAAATCTAGTTCACAATCTATTCGGTGATAAACGATTCTAAATGGTTGATTTTCGTCAATGTAATAATGAAAATTATGTTTGTTCACTAACCCGTCATTGTGGAATGCTGACTTGTCTGAAAATAATACAAAATTCAAATATCTTCGTAGTCCCACATCTTTTCTACAACCCATAAACAAAAATCAAGTCGCCGATGGTAATCAATTTCTAGGAGTTCTTGGTGTAACTGAATAGGATTGGTAGAATCCTTCCCATGCTACGTCCTGCTTATTCCGTATTCCGGTATAATCATTTAATTTGCGATGAGAGTAAGAGGATTTTCGAATAGAGATCCCATAATAAGAAAATCTATGTTTAAATAAAATAACTTAAATTTAGAATGCATTTTCATCACCTGATTAATGTCTGATTCTATAATTTCATAACAATATAAATAAGAAATAATCACCCTTATCCAGATAAATAGGGATTTAATATATTTCTTTTTCGTTTATACATTTCCTTCCCTTTAGAAGGGTTCGTTACCGAAAAGCCAACGGTTTTTTTTTGTAAAATTTGATTATGATACGACCCTTCTTTTTGAGTTATGGTGTATACAAGAGTTCTTGACATCCAGAAAGACAGACATACGGATATTTTCAAAGTTCCTTGAAATTCGATGAAAAATACTATTGTGCAAGATTTTTTTTTTATAAATACCTTGAGTAAATGCAATAACTCTTCAGACTTTGTCGCGAAGAGTATAATAAGAATGTTTTTTGCGATTAAAAACAGCGAAAAACAAAAGTATATTACGCACCCTGTATACTTCATTTCGGAATTAAATTTAATGTTTTTGCTAAACTATGAATACGATTTGAAACACCCCCGTCTCGAATATATAAGGCAAGTACGCCTTTTAAGCTATGATCTACATTTCTAAAAACAACTGAATATCTCAGAACAGTGTGTCTTAGGTATAGGTAACATACTCCGCGCTATGGAAATATGAAATAATAAACAGGCTGTTCCATTAAATTTTTCACAACTTTGATATGTACCATTTTCTTGAAACAGCCTGAACTATTCAAAACTATTTCAAAACGTGCTCTTAACAAACCTATATAATCTACAATAAAAATATTGTGAAATTCTGTTTGTATATAAGTAAAAGCAAATTTAAGATTTCTTCCCCCCATAGGCTGCAATTCTATGTCAATACATCAGAGGTTCTTAGTTGAATTTTGTAGCCTATCTACATCACTAACAATATTGACTATAAAGATAATAAACGGAAAACTCAAGCCATAGATGGGATGCGATCCCAAATTCACGAATGTGCAGTATAGAGCATTATCAACTACAAACCTTTAGCTATCGAAGCTTTATATATTTACATGAATATTAACAGGTAAGTACATTAATCTCCAGTTCAATATCATTTAATGGCGTTGTATGAAAACTATTATGGTTGGCAGTCTCATCAGCAACTCTTCTGGTGACAGCATTATGCTTTTTTAGATTTTACCTAAACATACTATGAGGCAAATTGGGATGTTATATCTTAAGGGTAAATGACTGATGAACTACCATTTTAAAACTACCCAAAATCATCAACTTACTTTCAAAATTCCAGTTCCAGCCAAGTCACATAATTTAAAGAATCCAAGCTGGTAAGACAAAATTAGCACCAATGATAACTTTTTATATTTACATTAGCAAAACTTAACAATAGGTTCAAAATGCTATGTGGGCCAAACGAGAAGGAATATTCTAAATCGGCGAGAAGATTTTGCTCATATAGAGAAAAATAATAGTGAAAAATCAGCATTAGCAGAACATATTTTAAATAAAGGTCACACCATTTCTCAAGAAAGTTTATCACTCTTAAAACACAGTATGGACAAATATCTAGGTAATTTAGAATAAATGGAAATTTATAAGTGAAAAAGCGATTTAATGAATTCAGATTCATCTCCAGCTGAGGGCAATTACTTTAAAATAAAGATTCTTGGCCCAGGTATGAATTATATAAAAATTCTCGGGAAATAGGTCACATTAACTCTTATGCTTTATATTTTCTTGTCTTTAGGTACGTTACGTACCGAAACGTACTTAACGTACGTAAAGACAAGAAAATATAAAGCATAAGTGTTAATGTGACCTATTTCCCGAGAACTTGTATATAAGGTAATTACTTTTTCATTACTAATCCCAAATAGTATTTAAAATATATATCCCAATATCCCAAATAGCATTTACTTTAGTCTGATGCTGCCTACTTGGCAGCTGAAAGGTCCTAAAATCTAATTTAGCAGTTGCAAATTACGAATAAAAACAATAATTTTGAATGTTGCATGTAATGGAAAAAATTTTAACAATATGTTTACTGATGCTGTTGCTAGTGTAACGCAGAAATTGCTATATGCACATTTAGTCAACATATGACTGAAACTTGTTACTGAAAAATTGCGTTATAATGACAAAAAATAATACAAATTTTATGTAATACTATATGAGTTACCACTGTGGAATGTAATATAATATAATTTAGTTTACACTATCACCCTTTTCCACTTAAAATTATAACTTATCTAAAGCACTTTTATAGTTATTTTACTCCTTTAAATTTTGTCATCAACAGAAAATTCATCGTATCCGTTTTTGACTAATATTTTTTTATAACCTGAAGAAATCAAAATTCTCCTGAAGACAAAAGGGTTTTTATTAAAACGATCTTTCAAAAACATATAAAGATATCTTTTTTATGAAGAACTATACAGATTTTAAATTTGTCTCGAGTTCTATGTAAAGTTGCAATCTTCTGAAAATTTTAATTCAAGTTTGGATGTCAATAATTATTGTTACTTTGTTTTACTTCTCTCACTATACTATTATAAGGGAAGTATCGTCATCGGGCGTGGATAGATCCGAATTTCTGAATCGATCTTGACTATTTTTGCGATGTCTGTATGTGTGCATGCATAAAAACTGCGACGTTCCTATTGGTAGTATAGATTTTTTGTAGAAATCGTTCTAAAGTGTTGAAAATATGAACTGTATTGATTTTGAGCGCGTAGGCCCGTTTCCAATGGTATTTTTGAAATTCGTCTAGTTTTTTAAATGGCATTATTAGTCGGGTCAAATTAGACGAAAAAAGTATTAAAGCTGGGAAAATTTGCGGATAACTCCGGGTTTTTTGCAAAATTTTCCTGAACGAATTTACAACAATCCCGAAAAAAACTAATATGTGCTTTTACATTTTTCAATTGTTATAGAGGAATATAGAGGAAAATGGCCAATTTTCATGGCCAAAAAATTAGGAAATTTCTAAAATTTCGAAATCATGCCAACAATGGCTGAGAATGCCCCCTCGGGGGTTTTCGAGCTCGCTGATCACGATTCCATTTTTCGATTTATTGGTCAGTTATTGGCCAATGTTGATGGACAAAACGAGGAAATTTTGCAATTTTCAACGAAAATGGCTAGAAAACTGTACTAGGGGGTTTTCGAGGTGACTGGTAACAAATCTTTTTAGATTGTTGGATGATTTATATTCGATCTATGAAGTAACATTCAAATTACCGCACTTCAATTCTGAATATGATGGGACTATAATATATATAGAAATTTTAGAAAGGGGTGGGCCAAGAGATTATCTAGTATTAATGGAGTCTGTATGCGTCAAGATAATATGGTGGCGTGACCGTCTATGACAGCTGTTCAAAAAAAGATGAAGAGGAAATGTGCAAGAAAGACGCATAGTAATGGAGAAGAGTAAGGAGGGATCACTTTCTATATTGGAATCATATCAAGACCATCTTGGGGAGACGCATACTTTCAAAACCGTTGATTGAGCACGTGTCTGTTGAATTTTATTGTGTTTATTGTGTAAGCGACATTTTTTTAAATTATTATTTTTGATTAATTAATAATTAATTATTCATCCACAAATTATTTTTTTTTTACATCCACTAATTACGAATTGTAAGTATTCATATCCTTTTCTATTGTTCCATATCAACAGATATTTTGAAAAAAAATTGTTTTCTTAATTTTTTATTTCATAGATTTCAATTCGCGTTTTGTCAATATTACGAGTGGGCATTTCCAGCCATTGTTGACATGATTTCGAAATTTTAGAAATTTTTTGGCCATTTTCCTCTATAACAATTGAAAAATGGAAAAGCACATATTAGTTTTTTTCGGGAATGTTGTAAATCCGTTCAGGAAAATTTAGCAAAAAACCCGGAGTCGATCGGAGTTACCCGCAAATTTTCCCAGCTTTTTTGCTAATATGACTTGAGTATATAGTATTTTATTGAACCATAATGACAAGTGTTTCTCTGGTTCTCTGGTATATATTGAACCTGCCGAAGTGTCCAAAATTCTCATATTAAGATTCAAGTGTCGTCACAGTCTATTTTATGTGTTTACTCTATGACAAATTTTGATAGTTCATGTGACATCATGTGTCAGTATAAAACAAGGTTATAATATAGTTCTGTATAAAACATAATGATAAAATACATTATGTAGAATATTTGAATTAAATTTCACCTAATTGCAAAATCAATTACGCCAGTAATTCTGTTGAGATTTATTATTCAACATTTGCTTTTCTATAAGGAGAGCTTGAAACGAAAAGGGTTTAGAGCAATTCATAGATTTTTTTTCGTTCCCAATAAAAATATATGTATGTTGTTAACATTTACCCAACTGCGAGATTATCAGATAACAAGATAACAAAAACGACATGGATCTGTACTGGTTTCCTAGACAACTTTCTAAAATTGTTCAAGATTGCGTTCGTAAATTAAATTATACATTCATCTAAGATTCGAATGTCTTGTAGAATGAGAGGGACTCTGTTCAAAATGGTTTCAATTTGATACTGTCATCAGTCATGACATTCAATTCAATTTCTGGGAACCTATAATTGTATTAGTCTGGAGCACGGTCGTACATACAGGTCTGGGAACTCGACGATGTTTCTATGTGAGAAGTGACTCCGCTAAGCGTCAACTGTCGCGTAGTACCAAAAAGGGTGGCGCAGTAGTCGAAGAGTGTTCTCTGACAACTGTCATTATTGTCTTGTAAATACAAGGAATACCTGCGTTTTTAGAAACAAATTACGAATCCGTGCATTGTGCCGAAATGCAAAACGGGGTACAAAAGTGTAAAGCAAGAAACTTGTTTTTAAAGTGCCGAAAGATGCAGAAATGCGAAAAAAGTGGATGCTTGCGATTCCGGAAAGAAATCGTTTTAACGAGGTCTTTTATGTGTGCGAAAAAGGGGAAGTTATTTATTTTTAAGGTGAATAATATATTTTGACAAGAGTAACAGTTCTATTCCTCTCTCAAATCAGAATACTTAACACGGCTTGCGATTCCGGAAAGAAATCGTTTTACCACTTCGATCCAAGCGCTAGCTAGTGGCTGAGCGAGGGACTACGAGTTTGGCGACGCGTAAGAGACCCATGTCAAACATACGAGTTCCCAGACCTGTATGTACGACCGTGGTCTGGAGATGTAAATTTGCTACATTCCAACTATTTCAGAAGAATACCCAGTTATTTCAAAAGTCATAATAGTAATTGAATTCACAAATTATTTATAAATGTTATTCAAAGCAAAATACCATTTGAATACAACGTGCTTCAAGTAGTATTGTCGGCCTGAGTTGATTACTTTACTAATTCTACATCGCCTAATTCTCTAGTAGACTATAACTGTATATTGTCAAAACATGAAATCAGGTAAAATTTAAATACATTTCTGGATGGGTTCGAAATATGTAAGGTGTACAGTTGAACATTTCTCTGCTTATGAACCAGAATGCTGAAGTTTGTCATATTCTTAGTAATTAATTATTAGTATACCAAATGCTTTGTTTTACAACTTACGTTCACAAGCAAATGGTTTGTCTGGATCTCCAGGGGTTGGTTCAAAGCTGTGGGCAGCTTTCCTACGACCTCTACCAGCACCTTTCTTTCTTCCTGGAGTACTAGGTGAATCATTAGCGCTGCGACCCTAGGAGAAATATTGATCATTAATCAAAAACACATCATCACTGTTAAATAGCTTATTCCATATGATATTGAATATTCAAACAGAAATAAATACCAAAATGAAAATTATAAGAATGGATAATGGACAAACTGCATTTGTGTGATGTCATTTCATTTTATATTTATCAAATTTATTTTGAAATGAAGAACTTTATTCTATTAGCATCATTCACTCCAAGGATTATTTTAAAGTACATATATTTCATCAATCAATCAAAATTATTATTATAGAAATTATAACCACCTAACTAACAATGTCTAATTGAGAATTATAAATAGAAAATCTTAGCTTATAATTTCTCAAGAACATGAGTCACTTGGAAGTTACCTTCACATAATTAAAAAGTTAGGGAATGTGGTCAGTGGATGACTATTATATTTGACTTATATCAAACTCAAATTTTATTTTGGCAAGAATGCCGAATTGCAAGCTTACCCTGCCTGCTCCTTTCCTCCTTTTGGTTCTCTTGTAAGTCTCCTCATAGTCTAGATCAGAATCTGGATCAGGCTCATCATACACGTCCATTTCTAACAATTCTTGCTCATCATAGAACCATTCCTAATTGTTAATGATGTTGGTTAAATATTTCAAGACATGAAACGATGGGGTAAATGTTAGATGGTTAAACAGTTTACATACTCTGGAAACTGTAATTGTTTTTTTACACCTGCCCCCCCCCCCCCCCCACACACACACACACAAAAAACACACTCAGTCCGAACCACATAAAGATTTATATAAAAAAAATATGCTGTAAAAGGAATAGTCCAGGCAATAAGTATCGGTGGTTTAAAAAGTCTCTGATAATAACACCAAAATGGGGCGATGCATAAACCAATGTTCCAGTCCGAATTACAATGGCAAATCTTCGAGTGATTTCGGAACAGTATTTTGGAGAAACTCGGAATGACTCTTGCCAATTTTGATGATTTTATCAATTTGGTAAAATAACTGGTCCCAAAAATAACGCTTTCGTTTTTCTCAAAAATCCCAGGAATTGTACTATTTCCGGATACGATATTTTTTTGGTCATGCCTGGCCGCTTTGTGGCGTGCTGAATTAATAGCGAACATGAATTCTGTCATGTAATCATCCCATGGTCCGTCTCGCTCAAATTGGAATGGCTTGTGATATATATGTGGGTTAACTTCGTAAGCATGTTTTTGAAGATTCTCCTTTCAAGCTGTGTACCGTTATCCGATATCATGATTTTGGGACAATCAAACCTAGTACTATTTCCGGTATACAGGCATCCACGGACGAATTTGGCGAAACTTTTGCGGTGAGGCTTACAGTGTAAGCTCAATTGGGAAAACGACCCTGCATCACCAGAATATACGAGTTCCCTTTACTTGACCTAGACAAGGATCTTTGGAATTCGATGCTGACTGTATTTCATGGGTTGACAGAAGGTTGCATTATGTCCTGGTCATTGTATCTGATTCAGTCAAATCGTTCAAATCTCAGAAATGGTGGTGTAGATCGAGAGAAAACTCAGATGCAGTAGTCTGCAAATGCGTTGTGTAAATATTTTCTTCCAAAATTTGCTTATATTCCCTAAAGAACCCAATCCTCACATCTACGAGTACAGCCTTTTCGTACTGGAAACAATTGTTTACCTAAATCTTCTTGTAAAGACTGCAGATGGTGTCAAAAACACCATTGTCAAAGATTCTACCGGACCCCAAAACATTTCAGTTCCTATTTCCACCACTTGGAACTATTTGCGAAATGTTAAATCCTTACGACCATCAAGAACGGCTTTCCTAAACTGATCACAATAGGTAGGTAAGTATTTCCATTATTCTACTTATAGTGACGGGAATAATATTAACCACAGGTATGCAATTCAATTGCACAACAACTAAAACTTTAGATGAAGATATTTTATTTTGAAATCAAATTCTCGATTTATCCCTTGCGCCATTTCCTTTATGCGACAGTAAAGGTCGCTTGAGTGAAACAAAGTCTGTAGATGTCTGGATTTCGTAAAGTGTTCACGTGCACATCCAAATCGATTGGATTTCACATGCAAATTGAGGCACACTTATTTATTCTAATGGCAAATGAAATTTCGCTCTGTAATTAAAGATACGTTTGTGCGTGTGTTGTGTACTTCATTCCTGTCCATACTAATTTCAAATCGTTGTGCCCGGATTAAATTTATTCAAATTAGCGAGACGGGAACGTTGTTCAATCAGTATCAAATTTAATTTTATTGTTGAATGATGTGTTATTACATAATAGACAACAGAATTCCATTATTAATTGAATATATACATAAATATGTATGTAGCGAAGGGCAACAGCTATTCATATACACATACACATGAATATACAGAAAAGAATGATTGAGTTGTGTCATCATAATTTCCATGCCAATTTTCATTGTGTTCATTGATTGTTAATTTTTTTTTATTTGATGAACTGACCATAAAAATTGGCACCATTACCAAATTAGATTTTTGTAACAAACATTGAATTCATTAATCATTTTCCACAATTCAAATATTCCTCGAACTGCGTGGCTAAAATGAAACCGAAGATTCTTTGATTCGAAAAAAATTTGATGAGCCTTTTCACTTTTGCCTCAAGTGTCTTGTTTAGCCGGTAGAGGGCTTCAAAGTTGCAAAAATAACTGGAAAAAGGCCATAATAAAAAAAATATATATAATAAGCTAGAATTTCAAATTTTTTTTGCATTTTGTTCCTAATACCCCATAGATCATTCATGACTATCAAGACCGCGGAGGTCGACCTTTCTACCCCCCAAAACGGGGTTTCAACTCCTCAGAGGAGCATTCTTATAAAAACAATCCAAAAGTTTATAAAATCAATGAATTAAGAGCCGAAAATGACCAGTGTGTTTTTCGGGTCGCTGATCACGATTCCGCAGTTAGTTTTCTCGGAAAACTCCCTCCAGATGGGAAATTTGGAAAATTTATATAATACACAATTTATAATTTTGTTGCAAAAATGACATCCAGTAGGTTTTTTGGGTCGCTGATGACGATTCCGCTGTTTTTTTCCCAAAAAAATCTCTACAGATGGAAAATTCGGGAAATTTGAGATTTTCCTGAGACGGTTATGAATAATAAAGTATAATCATGTTGCAAAAATTACCTGTAGTAGGTTTTTTGACCTCTAGTCATTTTTGCAACAAAATTATACTCCACTTTTCATAATCTTCTCAGGGAAATCTCAAATTTCCCGCATTTTCCATCTGGAGTTTTTTTGGGAAAAATAAGAGCGGAACCGTGAAAAGCGACCCAAAAAATTCACTAGAGGTAATTTTTCCAACAAAATTATACTTTATTATTCATAACCGTCTCAAATTTCCCTATTCCATCTGGAGAGTTTTTTGGGAAAAATAACAGCATAATCGTGATCAGCGACCCAAACAACCTACTAGAGGTCATTTTTGCAACAAAATTATAAATTATATATATATAAATTTTCCAAATTTCTCATCTGGAGGGAGTTTTACCGAGAAAACTAGCTGCGGAATCGTGATCAGCGACCCAAAATACATACTGGGGTCATTTTCGGCTCTTAATTCATTAATTTTCTAAACTTTTGGATTGTTTTTGGGGGGTGTAGAAAGGTCTACTCCCATCTTGATAGCTTACTATATTTTTATTTTTTATTTTCCGGTTCGTTGTCTGGACTAAAAAGGATGGAAACAAGCGGTGCCACAAGCTTCTGATGAGGATCTGCAGCTCAATACCATAGTAAATGCTTGGTCGAGTTCGTTCACATCCTTTTGAGATTCAAGTTGAATGTACATTTTGATGTTTAACTCAAATATTTTTAACCAAGACAAAATAAAACAAGAGAAAGCCATTTTGTGCCTGCCAGTGTATTCAAATTAGGTCGTCAATATTTAAAACCCAATAAAAACAATTGAACACATACCTTTTGAACTTCATCTTTTAGAATCAGTTGACTATCTTTGCTATCAGTGTCTTGTAATGCTGGATTTTCTATTTGGGAAATGCTATGGATATCAGTATCTTCTAAAATAGAATCTGCTGCTCTTGCAAAAGCTCTGGTATTCATGGTTAGATACTGCCTGCGCTTTTTTCTCCATCGTTGTCGAGGATAAGAATATATTTGGCCAGGCAAAAGTCCCGGAATTCTCTGCCTTTTATGCATGAATAGTGACGAATGATTTTGAGCTACACCAGTTTGTGTGTCGATGAATGGCAATCGCAGCCTTCTCTCTATACACAGCCTTGTGTTGTAATTAGCAGAGCTCTCCAAGGCTTCCTTGTATTGAGTATCATTCAAGAAACTAGAAAAAAGACACCAACTTAATTATCGATTTTTCACACTAATAATTGAAGAGATACGACACTTACATTCTACAACAGAGAAAAACATTCAATTTAGAAAAGGCAAAGTATATTATAATTAAGAACATACCTCTCTATCCTCTCAAGATTTGTTTGATTGACTGGAATATCGATCGCGGTTGGGGCACTAAGGGAAACCACCACAGCCATTTTGGCGTATCTGAATCTAAAAAATATTCTGGTAAGGAAATTCGTAATTGGAACAAAATCTCTATTGTTAACAAAACAAGCAAAAGCAACTTGCCTAACGCTCACTCTCGCTCTGCGTATGCGCGTTATATCTAGGTGTACACTCAATCCTGAACTTATATACTCTAAACTACATAAGACAATCGATTATATCTGCAAGTGGCCAGGGCTGCATACTTTTAAAATCCGCGAACTCATGATTATTGATAACCCAATATCAAAATAAAGCTCTACTTGCCCCTTAACGTCTTGCCACCCCGTACACCGGGCATCCCGTTATTTATAGTTCAGTTACAGATCATACTTTAGTATACTACTCCAGTAGTCCATTCTTAATATTATATACTATAAATGGTTACGGATGGTTTTGGCTACAACACTAATCGATTCGCCACACGACCCGAATGAAACTGAAACACGCGCACTCTGTAATTTCCGTTCAGATTTCAAATTCCGATGATGAAGATGAAGAATGAATGAACAATGAAGAGTAATGAATATTAACATTTATTTTTGGTAGAGTCTGCTGCACCGACATCGGCTATACATCACTTTTTTCGTTAATGCACGCATAGATTAGATATTATATATAGGAGAATGCACGGATGACGTGAACCTCACGCGACGCCACCTCGCGGCAAGCGCATTATTAACAGTTGATGTACCGAATTCAATATTAACTACTAACCCGAGAATTCAATTCAATATCAAGTACTAATTCCGAGAATTTATATATAATCAACTACTAACTAGTGTTCACGGTACAGACATCATAAATAAGAAATATTCACCCTTATCCGCTAAAAATTATCTTAAAGTACTGAGGACCTTTCGGCTACCAAGTAGCCATCATCTGAAAAAACTAAATTATAAATCGAAATGTGCCTGTTTAAATACCAGGGTGGATAAAAATACAAACAAGGGGTTATCCTCAGCTGGAGATAAATCGGAATTCAATAAATCACTTTTTCGTTTATACATCTCCATCCTTTCTAAATTACCTATATCCGTACTGTTTTAAAACGACATAATTTTTTTAAATTGTTACTGTCTTTGGCAAATCTACTGTCTAGCCTCTTTCGAACGATACCTCAACCCTCAGCACACCACCACCCCACCCAACTACTTCTGATGTGAGAAGTGGGAACTCTAAGCGTCGACTTTCGCGTAGTACCAAAAGACGCCACGTAAAAGTATTGTCTGACAACTGTCAGTTGACTTGTCAACACAAGGAATACCTGTGTTTTTAGAAACAAATTACGAAATCGTGCATTGTGCCGAAATGTAAAACGGAGTACAAAAGTGTAAAGAAAGAAACTTCTGTTTTTAAAGTGCCGAAAGATGCGGAAATGCGAAAAAAGTGGATGCTTGCGATTCCGGATAGAAATCGTTTTAACGAGGTCTTTTATGAAGTTATTTTTAAGGTGAGTTTGACAAGAGTAACAGCTATATAGTTATATTCCTCTCTCAAATCAGAATAGTAAATATTGCGTTACGAGAAAAATTGGCAGTGTCAACATAGCCGAGATTTCCGGACCCGTCGAGAGTACAGTACCGAAGGTTTTAGTGTATAATGTATATATTGTAAACATAATGAAAGACAACATACTAAACTAGTATACATGTATTTTGATTGTAAACATAATGAAAGACAACATACTAAACTAGTATACATGTATTTTGATTGTAATCCTAATTTAATTAAAAAAATGTTTATATGCGATCGATTATTTTCATACATTTCCTTTTTAAATTAAATTAGATAATAAGTACATACTCCGAAAAGAATGTGTTTTAACGAGGTCTTTATGTGTGCGAAAAAAGGGAAGTTATTTTTATTTTTAATGTGAGCAATACATTTTGACAAGAGTTACAGTTCTATTCCTCTCTCAAATCAGAATATGTACTAAGTAACACTGGCTTTAGTCACGGTCGTACATACAGGTCTGGGAACTCTATGTTTGACATGAGTCTCTTACATGTCGCCAAACTCTTAGTCCCTCGCTCAGCCACCAGCTAGCGCTTGGATCACGAAGTGGTAAAACGATTTCTTCCCGGAGCGAAGGACTACGAGTTTGGCGACATGTAAGAGATTCATGTCAAACATAGAGTTCCCAGACCTGTATATACGACCATGGCTTTAGTCACGGTCGTACATACAGGTCTGGGAACTCTATGTTTGACATGAGTCTCTTACATGTCGCCAAACTCTTAGTCCCTCGCTCAGCCACCAGCTGGCGCATGGATCGAAATATGTTGTATCAGGATTAGGCGCCATATCGTTCAAACCATAGTCAAAGTATAAAGGTCTGCTGGAGCCTCACTTCTACTCTTTTTAAAATTCGAGTGCAAGCTGATTGGTCGTTTATTTCGTTTATTTAATGTTATTGACGACGACGACATGCTATGATGTTGTTACGTGATGGTGACGAGCCGATGAGAGCAAGGTTGCGATTGGAGGAGCTAGGTGACGTTACTTAGGGCGAGAAACGATGGTAGGGAGGCTCCAGCAGACCTTTATACTTTGACTATGGTTCAAACACGGTCGTATACGTGCCAGAGAGCATCCCTCGCCTCATGCGCCATCCCTTTGGTACTGCGCAACAGATGACGCTTAGCGGACTCACTTCTCACATAGGAAACAGCTTCGAGTTCCCAGACCTGTATATACGACCGTGGTTTTATTTGATAGTAGTTCTGTGTGTTATTTTCGTGATTCGTTTATAAATCATAGATATTATATTTGTATTTAACATAGATAACTCTGATTCCGGTAGTAGAGTTATCTATGGTATAAAGTGTATACATATATTTGTTATTTACTATTCGATTAATTATTTGGAAATTTGGATTGAATCCAGATAATTCAATGTGAAAAATGAAAATGTGATATAGGACGTCGTACATGGATTTTTGTTATAGGGAAATGTTCGCATAACTATATTAACTATCGACGGTGTTAAAAAATGTCTAGCATTTCTGGTGTTTATTCACCTCTGCCACAATCCATCAGCGATTCAGATTCAGAAAGAGAACTTCATATGGATTCTATTGGTCAAGCAAACAAAATATTGAAAAACAGTGAACAATTTGATAAAATATACCGGCAAAATGGCCGGTCCCTTGCATATCGGCATTCACAACAAGTTAGAAAAATTAGAACAAGAATGTCAATGTTGCGAAAAACTGCTTTCATTATATCTATAATTATGTGTTTCTTGCCTATAATTGTGTTATTATGGGTATTGCCATGTGACTCAAACACTTGCCCAATCAAGATATCAAATTGGGAAAGTCGGCAAGAAGAACTTGAATTAATAGGACAAATTAGTTTGGTACATGGAAATATGAAGAGCAATTTAAACCTGGCGGTTCCTTACAGGGGCAACGTTAATTCAACTGAATCCCTAAAACATGGTGTAATTTCATTTACAGGAAGTCATGGAGGAGTTTTATGGTACTTTCGCCTGGATACTATTCCAATTCACTTAGATTGTGAGTTGCATGATGTTGATGGAAATGGAATTCCAGACTGTCTTCTACTGGATCAGAAGGGCCTTAAAAGTGTAGAAGCTGTTACTGGTCAAATTATATGGCATGCCCATAGTCATGGTGAAACCTCTTTATTAAGTAACATTGATTTTCCTATAAAATTAGCAGATTTCAATAATGATGGTGTGAATGAACTCCTTAGTATATATAAGCGTAAATATTTATTACTCATTTGTGGTAGAACTGGCCAGGCTCTTACAAGCATTTTGGTAAATCAGTGTAATGATCTTCAAAATTTATTACTCATTGATAACAATATACAAGGCAATTGTAAAAATGATTCAGAATTGTCATATTTTGAAGTACCTATCGCAGATTTGAAGAAAACTTATTTGGATGAAAATTTTGCTCTGTCAATAGGGTTTGTAAGTAGAAATCCTGTAAATTTAAATGTATCCATGATTGGTAATCATAAACTTACAATCAACAATTCTGGAACTTGTCCTGCTTGTCATGCTAAAGTTGAGTTATTGAACACTTCAAACAACACACTTCGTTCTTGGTTTTACAATAATTCCTATGTTTTTAAAGCTACATGTTTTTCATTTAATTCTTCCAAGTCTGATATAAATTCCTTAAAGGGACATATCAATGGTTTTGTATTCAAAATATGGCAATGGGAACATGATGCAACTAAAAACAAAGTAGACGGTGATACAAATGGGAACGTAACACATAAAAGATATACTGTCAATCTTATTACTGAACATGTAGTTTTACTAACCTTCAATAGCACTAATTATCATGTAATAAATGCTAGTTTGACAGAAGTAACCCAGCTTTGCTTTCACACAGAACATGATATTTTAAAATGCCAACCTGAATTGAGGAATCAGGATTACTCATTGTTGATAGCAGACTTGGATCATGACGGCTCACACGAGTTGATCAGTTTTTCCAGCAGTTTTTATTCAAGAGATGATATACAATTTTGGCAATTAATATCCACAATTAAGGTTATTAAGTTAGAGGCTGAATTACCAAAATTATATGACACGAAACAAACATTTGGTGTACTTCCCAACTATTAAATATAAATATTGATTGTATCATGGTATATCTCAGATTCTTCACTTGTATTGTATCGTATGTATATGGGGGCAGAATTGAGGAAGAGCTATTTTGATTATTTTGCATCGAGAAGAATATAACATTCTAATAAATTTCAGGTCACTAAAAAATGTAGAATTCAATATGCTACCACCATTGTAAAACCACCAGATTACCAAATACTACCTGTTTAAAATTTGCAATAATTGGGATCATGAGGTTCAAGTTGGTACAATACCAACTGTTTTGTCTTATCAGTATTTCTGAACACTGAATTACTAGTCACTTAATCAGTATTATATTTTAGTTTTAGTGTAAACGCTTCAAAATATATTTTTGCACTCCCGGGACCAAAAGTGCCACTTAAGTTTTCATTTTTAAGGACTAAAGTCTCACTTTCGATGGCTAGGGATTAAAAAAAAATTACACTTCAGCCTGCACTGACAACTGTTCGGCTCTGGGAGCCCCTTCAAGTCACCCAGAGTCGCATCAAGGCTAGTCAAAGAATGCCGAGTTGCACTGGCTGAACTAGACAGGACAAACATAGTTCAACTCATTTGAGAGAAACTTTTTGTCTAAACAGAAGGGACATGAGGGAGATCACTGTCATCTTAACAAACACCTTCTTATCATGGGCATCGCAGATGATCCTATATTTAGGAAATGCAGAGAGATGGAAGAAACTGTCTCACACATCCTGTTGGAATAGCCAGCTTTGACATTCTTCAGGCGTTACTTCGGTGGAGCAGAACTCCCAGAGGAACACAGGGAAGCTACCGTGGGCGTAGGCAATATTCTGGTTTCCTAATTCAGCGGCCTAAGCGCATCTACGGAGCTTAATCCCCTACCCTTTACTGATGATGATGATGCCACTTCATTCAAAAATTTGCTGTTCACTCATTTCCGTTATTTCAAACGTTTTTGGTTCTTCGTTGAAAGATTAATCATGTTTTATTTCATTTCACTGTACTTTTTTTTTTCGTAGAGGAGGGGAAATCTTGCATGGACACCACGGGTGCCCGTGCCCCCGGGTGTGCCGAATTCCTCGCAACTAAAACCCCTCCTCCGTGAGGTTGGTTCTCCATCCTAAGGGGAGCCCCACTGCACTGCGGTCATTATAGTCCTATTGTGCCCTCACATGTTGCTACCTCCTCATCAGTCCGGTGTATTCTATGAATTTCAGTAGCCTGATATAGGGGATACTTTTGATTTCCTCCGGGTGTAGTTTTATCGTCTCCGAGGTATGTCCGACGACCAACAGCGTACGCCGTGCACTGACACACATGCATAGGTGTCTCATCTTCCACGCCGCAACCCCTGCAAGTGGGCTGATCTACCAGACCCATCGTGTAGAGGTGTTTGTTGCATGAGGCATGTCCGGTCAGGAATGCAACAAGATTCCGTATTTCTTGTCTGCTGAACGTCAGCAGGTTTTTCACTCGTTGCTGCTGGACATCTCCCATCAGTCGCTTGGAGTGCGACATACGGGGCAGTTCCAGTAGGCACGGTGCTCTATCTCGAGCCATTTTTGGATTACAGATTTCGCTGTGGCATGAGAAATGTCACAGGTTGGCTCTGGGCCAACCAGTGATTATCCGCCCCCGCTTTAACGAGTGCGACGGCAGTTTCTGTCCCTTCTCGTTTGGTTTCCTCAGACTCCCACACGAGTGTTACTCTATTGGGGTTCATTACTAGTGCCGGTAGATCTTTAACACAATCAAGTACACATTGTGAGGTGATTGTGTTTGACTCCAGTGCCTTAAGCACTGTCAGGTTGCTCACTATGATTGTGATTTGTTTATTTTCATAGACTCTCCCTCATAATTTGAGCCCCCTTGGTCCGTTTTCTCGACTATTCCAGCACCCGTACTTTTTTCCGTCTTGGTGCCTTCGGTAAGCCATATGGAATCCCCTGGTATCATATGAGGACTGCCCCCAGCGTTCTCCCGCCCATTCAAGGTTTGAATCATGAAATGCTGTGAACCTTGATCCTGTCGGATCTCATCCCCAATGGCCCAGGTGATCCAAGCAAGCCTTTCCTTGGCCGATAAGATCGAAGCGATACGCTCCTCTTATGGCCGCTGCCTGAACGGCGATGTGCAGTGGCTCCAACCCCAACAGCTTCTCCATCGCAGCCGTTGGGATGGTCGACATTGCACCTGTTACTCCTAAGCATGCCAACCTCTGAACTCTGTTCAGTGAATGCTGGGATGCTTTTGTTTTTGGCCACGACACGATTGCGGCGTATGTTACAATGTGTCTTACTTTGGTTGTGTACACTCAGTGTACCATCCGTTGAGTGAGTTCCCAGGTTCTCCCGACTGTACGACGACAGGTCCACAGGGCCATTATCGCTTTGTTAGCGGTTTTCTCCAAATGCTTCCCAAAGGTCAGCCTTTTATCTAGGCTTACCCCAAGGTACTTGACCGTGTCCGTCATCTGTATATTTTTCCATACAAAACTAAGTCTTGTATGTTTCCAACGTCCTTTCTCTCTTTGTGAAGGATACAATGGTTATTTTCGAAGGATTCACTTTGAGTCCTTCCTTGTTGCACCATTTTTCCACGGTGTTCAGCGCGTGCTGCATCAGAGATGCTATTGTGCTCCCGAACTTCCCTTGTACTATAATGACGATGTCTTCCGCACATCCGATTACGCAGAATCCTTTGCTCTCAAGGAGTATCAGAAGTTCGTCCACCACCAGACTCAACATCAGAGGTGACAGTACAACTCCCTGCGGACACCCTCCAGTGACCCACACCTTCTATTCAACCTCATTGAGAGTTCCTATGACTCTCCTGCATCGGAGGTTGTGGATCCATCTGCACAGCAGATCTTCCATCCCTCGCTCCCGCGTTGCTCGAGCAATTGATTCGAATGAGGTGTTGTCAAAAGCTCCCTCTATGTCCAGAAAGATTGCTAGCGCAATTTCTTGGCAGTCCAGCGATTTTTCTGCTCTCTGTATTAACTCGTATACTGCCATTTCACAGGATTTCCCGGTTTGGTAAGCATACTGATTGCGATGTAGGGGATTTCTCATAAGAGTTCCATCTCTAACATGCCTGTCGATCAGTTTCTCTAGGGTTTTCAGGAAGAACGAAGTTAGACTGATCGGACGGAAAGATTTTGGCTGGGCGTAAGACTCTCGCCCTGACTTTGGTATAAAAACCACATTTGCCGCCCTCCACTCTTTCGGTATGTAGCTCAGTGCCAGACTGGCTCTCATCATTTCACACAGGATAGGCGCCAGTACATCGATTGCCTGCTGCAGTAAAGCTGGCAGTATCCCATCGGTTCCTGGCGACTTATATGGTTTAAATGAATTTATTGCCTATTTGATTTTTGATTTGTACTTTTACAATACTATATGAAAAGAAATACAAAAACTAATGTGACTGTCTTAAAATAAATATGACAGTTCCCAAACCCTGTCAATTGTCTGACAGCTGACAATTCTATTCAGTTTAGATTACTTATGTTAATTTGAAGAAAAGTGTATCGGGAGTGCAAAAAATATCTTATGTACCACAGGAATGAAGTGTCTGGAGTAATCTTCACTCTTGGGGTTGAAAGTCACAATTTAGTCCCTTGATATATAATATACTATATTGTTGTGTTATGTGTTTTAAATGAAAATAACAGCCAGAGATAGTAATGTAACATTTTTAGAGATAGTCAAAATTACCATTGACCTTGTTTGTTTGTAAGCTGAACTTGAATCATAATGACTACTCATTAACCTTATTTACTCTGCATTGAAAATAAAATTTCATTTTTTGAACCCATTAATTTCTTCAAGATGTTGAAAACAAAGACTTGATTTCATATCACTGAGAACACTATTATGTCTAAATTGCAAATGATGAAATGAACTTGAGAACAGATAGATATTCTTTATTTGTTCATTTACATGTACCCAAATAGATGTTGAACATGTCAAAATAAATAATATAATAGCTGGGAACTGATAAGAGATTATCATACATTTATAAGCCAAATTGAGAATTCCATTCCAATGATGTTATTACTTTCAAGAGGAATTATTAGCATGGGTCTTATGAGGAGAGTAATTACTTATTTAATAGCATTATGATCTCTATCAGGTCTCAGTTTGCAGCTGGACATAATTGATTACTTAGTGGTGAACCAAATAAACAACACGGTTTGAATATATTTTTTCTAATATCAGATATCTGATCGCTTGAAAATTAATGGCTGAGAAAGTGACATCATTTTTCTCACTACAGTCGAAATTCCTGTTAGGGCTTACAATTAAAATTTATATGTATGGCAATAGTACTTCAGACTAACTCTGAAATTTTTCTGCTGCTGTTTTCATTTTAAGTGAGCATAGTAAGTACAGTCATATAGTCAGTTTTTTCTGACTAATTTACCAAAGATAACCCACTATAAATTATTTATATATAGGCTATCTGAATGTTTCCAATAAATCCCTCCCTTTTGAATTATAAAGTAAGTATGCTGTCACTTAATTTCCAAGTTAATTTATATAACTATAAGTATGTTATGTGCATGTTTATTTAATTCCTAGACTACTCTCAATAAAAACTTGTTTTTAGTTTACAGTTGCAGGTTAACTTTCTTAGAGATTCCCGGTAATATTCAGCAAATTATAATATATTCAATATGAAACATTGTTACAATGTGTTTCAAGATACATAAAATGTTTATGAAAAATATTTTTTTATGTTCAGCTATGATTTATAGATCCGGTAGAGAAAAATTGTCGAAGTAATCAATCGAGCAATATTTCGTTACAGTTGTGGGGAGTGTTGCTATTTCATTGTGATTTTAGTAGCTTAACTGTTTAACAGTTATTGGTTGAGAACTCTTTTACAATAATTCTAAAGTTGTTACAATGCCAGCAGTTAGCATTTCAAATCACCAAAGAATTCTTGAACATTGCTTCAAAGTCATACATTTTGTTTGCAAACTCTTACAGACGAGCGAGCGTACTTCACCCACTTTTACTGTTCTACGACTATGCTACACTATCATGCTTACTACTAAACTTTATTTAATATCAAATGAAGTTTCTTTTCTTGTTCTTCAATTATTATCTTCCATTATGTGTAGTAAAATTTGTATAGACGTTAATCTACCTTTTCGTAGTTTTTCATACAAACCTAAAGAACAGAATCTTAAAATATGAGTTTTTCTGAACCAATTATTAACCTTACAATGATAACAGTCAATAAAATGCCGAATTCAAAAATTATCTCCAGGTTCTAATAAAAAATAAATAATTTTAAACAAAAAATACTTTAATCGTGAAGATTTCCGAATTGTGGAATAATTTGAACCCTTAAAAATAGGTTGTCTCTGAACAGAAATAGTGTTACAAATTAATCTTACTTAATTTGGAAAATAGCCGATAGTTCTGGCATTTTCTTGAGTTGGAAGATTATGTTTTCGATAATGTTTCGGCGACCTTCCAACAAAATTTCGATAAAGAGTGGTTGTATGACAGGACTATACTGGCGCCGAAGAATTACTCTGTTGCTAAAATTAATTGAAAAAAATCAAAGGAAATTACTGGCGATGTAATGCTATATTTTTACATTGAACCATTCATATTCGCGCGACATCGCTACCTCCTACTCTGTAGATTTTGGCAATTCGATTCACCCGAGGAGGGAACGTACAATGTATACGAGAAAACTATATATTGCCCAAATGTAATCCAACAACCATTTAAAGTTTGTTCCTGTGTTCTATAAAACGTCAATGAAAAAAATGCATTTTTTAGCCTGTACAGTAATATTCTGAATTGAGAGGGCAAATTCTTGGGTACCTGTAATAGGGATGCGAAGAATTATCACGCTATATCCTTCGGCCGCTCCGGTGATAATTGTGGATCAAATTTGCCCTAATTCTGTGATGCGCAGCAGGGAAACAATTGCAGTCTCGGATCGTCAAGGTCACGCATCAGCAGAACGTTCAGCTCCAACTCATGATAATTCTAAGGAGTTCAAAAATTACCAAATAGGAGGTAGCGTCGTCGGCGAACATGGCTGTTTGTCGTATAATAAAGTAGCAATTCTGTAAATAAAGTTATGCCACGAGGTCCGGGCCTAGCCGCCTGACTAGGAATTCTAAGATCTATTCCGACGAAGTGTAAAGCTGGTGAGTTCATAAAAATTCTCTAATTCTGTCCTCAATGCCAATGAAATTTCCCGCTGGTGTACTAGCTTCCTGCATTAGGATTATATCATAATAAACGGACAACACTTCATTCAAATTTTTCAATAAGTACAAACGAGATTACACTTTGATATATTAACTTGACATGATCTGTGTATGTACAACATCGTCGTAACACTTGTGTTAGACAACTTCTGACGATGTTGCCGTGCAACTGACTCCGATTGTGATGTCACACTCCCACTATCCATTGTCAAGCATTTCGGTAAATTTAAATGCTCCAATATTTATCTTTATCGCACTAGGAAATTAGGATTCGAATAAGCTTATTATTTCCCTTCATATGCTTCTAATACGAAGATGGCCTATTTCGAACATGAAATGTGATTATAAGTTTGCTGCATTATTTTCAGGAATTGAAATTAAATATTTTAAAGTGAAACAACAATTTTTATGTCAAAATAAGCAAATTATTCAGCTCTACGATTACAGTAATCAAACTTTTTCAATAAATATCTACTTAGTTACGTACGAATTTTACACTATGAGCCCCATTTCGTTGATCACCAATCAACTATCAATATCAACAGAGATTGCCAGTATTATTCCATTACTCTGGGCAGGTGAATCTAGAGGTGTATGTGTATTAAAAAGGTGTTCATTGTCATTTATTTTTCGGGATAGTATAGTTAGTATTTTTTCATGATCATCAATCACCATTCTCTTCAGATAGTCAGTAGTATGTTGATCTCTGGTAGGACTGCTTGTCATCAACTAGCCGCGAAAGCGACGCTGTTTGAATGTTCCTCGAAATTTTGGCGTTTTTTTTTTAAATAATTGATAATGCTCTAGTTATAGTCCAGGCATTTAAGAAATTTGTTTGTCCGAATTTCCGCTAGGTCTAACTTTGGTTTATTCTTATGTATTTTGACACGCTGAACACGATGGTATAGTTTAAATTTGGATTAAAACTGTGGCTTTTTTTTTCTTGATCCAAAAATGGCCATTTTTCGATTTTTTGTATTTTCAACTATGGGTTGTATGAAAAAATATTTAAACAAAAGTTGTTGGAAAAATTAATACACGATTTTTGGCTCTGGTCCGAAGTCGATTCGAGGTCGTGGGCCCAAGATAGGGCTAATTCAGTGTTTTAGCACATTGAAAAATGGAGTTTATGTCTAGAGTTTTTTTCGTATTCTGTTTTGGTGGAGAGATACTATTTTTATTTCTCTTCTTTCGGTTTCTGGTATTTTGACGTACCTCATTTTTTGGTGCCAAAATCGGTCATTTTGAAAAATCCGTATTTTACGAATTTTACACGAAATATTTACGTTATCGATCTAAAACCAAAAGCATTTTGGTCCAGACATTTTGAAAATTTTAGACCACCGAAAAATTCAAATTTTTGTAGGTTAGAAATGTTTCACGAAATTCAAATTCTACGTTCTATTAGAAGTTTTCATAGCAAGTATTTTAAGTTCAAGCAGATCGATTTGGGTTGAGCAGAAATGAAGTTATCCTAATAAATGTATTTGGGCATCACGAGGGCCCAATTTTGGGCCTATCGACAAAAATCTTGGGAGCAAATTACAGAAAAATATATCGACTATTTAGGTTTGAAACAGCGTACGGAGATTCGTTCACAATTCCAAGTTATAACCATCGACATATACATATGGACTGCGCGTGGCAATGATAAGCGCGGGTAGTGCCGGCGTGAGAGAGGGGAAAACGAAGAGGACTAATACTGTCTTTATCTATCGGCTCGGGACGTAAACATACTAGCTACAGTCATGTTGCATTCCCATGGCAACGCAGCGGCCAATAGATACGCGATAGATAAAGTAGATAAAGACAGTATTAGTCCTCTTCGTTTTCCCCTCTCTCACGCCGGCACTACCCGCGCTTATCATTGCCAAGCGCAGTCCATATGTATATGTCGATGGTTATAACGAATTTCATCATTAAAAACTAGCGCGTAATTTCATTTAGCGGGAATACTTTCTTAAATGTTTTAAAATGCACCCGATTGCTTATGATCGTTTTGTGTGATTGTATGTAAACGTGTGAACGTGTATATGTGACCGTGACATGTTGTCATTATAGGGTGTTACATAACAAATTTGAATATTTAATGGTTATCTTGTTGAAATCTTATGTCGAGTATGAAAGATCGGGCAATTGGAGTTTGCTAATAAATGTGTTAAACAAAATGCTCCCAATTTTTCATGCCAGTGGACATTTACATTATGCCAAGGCATTACAAGGTAACGATGATGCTGCAAAGCAATTGGGTGTATTACCAAGTTCAGGTTTGGATCGGTAATGAAGCCATTAATCCAACGAAATGGAGTTGGAGAAATAGTCCGAATGGACTTACTCCTATACAAACAGTAAAAAATGCACGTCCCGATGAGTTGATCAAAATAATCTCTTGTGGTTGCAAAAAAAATTGTACTAGTAATGTTCTGTAACCTGAACTTGGTAATACACCCTAAAAATATTTTGCTTTGCAGCATTATCGTATTCTCATTGGTTACTTTGTAATGCCTTGGAATAATGTAAATGTCCACTGGCAAGAAAAATTGGGAGCATTTTAACACATTTATTAACAAATTTCAATTGCCCGATCATACATATATAAGATTTCAACAAGGTAACCATATGAAAATACGACAATGCTGCAAAGCAACATATTTTTAGGGTGTATTACCAAGTTCGGTAATGAAACCATTAATCCAACAAAATGGAGTTGGAGAAATAGTCCGAATGGACTTATTCCTATACAAACAGTACGATGAGTTGATCAAAATAATCTCTTGTGGTTGCAAAAAAAATTGTACTAGTAAAGGTTCGTGCAAAGATTAGGATTACCTTGTAGCTCATATGTAAGCATAGTGAAGGTAAATAATGTTCTAATTATCCCGAGCCAGAAATCAGTATATTAGATGATTATTATTCTGATAAGTTTATGGATGATAATGAACACGATAATGATGATGACGATATCGATGATGTTATCAATGACAATTGCGACGATCAAATTTTATCAAACTCAGATGATGAAGTGGATCACGATGATCCGTATATCAATAATCATCATATTACATCATTAACAATATATGCTGACAGTGATAATGAAAACTTAGGTTATTTGTGAATAATTAGACATATAGATAACTTTTTAATAAATATGAAATGTAAAAAACAAAAAAAATATGAATGTGAAAAAAAACAAAATTATTTATTAATCTAAGTTTTTTTTGTTTAAATATTGATATTTGTTATGTAACACCCTATAATCACATCATGCCACGGTCACATATACACGTTCACACGTCTACATACACTCACACAATCATACAAAACGATTATAAGCATTCAGGTGAAATTTAAAACATCTAAAATAGTAGTTTCGCGCGCGCAATCTATTGTACTGACCCTCGCTTATTGCCGCTAAATGAAATTCCGCGCTAGTTTTTAATGATGAAAATCGT
>OY294067.1:221821070-221826070 GCA_958510875.1 Endomychus coccineus
TGTAAAAACGCGCCCTCTACAATACACACGCCCAATTAAAGTGAACTAAACGACGGTCAACGGCAGCAATAAAGTTTCTTTAACATCTTAGTAGGGTATATTCAGGTAGATTTGTCTCCAACGGTTCGTACAGAGTCTTCCAATATATAATTTAGGTACATTTTGAAATCAATAATGTTGAAGTTTAAATTAGAAATATTAAAATACAAAACTTACTAGAAAAACCAAAACAAAGAATAGCAAACGAATTAAATATTACTCTACTAATATGGCATATGTATTAACAAAGTCAGAAAAATCGCAATATCAATTACAAACCTGAACTGACTATCTCAAATTTTTGATAAAAATTGGCTTCTTCAATATTTACAGGTATAATTGAAAGTTTGAAATAAATAATGTAAATAAATAAATGATGTTAGTGAATACAACTTTATTCAATCGAAAAAATTTTCACCTTTATCGTTATTTAGATGAAATTATATAGGTATATTTTGACTATTCTTCATTTTTATTTGTTATAAGAAATTTTATTAATGAAATTATTGAATTTTTATGGTTTTTGAATATAAAAAAGTTATTTATATTCATAATTAAGAATAAGAAATTTGGGTCGATTTCGACAATGCATTACCGAATAATGAATTTTTTATTTGCTTCAAAAATTGCACATGAAAAAATGCATTTTTTCAATGCAGAAATGCAGTTTCTCATTTGTATGAGACTCAGAAAGTGGGCAAATGGAGTAAATGCATCAAGGAATCGGATGCAAAAAACCGCATCTCGATCCGTCTTACTGCACAGGTTTTCGGACCTTTGGCCTATTTTTGTGTTAATTTTCCTCGACTATATCTCCGGACTCCGACAAGGTTCATCAGCGGTTTAGCATATATTTGTTGTGTGATGTTTTGATAAACAAGTAACTGAAGTACCGAATAGATTTTTCAACGACTATGCATTACTCCGATTCTCATAGAGTAACGGGTACCCGAGTAACGAATAGTTACTTTTCTGACAGAACTAGTGCAAAGTAAAAACAGTACGTTTTGTGTACGTTTAGAAGTTGTGGAAACCGACGAACTTCATCGAAAAAACATCATCAAAGTGATATGAGCATGTTTTCAAGTAATATTTTGATACTACTTCATATCATATTACCATATATGTTAGCCTATGTTGAAGGTCATCGGCGCACTTACTTTCTCATTATGAAGAGGTACCTTGAAAATTTTAATTTTTCAAGGTAAAATAGCTTAAACATATATTGAAGATATATGAAGTAGTTTCAAAACAGTACTTGAAAGTTTTTTTGATTTTTGATTTTATAACCTGTATATCAATAAATAGAAACCTTTTGCACTAATCTTCACATTCTGAGTCAAATATTAAGTCCAGTAAATGAAGGTATTAATATTTAAATTTTTTTGTTATTAGCCGATTTTGATCAGTAAGGGCTCATTTTCTTCGGAATGATGTCTAGAACAAAGTGCGGGGGTTTATTTTCCTGACGAATTGTTAATATTGTTAATAAACAATAATTAGTATTAAACAAATGCGTGTCTCAGAGCATTATAAGAAAAAATTAAAAAGTACAGGTTTTAAGTAATTGAATATTTTCAAGTGTTAAAGTAATAAACAAAGGTTCACAAAGTGTTGATTAACAATTTAACGAAAAAATTAAATTTAGACCGCTTGCGCGATATTGGACTCGATTTCGGATATTTTTAACTCGATGAATTCGTGTTCATCGAGTTAAAAATATCCGAAATTGAGTCCAATATCCCATAATCACCTAATTTCATTTTTTCGTTTATTTGTTAATTAACAAATTGTTTATCAACAAATGAAATAAACAATTTATTGCAATTATTAAATCACCAAATTCGTGTTCATCAAGATCAAAATGTCCGAAATCGAGTCCAATATCGCATAACCATCTAATTTCATTTTTTCGTTTATTTTTCAATTAACAAATTGTTTATTAACAAATGAAATAAACAATTTATTGGAATTATACCGAATTCGTGTTCATCGAGTTAAAAATATCCGAAATCGAGTCCAATATCCCATAACCACCTAATTTCATTTTTTGTTTATTAACAAATGAAATAAACAATTTATTGCAATTATTAAATCACCAAATTCCTGTTCATCAAGTTGAAAATGTCCGAAATCGAGCCCAATATTGCATAACCAGACCTTATTTCATTTTTTCGTCTATTTTATTAACAAATGAAATAAACAATCTATTGCAATTATATAACCGAATTCGTGTTCATCGAGTTAAAAATATCCGAAATCGAGTCCAATATCACATAACCACCTAATTTCATTTTTTTGTTTATTTGTTAATTAACAAATTGTTCATTAACAAAGGAAATAAACAATTCATTGTAATTATATCACCGAATTCGGGTTCATCGAGCTAAAAATATTCGAAATCGAGTCCAATATCGCATAACCAGACCTAATTTCATTTTTTCGTTTATTTGTTAATTAACAAATTGTTTATGAACATTGAGTAATCTTCGTTAACCTTTGTTCATTACTTCAACACTTGAAAATATTCAATTACTTGCTTAAAACCTGTACTTTTTAATTTTTTCTTATAATACTCCTGAGACACGCATTTGTTTAACACTAATTATTGTTTATTAACAATATAAACAATTATACTGGTCAGATACATAAGTTTGAATTGTACAAATGATGCTATAATACCAAGAAGACTTTAGAATAATTTTGAGAGATCAACAGATCAAATATACAAATCAAAATGGTTCTGATTGAAAGGGAATAATTAGGAGAAATAGGTAATACATCAATAGGATGGCTAATATCAATGAGTGCACTGATTCCGAAATCGGTGTTGAATCGTTGCTTAATTTGTAAATAAATTTTAGATCTTGACACTAACAGCAATTGCAATCCGAATTCCGTTGTTTCACTTTTTTTATTTTTCATATGACCTAAGTAGCGTGTATTTGTAAACTTCTTCCAAATTAATTGTAGATGTATGAAAATTTAGCGAATAATTCAAAATTAAGGTAAACTTTCTCATTGCTATTCCTGTCTTCCGAAGTTCTTTTGAAGATATAAATGGTTCTGAAAAATTGATAGAAATTGGTGACATATTATCAATTAGTATCGTGAATAATGAAAATTAATTATTCAATTGATTTTGAATTGGATCAATTTTATTTGCGAGTTATGTTCGAATCTCAGTTTCTAATTTTCATTCATCTCTCCAAAATTGTGAAAGACAGGTGAAAGAGTGTTTAAATTTATCGTTTTATAGAGAATTCTTATTGTGGAAATAATTAAACTAGACCTGAAATTTAACCAAATTAAAAATATGTAGATGTTCCAGTTGAGAATATCGATTTCCCGTTATTTTACCAGGCCTGATTCATCAAGTAGTTTTTGATAACGACTTGTGCAATTCAGAATAAGCGTAGGCAAATAAGTAAATATTCCACTTCCTACTATAACTTATTCATAATTTATATTCTTATTGCCAAATATTGCCATTCAGTTGAGGGTACAAACTACCTGGAGATTCTCTAGTCAGTTTATTACTACCACTAGTTAGAGAAATGCGTTGAAGAAAATAATAAATTGCGGCTATTGAACTATCACTCCTGGATCGTCGAAAATATATTAATTTAATTTTATAGGTACTATTTTATTATTCCAGCTCTAATAACAGTACCTACTTACTCACTTCCTTATAACAATATACAAGGTGTTGCATTATTAATTGCACATTCATACTAACTGAATTATACTAGACTTAACAAGTGAAGAAAAAAATTATGAGCATGTATTCAAGTAATATTTTTATTCTACTAAATACTATATCTCCGGACTCCGACAAGGTTTATCAGCGGTGTAGCATATATTTGTTGTGTGATGTTTTGATAAACAAGAAACTGAAGTACCGAATAGATTTTTCAACGAATATGCGTTACTCCGATTCTCATAGAGTAACGGGTACCCGAGGAACGAATAGTTACTTTTCTGACAGCACTAGTGCAAAGTAAAAACAGTACGTTTTATGTACGTTTAGAAGTTGTGAAAACCGACGAATTTCATCGAAAAAACATCATCAAAGTGATATGAGCATGTTTTCAAGTAATATTTTGATACTACTTCATATCATATTACCATAGATGTTAGCCTATGATGAAGGTCCCCGGCGCACTTACTTTCTCATAGCTTAAACATATATTGAAGATACCTATATGAAGTAGTTTCAAAATAGTGCTTGAAAGTTTTTTGATTTTTGATTTAATAACCTGTATATCACTAAATAGACCTTTTGCACTAAATCTTCATATTCTGAGTCAAATATTTAGTCCAGTAAATGAAGGTATTAATATTTAAATTTTTTTGTTATGAGCCGATTTTGATCAGTGAGGGCTCATTTTCTTCGTAATGATGTCTAGAACAAAGTGCGGGGTTTATTTTTCTGACTAATTGTTTATATTGTTGACAAACAATAATTAGTATTAAACAAATGCGTGTCTCAGAGCATTATAAGAAAAAATTAAAAAGTACAGGTTTAAGCAAGTAATTGAAGATTTTCAAATGTTAAAGTAATAAACAAAGGTTCACAAAGCTTACTCAGTGTTCATAAACAATTTGTTAATTAACAAATTAACGAACAAATGAAATTTAGCCCGCTTGCGCGATATTAGACTCCATTTCGGATATTTCTAACTCGATGAACACGAATTTGTTGATATAATTGCAATAAATTGTTTATTTCGTTTGTTAATAAACAATTTATCAGTTAACAAATAAACGAAAAAATTAAATTAGGTCTGGTTATGCGATTTTGGACTCGATTTTGGATATTTTCAACTCTATGAACACGAATTAGTTGATATAGTTGCAACAAATTGTTTATTTCATTTGTTAATAAACAATTTGTTAGTTAACAAATAAACAAAAAAATTAAATTAGGTGGTTATGGGATATTGGACTCGATTTCGGAT